>SJYV01041747.1:43819-72842 GCA_006410875.1 Neotragus pygmaeus
GTGTCCTGCGTTGGCAGGCAGATTCTTTACCGCTGAGGCATCTGGGAAGCCCAGCTGGTTCTGTTGGGCCCAAGCAAATTTTTGTCAGGTGACAGTTAGGATGATCACGAGTTGTCCCTGGTTGATACCATCTATATACACAAAGAGAAAAGAAAGAATTTTCTCTCCCTAGCATAATGTCCAGTCCATGTCAATTTCCAAACAGGACCCTGGTGAGGTTACATGCTTATCTCACTACATCCAGGAGGATGGGGTATTCTGACCAGCTGGAGGCACATACGATAATCACATAGTGTGATTGCTATGGACGATTCTCAGGGCATTTCTCAGATGGATGGCTTGGAGGACAGCTTTTCACTGTACCCCAAAATCCATTTGGCTTGAACATTTTCCTAAACTCTCCAATATGAAGCTGTTTTTGCACACATGGAGTTCAGTGTGTATTCAGCTTGGAAAAAAGGAACATTGCAGGCTTGACAGCATCAAGGATAGGTTAGAGGTCATCTTCTGCCCCATCACCCTCAGAACTCTTTGTACTTCCTGGAGGACCACTGGCTGATGATAATCATCTAGTGAATACAATCTAGATTTTAAAAACTGGAAGGGTCACTCTGCTGCACCATCTCCCCAACTACCCTCCGGCCTCCCCAGATGGTAGCTAGAGACACACCTGTGAGACAGAAAAAGAAGGCATCTTCACACAGATTGCTCATGAACAACAGCTGTATTTATTCTTTTCTGCTCTCAGTTCCTTAATCTGCGTTCTCTTTCCACTGGGGTAAAGCCAAAAAGACAACGAAAAGAGATCACAGCCGTATTATGCATCGTTCTTCTGTGATAAAGTCATGAAATCTCTTATTTTTCAATGAGGGTGTTTTCTGACAGCTGGCTTTTATAATTCATCTAATAGACAGTTACAATGTAATAACCAATTTTTAAAAATAACTTTGGCAGGCCCCCTAGAATTTCAGCTATTTAAATAAAACATAACAGAATTTTCCAAAGAAATAGAAGGTGATGCCTTCATACAGCTTCTCACATTCAAACACTCATCTGGAAAGCTAGAACTAACAAACTTATGAGTGCAAGTCTCACTTTCCTGTTCTCAGAATTCCTCCCCCCATGGTATCAGCACTCTTTCAAAATCCTGATATGAAATTATTCCCTCCAGAAAGTCTTCCTTGGTTAATTACTTCCAGATCTAATTATTGATACGTGTTTTCCTTCATTTGAACAATAATTGCTAGTGAGTTCCAGTTAGGTTCACCTTCTCTCGTCTGTGTATGGGTTGAAAATTTCATGAGTCTTGGGTTACAAGTGTACCGCCTGCTTTCCCAGGTGATGACTCTTGGGCAGGGATCTTCTTTTTAGTGTCTATGTAATTATCCCTTTACTCTCCCCTCACCCCCAGACTGCTTTTGTTGTTGTTCAGTTGCTAACGTGTGTCTGACTCTTTCATGAACAACAGCTGCAACAGTGTGCAACTCCAAAGACTGTAGCATGCCAGGCTTCCCTGTCCTTCACTATCCCCAAAGTTTGCTCAAACTCATGTCCCTTGAGTCGGTGATGTCATCCAGCCATCTCATCCCCTGCCGCCCCCTTCTCCTGCCCTCAATCTTTTCCAATCAGCTGGCTCTTCACATCAGGTGGCCCAAGTACTGGAACTTCAGCTTCAGCATCAGTCCTTCCAATGAATATTCAGGGTTGATTTCCTTTAGAATTGACTAGTTTGATCTCCTTGCTGTCCAAGGAACTCTCTTTAAGCAAAGACAAATGAGGAACTTATTTACTGGTGTAGTGAGAGATCCTGGGCTCTGAAAATTGCAGAGGTGAAATTCCAGCTCTCCNAATGAATATTCAGGGTTGATTTCCTTTAGAATTGACTAGTTTGATCTCCTTGCTGTCCAAGGAACTCTCTTTAAGCAAAGACAAATGAGGAACTTATTTACTGGTGTAGTGAGAGATCCTGGGCTCTGAAAATTGCAGAGGTGAAATTCCAGCTCTCCTTTTCACAGCTGTGTGGGAGGAAAGGATCAATATTTAAAAGCTTAATTTTCTTCCATGAAAACATGATAATAAATTACTGAGGGTTTGTGTGATAATTAAGTCAGATCTGTTTGTGTGATAATTAAGTCAGATCTCTGTGTGTGATAATTAAGTCAGATCTCTGTGTGTGATAATTAAGTCAGATCTCTGTTCAAAAACACTTGAAGATCCTTCAAAAATTAGTGGTAAGATTGCAGAAGCTCCTGAATCTATGAAATATCTTTCTCCTTTGTTGGTGGCTTTAAAAATTTTTTTCCAGAAGACAAAACCTTTCATATCAGATTAGAAAGAAGATAGAGGGAATTCCCTGCTTTCACTGATAAGGGCTCAGGTTCATTCCCTGGTCAGGGAACTAAGATCCTGAAAGCTTTCAGGAACTTAAATAAATAAATAACGTTAAAATCATAAATAATCTTGAGGGTAAGGAACAATCAAGTCAAATATATTCACTCTGCCACGTCTGATAAATATACGGCCACAAACCCCATCACTGGAAGGACTGATGCTGAAGCTGAAGCTCCAATACCTTGGCCACCTGATGTGAAGAGCTGACGCATTGAAAAACACCCTGCTGCTGGGAAAGATTAAGGACAGGAGGAGAAGCGGGCAGCAGAGGATAGGATGGTTGGATGGTATCACCGCTTCACTGGACATGAATCTAAGCAAACTCTGGAAGATAGTGAAGGACAGGAAAGCCAGGTGTGGGGTCGCAAAGAGTTGGACACAAATTAGCAAATGAACAACAACAACAACAACATACTCCATCACTGCTCTTTCCCTAACCATTGATGGACACATAGCAGAGTATCCCATTCAATCTGACATTAATACATCTGAGAATTCTCAACAAAGGGCTCTAGACTGACACTGGCAACAAACTGGAGTTTGTCCACTCACGCTAACAAATACTACTGACACCAGGCTGCTTTCAAAAGGGCAGGATTTGATTAGACAATCAGGGGACAATTGGGGGAAGAGAGCAAGGGAGTATTCATCACTGATGTAGATGTGAAAATGGGAAAGGGAAAACAGGAGAGGGGAAAAAAGTGCAAGTTCTGTGGCCTGATATATTTTGTTATCAGTACCAATAGAGGTATTTCTCGGGGCCCGTTTGAAAGATTGTTCCACAGGCAACTAAATAAAATCATTGCCAGTTACACGGTATTTATCTGGGTGGTGTGGTAGGAAATAGTGTGAGGAGTTCTGCTGCAGACGGACTAGTCCGTGGAGGCCCCTCTAAGAAGGTGTCATTAGGGCGGAGACGTAAACCATGGTCTTCAGGAACCAGCCCTACACAAAGGAGCAGGAAGAAGCAAGCAGGCCAGGATCAAGGAGCAAGGGGGAGTGGCAGAGAATGAGTACAAAGGGGAACAGTGCTGGATCATACATAATCACATAATTCTGGGGCCTGAATAGGAAGTTTACATACACGCTCAAGGGCTTTTAGGGTCGTTACAAGATCTTAGGTAGACTTATTTTATCTTTTNCTCACACAGGGACCGGTGGGCCCAGACAGCAGCGGGGGCCTCCGGCTGAGCACCATGCCACCGTCCCTCCTCGAGGTCCGATCCCAACCTCCCTGTGAGCCGAGATGAGATGAAGAAGCTCGGGTTACAGCTGGAGGACTCCCCCCAGGTCTGCCTGACTCTCCAGGTGCAGGAGTTCCCTTCACTTCCCTTCACTCGAGAAACCGCGTGGAGATGTGTGTACATGCGTGTGAGTGCATATGCTGGGTATGCACGAGGATGCGCACGTGAGAGTGTGCGTGTGTGCTTGGGGACCGCGGCGCGGGTAAGGGTAGGAGCTCTGCCCGCCAGCGTGCACATCACTCAGCAAGGCCAGGCGGCTGGTGTTCTGGGCTCGCCTTCTGCAGCAGCCAGAGGGGTGCAGAGCGCCCTGGCCAGAGGCGGAAGTGGAGAGGTTCAGCTGGAGGCCGAGCACAGAGGGCCGGGGCGAGAAGGGCCTCGCTTCTCTTTCTCATGCTGCGTGTGTGTTGTCCTCGTGCTCACAGCCAGGAGGCAGGGCTGTGTGCACTGAGCTGGTGGAAATGTGTGGACGTGACATGCATGTGTGGGCGTCCATCTGTGCACATGCGTGTGGGAGTGTGGTGCCAGCACCTCCGCGGCTGCACAGGCTTGCTCACCTCTGCGGCTGCACCGGCTTGCTCACCTCCGCAGTTGCACAAGCTTGCTCACCTCTGCGGCTGCGCCAGTTTGCTCACCTCCGTGGCTGCGCCGGCTTGCTCAGCACCAGTTTCTGTGCGGGGGGGCCTTCTGTGTGGGTCCTGGGCGGGTGCCCGGCAGCTGCATCAGCCACAAAGGCCCAGCTGGCTGAGTTTAGGGCGCCGGCTTGGAACTGCTGTGTCCCGCCTCCGCTTCTTCACGCAGCAGAGGCCTTTCAGGGCTGCACTGAGGGCCCCGCTCTCCCAGATTAGGGAGCATGGTCGAGGCCGGTGGGGGGGAGCGAGAAGTGGGGCGGGGGCACAGGTGCCATGGGCCGGAGCTGCAGAGCTCGGACTGGGGCCCAGGCTGAGGGTCACCTCTCTCTAAATCCAGTCCTGGGAAGCTTCCAGAGTCCCCTCCCACCACAAGCTGGAGTCCAGCCCCTGCTGGACGTGAGGGCTGTGCCCACGAGGAGGTGGCCATGCAGCCAAATGGCCCAGAGGAGCCGGATTTCTGGGGGTGTGTTTCCCAGGCCTTGTGCTCACCCTTCTGGGGGCCACCTTCCCTGTTTCTGCGTTTCCTCTCTCTGCCTCTGCAGGGCTGAGGAAAGGAGGAGTGGTTCTCCCCTCTGTCGGGGCAGAGGACCTGGCTCTGGGCTCGGGGCACTGCTGATGGAGGGTCTCAGAGAGTCCCCAGGGCAGACCGCCCATGCGAGACCCCTGGTGGCAGTGGGTGGGCATGAAGGGGGCCCACAGTGACTTGCTGGTGGGTCTCGCTGCCCCCTGAAGTGCTCGTAGGTATGGGAGCTGAGGCGTTAGTGCCGTGTAAGCGCCTGGCCACCTCACCCCCGGGGGCTTCTCCCCCCTCACTTCTCAACGCACCCACTGGTGGGTCCTAGGCTCTTGAGCAGCCCCAGGGGGTGGGCTTGATGCAATTAGATGTTCCAGTTAGGGGTGCCTTTAAGGTGTGTAGAGAGGCGTGTCTGAGAGGCTCCTGTGGGGTGCACCTGTGAGGTCACCTGTGAGATGCACCCTGAGGCGCACACACGCTGCTGTCCAGGCGCTCAGTCGTGACCGACTCTGTGACCCCACGGTCTGCAGCACGCCAGGCTTCCCTGTCCTTCACCATCTCCGGGAGCTTGCTCAAACTCACGTCCATTGAGTCAGTGATGCCATCCAACCATCTCATCTTCTGTCATGCCCTTCTCCTCCTGCCCTCAGTCTTTCCCGGTCATCAGGGTCTTTTCCAGTGAGTCGGCTCTTCACATCATGTGGCCAAAGTATTGGAGTTTCAGCCTCAACATCAGTCCTTTCAATGAATACTCAGGACTGATTTCCTTTAGGATGGACTGGTTGGATCTCCTTGTTGTCTAAGGGACTCTCAAGAATCTTCTCTAACACCACAGTTCAAAAGCATCAATTCTTTGGTGTTCAGCTTCCTTTACAGTCCAACTCTCACATCCATACATGACTCCTGGAAAACCATACCTTTGACTAGGTGGACCTTTGTTGGCAAAGTGATGTCTCTGCTTTTTAATATGCTGTCTAGGTTGGTCATGGTTTTTCTTCCAAGGAGCAAACGTCTTTTAATTTCATGGCTGCAGCCACCATCTGCAGTGATTTTGGAGCCCAAGAAAATAAAGTCCCTCCCTGTTTCCCTTTTTCCCCCATCTATTTTCCATTAAGCAATGGGACCGGATGCCATGATCTTCAATTTTTTTGGTGTTCAAGGGCCCATCAGGCACAGCAGGTAACTTCTACATAGGTGACCTTGGAAAGTGTTTGAGGAGATGTGGGGTTGCCACTCCACCAGGTTCCTGCTAATTTTACCCCATCATAGTGTGGAATGTTATCAGCAAGTCCGCCCAGGGAGCTGTTGACAAGGTGTGTCTGGATAGCTATTGCATGGAGAGAGTTCTGGGTCCTTGTCCCAAACTGTGAAGAGGATGCAATTTCGTAAAGAGCAAGTGCCCTGAAATTAAAATGAACCAGGCAAGAGGATGGAAGGGGTGAGGAAATCGGAGTTTGCGTTCTGAAATATCGTTTCCTCTGTGGTGCGGAAAACAGACACATTCATTTGGACCTTGTCCTTCTACAGGCTGTGTCACTGGAGGGATGAGGGGGAGGTGGTAACGTGGGGGGCAGAGGGGAGCTTCAGGGGCTCGGACCCAGGCTGGGGTGGGCATGCACCCCCGCCCCCACCCACTGCCCGACACCAGGGCAGACTTTGGCCAGCAAGCCTCTTGCTGTGCTGCTTGGGGTGAGAAATGGAACCAGGAGGTGTGTGGCTCCGCTGTCATGCACAGGGACAGCTTGCGGGGCAGGGATGCGGGGGCATGGAGAGAACAGAGGTCACCCTTGGGGGCTGGAGGGAGTGGGTGCAGAGTTGGAAGAGTGAGTGGGGTGAGGGAGCCCCTCTGAGTCTGTGCCTGCCTGGGCAGTGGTGTCAGAAGCTGAAACCTCTTCCTTCAAAGCTGCCAGAATCTTCAGGGTGGCATAGACCTGGGTCCTGATGCGCTGGAGCTGCAGCATGGAGTGGGGACCACACCCTTCCAGGGGCGCACCGCGCGGGTGCAGACGGCAGACCCAGCAGCGGGAGGCAGGACGTGCTTCCTCTGAAGACGGTCAGGACACCCCATCCTGCAGGGTCTGCAGAGCCCCCGGGGAGACTAGGGATGCCTGTGGTCCGCTGTGAGCCCACCGCCAGGGGCAGGGGCAGGGGTGGTGCCCATGGAGGGGCTGAGTCTCTGGGTGGGCCAGGGGCTGGCCCTGCAGCCTCAGTCACCTGCCAGCTGACCATGGCTGCACTGTGACCGTGGGCAAGCGGTCCCCAGCTCAGCCCAGCCCCAGCGACTGGTCCACAGACCACGAGACACGAAGCTGTTTAGGCCACCAAGATTTGGGGCATCTGGTCCTGTCCCATGTGGCTGATTCGCTGAGGAGAGCCCGGGGCAAACACCTCATAGGAGAGACGCAGTCCCGGGGCAGCGTGCTGGGCAGAGAGCACACCCTGGTTCACCAGGAGCCAGAGACACAGCTAGCTGGGCAGCAGGTCCGACCACTCGGCCCCGGGCCCCGGCACAGCCGAGGAAGGAGGGAGGAGAGGAAGGGGGACGCGGCTGTGGCCTTCCCTCCAACCTCCCCTCCCCACTGGCTACGGATTGCCCCACGGGGCATGGGCGCCCCAGCCCGCAGGGGTGGCCACTCAGAAACCCGGGTGGCCTCCTGCCCACCAGCGTGGCAGAAGTGGCAGGAGAAGCCGCCACGGGGGACTGTGCCTGTCCCCAGCGCCAGGCGGGTGGTCGGCGCGCGGGGCGGGGGGGGGCTGAGGACCGGAGGTAGAGCCTGGGGAACGACCCGGGGTCCAGCGGGGCCTGAGGCAGTGTTCCTGTGGGTCAGCACCAAACAGGAGGCAGCTGTCCAGCTGACACTGAGCGTGTGGGAAGTGACATCGCTGGAGAGCCAGCAACGCTGAGCACCATGCCGCCACCTCCCTGGAGGGGCTGGTGGGTCCAGTGGAGGCACAGCTGCACTTGCTGGAGCCATGCTGTGCCAGGAGCTTTGCCCTTGCTGGCGATGTCGCTCCCCGCAGACTGCCTCCTGTCTGCACACGTGTCCAAAGCGGCGATTCTGGACCCAGACCCAGGGTCTGCCATCACTTTTGAGGGGCTGCACAGAATTCCATTCTGTGGAGCTTCCCTGACTTACGGAGCCTCCTGTTCATGGACACTTAGGATGTTTCTGTTTGGGTTTTGAGGGGAGGTAAATGCTGCAGATGGTGATTGCAGCCATGAAACTAAAAGACGCTTACTTCTTGGAAGAAGAGCTATGACCAACTTAGACAGCATATTAAAAAGCAGAGACATTACTTTGCCAACAAAGGTCCATCAAGTCAAAGCTATGGTTTTTCCAGTAGTCATGTATGAATGTGAGAGTTGGACCATAAAGAAAGCTGAGCGCCGAAGAATTGATGCTTCTAAACTGTGGTGTTGGAGAAGACTCTTGAGAGTCCCTTGGACAGCAAGGAGATGCAACTGGTCCATCCTAAAGGAAATCAATCCTGAATACTCACTGGAAGGACTGATGCTGAAGCTGAAACTCCAATACTTTGACCACCTCATGCGAAGAACTGACTCATTTGAAAAGACCCTGATGCTGGGAAAGAATGAGGGCAGGAAGAGAAGGGACAACAGAGGATGAGATGGTTGGATGGCATCATCAACTCAGTGGATGTGAGTTTGAGTGAGCTCTGGAAGGGACAGGGAATCCCGGCGTGCTGCAGTCCACGGGGTCACAGAGTGGGACACGACCGAGCGGCTGAACTGGACTGACCCAGGTGCTGTCTGCTCTCCACCCTAGTCCTGGAACAGCAGGGAGCTCGGATGGAGGGAGGGTCACCTTTGCTGCCAGCCCTACAGAGAAGGTGTGACTTCGGGTGCTGCCAGATGGCCTTGCCAACACTGCCTGCCTCCCTGGCCAGAGCTGGGAGCAGCCCACACTCACCCAGGCTGTTACCTACATGGATCCAGGGACAGAGGGCAGAAGAGATGGAATCCTTCAAGCTTACAGAATTTTAATAGCTTCGCTTAACTCAATCAGAAAAGGACCTGTGGCTATGACTGCAACCAAGTGGCACTCCGCCTTCATGGGGCGGGTTGAGGGGTCACAGGAGAGCTTCGGGGCAGAGAAGTAGGGCAGGCATCCCCCTGGCACCACGGGGCTTGATCTGTTTTAAAACTGTAAAGAAGGCCCTGGTGGATCAACTTCTGCCTTTTGTTTTTTTAGCCTGGAATCTGTGAAAGGGAATCTATTTGGAAATAGTCTTCACAGTGGTAATTGCTCAGTTGTGTCTGACTCTTTGTGACCTCATGAACTGTGGCCTGCCAGGCTCCTCTGTCCATAGAATTCTCCAGGCAAGAATACTGGAATGTATTGCCATTTCCTCCTCCAGGGGATCTTCCCAACCTAGGGATTGAACCTGGGTCTCTTGCATTGGCAGCAAATTCTTTACCGTCTGAGTCATCAGCAGAGCCCCCTACAGTCTTTGCAGATGTAACCCAGTTAAGATGAGCTCTACTGGATTCAGTTCAGTTCAGTTCAGTCGCTCAGTCATGTCTGACTCTTTGCGACCCCATNGGTCAGGTGGTCTGGTATTCCCATCTCTTGAAGAATTTTCCACAGTTTGTGGTGATCCACACAGTCAAACTATTTTGGCACAGTCAATAAAGCAGAAATTGATGTTTTTCTGGATCCCTCTTACTTTTTCAATAATTCAGTCCGCATTGCAGGAGGATTCTTTACCAACTGAGCTATGAAGTAATGAATCTTTGCTATAAATTTATTAAAATGTGTAAATATTTAGTGGGGAAAATGAAAAAAACAAATAAGTAGCTTTTAAACCTCATCAGGAACAGGACTTCACAGACATGTTACTAAACTAGACTTCTTTGAAGAGTGACTTGTGATCTCCAGTGTGACTTTGTGAAATGCTTGCTCTCAGTTTTGAGAGAGCACTTACATCTGATCTTTACTCAGAAAGTGTCTGAGTTCATTCTGCTCAGCAGTCTCTTAGAGGTCATTCTGTCTTGTTTCCCCAGATTTTCTGACTCCAAAATGTCAAATGAGACCTGCTAACCAAGCTCTGCTTTTCTCTCAGCCAAACTCAACAAAGGAGGAAGTAAAATGATTTTGAAATTACTTGCTTTCGATCCCTGGGTCGGGAAGATCTGCTGGAGAAGGAAATGGCAACCCATTCCAATACTATTGCCTGGAAAATCCCATGGACAGAGGAGCCTGGTAGGCTACAGTCCATGGGATCACAAAGAGTCGGACATGACTGAACGACTTCACTTACACTTACTTAGTGATCCAAGAGAGGGTTCTGAGCTAAATATGTTGTTTGTCAGAGTCTATTATAATACTTTGGGNTGCCTGGAAAATCCCATGGACAGAGGAGCCTGGTAGGCTACAGTCCATGGGATCACAAAGAGTCGGACATGACTGAACGACTTCACTTACACTTACTTAGTGATCCAAGAGAGGGTTCTGAGCTAAATATGTTGTTTGTCAGAGTCTATTATAATACTTTGGGGGCAGAGTCATTGTCGAGTATCTACTTTTTGCATCACTTAGAAAACTGTATCTTTATGGTCTTTCTTTCCCATTTTTGAATAATTTTTTCCCATCTTTTTTGACATCCTTGAAGATTTGGTTTTAGTAAGATGCCACTCCAAGGTTTTCACACAACCTAGGATATAACTTAGCCAGATATAGAAACTTCCTTTGCTGGATCAATCACTTCCTTCAGACACATTTCCCAACTTCATCAATGCTGTCTACACACAAGACACATCCACTTCTATATAGAGTAAGCTGCTATTATGTTGGTTTTAAAGTGCTATCATGTACTACTGTGGACCTGGTCCTTCAGACAATTTGCTATCAGAAATAAGTTACTGATTTGTAGTTACAGAGACTTTAGGAAGTGATTGATGAAAACTCACTGAGTATATTAAGGGTTATTTCATGACACTCATTACTCATTTAGACAGCTTGAGGTGAAATCTATCAGTCCTATTTAAATTTTTTTCCTTTCCTTTCAGGTTTTCTGCAACTGTTCTCTCTTAGCAGGATTGATTGCTACTACCATTTGTGTACTTTATATATTTCACTTGGTATTTTAATATTTTAATCTATTACTATATACACTTAAAATAGAACATATATAAATAAAATAAAAATAACCAGATTTATGTTACTACTCAAGAATAAATATTAGAATGGAGAATGAAAAAGTAAACATTTACATTCTGGAGTCTTATGAGTAACTACAGAGTCACAGCTACAAAACAAGAAAGAGAACAATTATTTCCTAATATATTTGGATAAATTTCTGCTTGGCCTTTAATCAATGAGTTTACAGAAGAATTTGTAGACAATTGTGTGGCTTAATTCACATTGCTTTCATAGTGCTTCTAGATGTCATAAATAAAGTCACAGATTTTGGCCATAAAATACAAAGAGAGAATCCAAGTTTTAAAAGGATTTATATGTTGTATTGTGCATGAGATTTATGTGTAGAACTTGTATTTAATGTACAAAAAGAGAGTAAGCTTCAGAATTCTTCATTCATGCATTTATTTATTCATCTGTTCAATTATTAAAAAGTAACTACTCCCTGTTTTAATGATCTCAGCTTTAGAAAGTAGTATTTTATTTTTGTCTTTGAATTAAGGGCTCAAGACCTTATCTTGTCAATCAGGATTTCTTGGAAGCTTACTAACTGCACACTGTGTCCAGCTGAGCTTCCCAGGTGGCTCTAGTAATAAATAAAGAACCCACCTGCCAATGGAGGTTAGATAATAACAGATGTGGGTTCGATCCCTGGGTCGGGAAGATCCCTTGGAAGACTTAGCATGCATGTGTCCAGTATAGATAATATTCATAAATAAGATGCAGTTATTATAACAGGTATTTTTCATGTGTTTTAACTAAATAACTTTCATAATAATTCTATAATTATAAATATTGAATATTCGGGTAATATTTTAAAAATAATCTCATATAAAATGAAATGATTGTTCTGGTTACATTAATTTATGAGTATAAAACATTTTCATCCTCCACTATTTAACATTTTTTAATTAAAAAAATTAAGATTCAGGCTCAAAGATTCTTAATTTCTTCACTATGTCATTGTATGAAAATACTTCACTGAAGCAAAATGACACCCTCTTTTTTCCTTTTCTTTATTTTTTCCCCTGTATTTTTTGTCATATAATGCCAGGGAATGTTGCTAAACTCTTTATTTTTTCCTCATTCAAATATCTTCAGAAATATGGCTACTGCCATATTCATCATGGTATGAAAAATTTTCAGCATATTTTCAACAAATTTTCAGTTTCTTGTTCATTGTATTCTCATATCTATAATACTGTGTTATAGATATTAATATAATTGCATTTTGCTTTATACAAGTAAGCAAATTAAGAAACACTTCAGATTTTTATAAGAGTTTTCATTTTCAATGGGGAATTAATAAAATGTCAAGACAGGTTGTACCAATTAGAGGAAATTACAGGAAATTACTGTATTCTCAATATGCTCAAGGAGAAAACATCCCCGAAGGGACATTTCTAGGCCACTTAAAGGATGGTGTGACTGGAGTTTATTTAAAAACAACAGTTGAGTTGTCTAAGGGGAGAAAAAATGTTTTCGCTGTATAAAATTCCAAGCTTCAGGAAATCCTCTAGTACCAAACACGAGGTATTCTCCTATTCTTAGAAAAGTGTGGAGAGCTAAAAATGAATTTTGAAAATGCAATAAACATGATATTACATAGAAAAAGCATAAATGTTAAAAGTACGTTATTTTTTTAATGATGGAGTGAATGATCCTAATTTCTGAATATTTTTGCTTCTAAATAACTAATGTTATTTAAATAATGTGGCTTTGAAAATACAACTAATAAATATCAAAAAAGTAAATATTTTCAATTGCTAATGAGGGTATATTATGTTTAAGTTACCATGCAAATATTGCAGTCAGTACAAAGAAATAAAACATGGTCATTGTACACAAGAGTCTTCAAACTCATGAGAATATTATGGGAAACAATTCTGGGAACTTAGATTGAATACTCTTTCTTTGATATTTTATACTTTATCCAATAGCCAGGGGTCACACATAAAGAAGGCAAGTGTTGGGGATGGGGTACATTATAGAATAGATTTGAGTAAAGGGTAGATGAGCAAAACAAAGCTTTAGGAAGATTAATCTGGAGGCTGGTATAGTGAAATTAAAATTTTAAAACATTGGATGCATGAAATTGGATCCAGGGTATCCAACTGTTTCATGATACCTCTGTAAGGGTGAGGAAGACACATTTAAACTTGTTTACAATTGTTGTCTAGGAACCAAGAAGGCTTTAAGGCAGAGATCATTAACTTACTTATCTTGGGAGGGTTAGACATGTAATTCTTCCCTAGGTGAGTAGTTCTGTTTTCTTGGCAAGAGCCTGAGGTAGTGAAGGGATGTGAATGGCCTGTGCTGTGGGATGTATGTGTGAGTGATGTGTTTCTTAAGGTACAGTCTGCAGCACATGTAGAGAAACAGGCCTAGCTATGGTGGCTTTTAGCATTCAAATACACATGAGTGCCTGACCTTATTACTGTGGCCAGTCCACACTCAGCCAGACTGTGGTCCTCAGAGGAACCAAGTGACAGGTCAATCCTTCTAAACTGTGTACATTTCCCAAGATAAAGCCTAAATTATTTTCCACTGACTTTCTCCCTCAGAAGCAGTATGTGAGGACTCATGGCTTATGCAAGTCATTTGCAACTTTGTTTGCCTAAAACATCACTGAAAGCTGTAAGTCATCATATTTCACAATTGCATGACTAATATAGGCTGAAAATCTGACTTAGAGAGAGTTGCATGTGACCTCCATGTTAACTAAGATAACAGGAAACATAATCTTTCTTTCTTGCCTTGCTGCCTCAAAGAAGGTTTAAAGAAGGAAGCAGATACTTTGGATTTTTAACAAACTTCAACTTGCCTCTCTCCTGGGTGTGCATGTCAAGTTGGACAGAGGTTGCAGTGGATGTTCTTCCCAGTACTTGTCACTACCCCTCCAAAGTCATACTTTCTCAGGGCTGCACTGTTACAGCGATGGCTTTGGCCCAGCCAAGTAGTAGGTCCCAATGTATGGATGTGAGAGTTGGGCTGTGAAGAAAGCTGAGCACTGAGGAACTGTGGTGTTGGAGAAGACTCTTGAGAGTCCCTTGGACTGCAAGGAGGTCCAACCAGTCCATCCTAAAGGAGATAAATCCTGGGTGTTCATTGGAAGGACTGATGCTGAGGCTGAAACTCCAATACTTTGGCCACCTCATGTGAAGAGTTGACTCATTGGAAAAGACCCTGATGCTGGGAGGGATCGCGGGCAGGAGGAGAAGGGGATGACAGAGGATGAGATGGCTGGATGGCATCACCAACTCGATGCACATGAGTTTGAGTAGACTCCGGGAGTTGGTGATGGATAGGGAGGCCTGGCGTGCTGCGATTCATGGGATCACAAAGAGTCAGACATGACTGAGCAACTGAACTGAACTGAACTGAATAGCTTTTCTATGAAGACCAGAGATAAAATCTGAATGATAAAAGTTTTCACTTAAGTCTTTTTTGTGTGCATGTGTGTATATCTAGGCTTCCCAGATAGCTGTGTGGTAAAGAATCCGCTGGCTAATGAAGGAGACACAGGAGGTGTGGGCTCAATTCCTAGATCAGGAAGATCCCTAGGGGACAGCATGGCAACCCACTTCAGCCTTCTTGCCTGGGAATTCTATGGACAGAGAAGCCTGGAAGGCTGCAGTCCATGGGGTCACAGGGTCAGACACGACTGGGCGCACATGTATACATACACATACAGGACGCATATATACACAAGCATGCTATTTTATAGCATTATTTAACAAAAGGCACTGAAACATATCACTTAAAAACCATTTTTACTGTTATTTAATTGATTTAGGGACACTGTTAATGAGTTAAAATTGAGTAATAAGCATTGGGTAAATACTTTTAATTTTTAGAAATAATTTCTCTTATTTAGTTTTTACTAACAGTGTTTTCCTTGAAAAACGTCTCACAACATAGATCTTCTATACAATTTTATAGAAGATAAGAATACACATTATGAAGTCACACAGATCTTCTTCAAAAGCCAACATTTCCACTTGCTTATTTGGACAAAATATATTCTTTCTGAGTTCCAATTTCCTCATCTATAAAATGAGAATAATAATAGTACCAATTTTAGAGCTGCTTAAGTTATTGCACGTGAAATAATTTACACTGTGCCTGGAACATAATCACTGAGAAGCTGAATCTATCTGGACTGCACTTAGCATGTAGCCTTCAATATATATTATTCAATAATTCATTGAAAATTAAATTGAAAGAAGGAAGGAAGGGAAGGGAACGGTTAGAAAGGAAGAGTGGGGAATTTGCTGAATCCTAGATTTATACAATGTATCATAAAGTGTTATAAAATATCTTTATATGTCTTTCTCTCTCATAAGAGTATAGGCGTCATGCAGGCCAAGGGATTATTTTAAATGCTTATCTCATCCAGAACTCTCAACACAGTATCTAGAAGATAGCAGATGAACAAACACCTTAAAATGAATTGAGCAAATTAAATGATATATATTTGTTTGTAAGATGATTTAATGTTTGTCACCATACTGAATTCTAAACTTCATAAAAGCAGGAAATAGGTTTGTTATATTACTATTATTTTGCCACTATCAGTTTATAGAGTACTTGCTGCAATAAATGATTACATTGGACTTCAGGGAAGAAACTTCCAAGGGTACCTATATCTCTATATAGTTTGGCCCATAAGTAATACCCCCTATATAATAATGAAAAGAAATAAGCTCAAATAACATTGCTGTGAATAAGATCATCAATTTTTCAGTAGATGACACTGTAGATACCAATTGCTTTACCTTGTACTATATAACATTCCTGAAAACATGTAAACATAATGGCTGTTTGAAAATTGCAATAATAAAGGTTCTTTTAAACTAGGCTGTTATGCATTTAAAATATCCTTCAGAATATTTTGAATACATACAATCATAATGCATCACTGGTTATTCTCAACATATGCTGTGACAGTTTTTGTTCTTAGAACTCTGAAGACTTCAGTTAGACTGGTTCTGCCTCCAAGAGGCCAGAGAGCCATCCAAGGTCAGGTCACTGTAAGAATTAGGACTGGTCATGCAAAATGTTGCCTGGCCACAGAACTTTCAGAGTTGGCTGTGAGGTTATCCAAACAAGCACTTTTCACCGACAGTGAGAAATTGCAAGATGTGGCCATCCCATGTTGAGAGAGCTTCTTGCTGTTTCTGCTGTCATCTTGATTTTCCCCTTTTCGAGTGTGTAACAAAGAAAATGGATCCCATGGGACAACTCTCACACTTGTTACCCTCCATTTCCTCAGTCTAACTGAGTGTAAGTAATGGAACCGTGTTTTAATGGCCCACCATCCCAAACGCCCTCCTAACCCTTTGGCAGAGATGCTTTGTAGCTGACAAGTATGACAGGCAAGGCTAACGAACCCTTAGGCCAGCAATATTCTCATTTTTAATCCATCATAGACATCAAAAAATAATGAGATTTCTTGAAACAGTGCCAGCAGTGAGCTCATATGACACTGAGATGATAAATTTACTCAACCACTTACAAAGAAGTAACTTGTACACTGAAAGACCTGGGTAATTTCATAACACAGAGTGGTACAGTGTGAAAACATGGATGCTTCACTGTATTTTCTGAATGGTATCTGGACCCAGATTGTAGTACATTTCCATTTTTAATCTTGCTAGTCATGTTTTCTTATTTCTTAGTATTTTGCATGGGAGATTAATTCTGTTCTCNCATCTCATCCTCTGTTGCCCACTTCTCCCGCCTTCAATGTTTCCCAGCATCAAGTTCTTTTCCAATGAGTTGGCTCTTTGTATCAGGTGGCAAAAATATTGGAGCTTCAGCTTCAGCCACTGTCCTTCCAATTAATACTTAGGGCTGATTTCATTTAGGATTGACTGATTTGATCTCTTGGCAGTCCAACAGACTCTGTCTTTCCAGCACCACAATTAGAAAGCATCAGTTGTTCAGCACTAGCCTTCTTTATGGTCCAGCTCTCACATCTGTACCTGATTACTGGAAAAACCATGCCTTTGATTATATGGACCTTTGTTGGCAAAGTGATGCCACCAGGGAAGCCCCTATATATATAGTATTGATAAATATGAAAAATATAATCTCCCCAGTGACTGTAGACTTGGGGAAAGGCAGTAATTCAGTATTAAAGCACTGCAGAAATAGTGTCCATCAGACTTGGCTGTCACTCATACCCATCTTGACCACTTCCCTTAAGTGTTTCTTTCAGTGATGGTGGATAATAATCACAATTCTTGGAAAAGTATGATCATAACTTCATGACTCTATAGAAATAAATGTGTGGATTTGACCATCCAGGGGCAAGATGATGAGGGAGACCAGCCCCTCCATCATCAAAATAATTTGATAACACGTAACATATTCTAAATGTTCAAAACAGAGCTAACAAAAATATTCCTGATATTTCACTCCTTCAAGGTCAAATCTCTTGTTCTTCAATAAATACCATGACTCCCTTTCTTTTAAGATGTATACCTCGGACTTTCTTGCTTGTCCAGCGATTAAGAATCTGTCTGCCAATACAGGGGACATCGGTTTGATTCTTGGTCTGGGAAGATTCCATATGGCACGAGGCAACTAAGCCCAGCTCCACAACTACTGAAGCTTGCTTACCTAGAGCACGTGGTCTGCCACAAGAGAAGCCACTGCAATGAGAAGACTGAGCACCGCAGAGAGTAGCCCCTGTTAGTGAAAAACCCCGTGCAGCCCTGCACAGGGACCCTGCACAGCCCCAAAAATAAGTAAATAAATATAAAAAATAAAACGTATTCCTGAATCTTTCTTCAGACGTAAACTTCGTCTTGTTTATTACCCTCATTTTCAAAGTGCTGCTATTGCTTAACAGCAATACGACATTTCCCACATTTTCTTTAAAACTTGTTCACAAGTCACCCCCAGAATCAGTTTGGATGTTTTATAATCATTACTTTTCATTTATTTTTTAAAGAATTACCGAGGTATACTTTACATGTCATAAAACTCACCCATTTTAAATGTACATTTCCATAATTTTCAGCAAAGTTATAGAACTGTGCAACAATCACCACAATCTAATTTTGGAGCATTTTCATCACCTGTTCCCATCCATAGCCCTGGCAACCACTCATCTGCTTTCTGTCTGTGTAGATATGCTTTTTCTAGATATTTCATATAAACAGAATCATAAGATATATAAGCTTTTGTGACTGACTTACTTCACTTAGCATAATCTTTTTGTTTTTAAGGTTCATCCACGTTGTAGCATGTATTAACACTTCACTCATTTTTAGGATTCAACCCTGCCTATTTAACTTATATGCAGAGTACATCAGGGTGGATGGAACACAAGCTGAAATCAAGAATGCTGGCAGAAATATCAATAACCTCAGATATGCAGATGACACCACCCTTATGGCAGAAAGCAAAGAGGAACTAAAGGGCCTCTTGATGAAGGTGAAAGAGGAGAGTGAAAAAGCTGGCTTAAAATTCAACATTCAAAAAACAAAGATCATGGCATCTGGTCCCATCACTTCATAGCAAATAGATGGGGAAACAATAGAAACAGTGACAGACTTTATTTTGGGGGACTCCAAAGTCACTGCAGATGGTGACTGCAGCCATGAGATAAAAGACACTTTCTTCTTGGAAGAAAAGCTATGACAAACCTGGACAGCCTATTAAAAAGCATAGACACTACTTTGCCTATAAAGTAAGTCAAACCTATGGTTTTTCCAGTGGTCATGTATGGATGTGAGACCTGGACCATAAAGAAGGGAGCACCAAAGAATTGATGCTTTTGAACTGTGGTGTTGGAGAAGACTCTTGGGAGTCCCTTGGGCAGCAAGGAGATCAAGTAAGTCAATCCTAAAGCAAATCAGTCCTGAATATTCATTTGAAGGACTGATGCTGAAGCTGAAGCTCTAATACTTTGGCCACCTGATGCTAAGAACTGACTCATTGGAAAAGACCCTGATGCTGGGAAAGATTGAGGGCAGGAGGAGAAGGGGACGACAGAGGATGAGATGATTGGATGGCATCACCCACTCAATGGACATGAGTTTGAGCAAGCTCCAGGAGATGATGAAGGACAGGGAAGCCTGGTGTGCTACAGTCCATGGGGTCACAAATAATCAGATAGGACTGAGCAACTGAACAACAACTCTATTCCATTTTAAGTGTATATGATATTTGTTTATCCACTCCTCGGTGGTTATTTGGTTTGTTTCCAGTTATTGGCTGCTATGAATAGAGCTGCTCTTAACATTCACATGTAAGTCTTTGAGTGGACTTCATTCCTTTTTTTTAAATCAGAAAATGTATTTCTCAATTTTATCTTTTCTCTATTCTCAATAACTTTACAACATGAGACTATTCAAAGAATGTATCATAAACTCTGAAAGTGACACACTAAGAAAAGCTTCTCTGAAAATGATTTCTTCACAGACAATACCATTGCATTAAGATGTAATCATACTGAAGAGACAATGTTTATCTGATATATAAATTCAGAGATATTGATTATAAAATGGTTAATTTCATAAATATGGCTTAATTACACCATTCTTGTGCATCTACAACAGTTTAGCACAATACATTGCATCTTGTAGCTTTGACTGCAAAGAATCCTCTTGCCAGTGTAGGAGACACAAGGGGTTTGATCCCTGGTTAGGGAAGATACCCTGGAGGAGAAAATGGCAATCTACTTCAGTGCTCTTGCCTGCATAATCCCATGGACTGAGGAACCTGGCAGGCTACACTCCATAGGGTTGCAAAGAGTTGGACACAGCTGAGCTCACAAGAGTTTGCATATGGTAGCTGATTGCTAAATATTTGCCAACCGATTTTAAAATGCCCACAGAGTTCCCTTTAGAAAGTAACATATCAAAAGTTTCAACCCTTCAACCTTAAAGTTTTTATCATTTTGTATAAACAACCACAGCCCCCTAAGAGAACATGACAAGCTTTACAAAGTGCCCCAAGTCACATTTATCCACCAGACAGCCATACTGATCTTCTTTCATCTCATGGGACTCCCCTCAGAGTAATTACTCTGTAGCCTTGGAGAGGCAGGATACCTTTTGTGTTGGGCCAGTGCAAGCAGTTGGTCGGCCAATGCATTATGTCTCCCTGAGAAACAGTCCCAGGAGGCAAGCTTTCTCTTGGCAAGGGTCTCCCCCCTCTTTGCTGGCACATGTTTTCAGAAGGTTGACTGGCCTAGATCCAGTATTGGCTAACTTCCCCTCACTTGCTCGCTGTACATCGATCCAGGCCCATGGGGTCAGCTTTGGGCTGTTAACAGACTGCAGCCACTCTGTGGCAACTAGAAGCCCTCTGCGGCCTTGCTTGCTGACATTTTAGATGCCTTTATTGGCTCCCGGGAGCTGCTAATGCACATGTGCCTGTGGCCTGCGGGCTCCAGGGTGGCACTCAGTGAAAACCCATCTTGGTTGGACAAATGAAATGCTCTTCTTCCAGCTTTCTTGGTGCTCAAGAAAGCAGCGTATTAGAAATGCAGGCTGAGTGTCGCCCACAGCGCATGCTCCGTGTGCCTCTTCCCTGGGAGCCCTGCCAAGGGTGGAGAATGACAGGCTCTTTCCATCGGGTTCTACTGCCTTCAATGGTTGGCTCTTTTCCACTTTCATGTGGTTATAAGTCATTTCGGTTTTAGATTTCAAAGCACTTTCACACAAGTATTAACTCATGTCATAACCACAGGTTTTAGAACTTAATGCAAAATATATTTAAATGAGTATAATTCCTTTCCACCAAATTTCATTTCAGTAGACGTCAATTAAAAATTAATATGTTCAACATTTTATTGTTTGCTCATTATACATTGCTCCCTTAAAAAAAAAAAAGACAAACCCAAAACACAGCTATATATGTAAGGGAGATTGAGAGGTACATACTTCCGGTTCCAGACTTTCAGCAAAATAGTCACAGGTACAAAGGTACAGTGTGTGGAATGTAGTAATAACCTATGTAATATCTATGTATGTAATTGATTTACAACTCTACCTTAGTTCCATTGTGGTTCAATGCTTCCCTGTTCCAAAGTGATCAGATTGTGATTCCTTATCACTGTTATCATTTTGAAATATATAAAAATATTGAATTACTATGGAACTAGAATAATATTGTAAATCAATTACACTTCAGAAAGGAATAAGCAAACTCATAGGAAAAAAAATAGATTTGTGGTTTCCAGAGGTAGGGGGTGAGGGGAGGAAGAATTGAATGAAGGCAAGTCAAAAGGTACCAACTCCCAGTTATGAGATAAATAAGTACTAGAGATCTACTGTAAATGGTAAGTATAATTAACACTGCTGTATGTTATAAATGAAAGTTGTTTAAGAGTAAATCCTGACAGCTATCATCACAAGCAAAAATAACTTTTTTTCATACTTCTTTAATTTTGTGTGTATATGAGATGGATGTTCACTAAATTTACTGTGATAATCATTTCATGATGTATGTAAGTCACATCATTATGCTGTACACCTTAAACTTATATAGGGATATATGTTAATATATCTCAGTAAAACTGTAAGAAAAAAAGCTATACATGTTCAGTTCAGTCATTCAGTCATGTCTGACTCTTTGCGACCCCATGAATTGCAGCACACCAGGCCTCCCTGTTTATCACCAACTCCCGGAGTTTACTCAAACTCATGTCCATCGAGTCAGTGATGCCACCCAGCTGTCTCATCCTCTGTCATCCCCTTCTCCTTCTGCCCCCAATCCCTCCCAGCATCAGGGTCTTTTCCAATAAGCCAACTCTTCACATGAGGTGGCCAAAGTATTGGAGTTTCAGCTTTAGTGTCAGTCCTTCCAATGAACATCCAGGACTGATCTCCTTTAGGAGGACTGGTTGGATCTCTTTGCAGTCCAAGGGAGTCTCAAGAGTCTTCAGCACCACAGTTCAAAAGCATCAGTTCTTCAGCGCTCAGCTTCTTCACATGTTACTCATTAGCTAATTAAAAATTTTTCTCAGTGTTGTTGCTTTCTTATTTACTCTATCCTTAGAATATTGTTACTGTCTCTCCTTAATATTAATCCTTAATATCTTTCAGTATTAATCCTTAATATCTTCCTTTGATTGTCTGGTCCATCCACTGTAGGGCACATCTAAGCACATCTATTCCTGTTTGCCTAGCACCCTCCCTTCCAAAAAGAGTGCTCACCACACACCCTTGTTCCTTCAACCAAGACATCTCAGAACTTTTCTCTTCTTACTCAGCTCTGACTGGCTGACACAGGGATGGACAATGACACAATTTAACCAATCACAGACCTTTCCTTCAACTATTCCAACTGAATTGAAAGGGAAGTGGGCTCTTTGCTCTCTGATCAAGATGTTCTCATGTTTGCTTAAGCAAGTTCCAGATTGGTACTGTCATTTGCAACCAAAAGCTTTAATTTCTGTATCTACTCTTTTCCTATAATCTTGGCTGCAGGCTTTCTGGTTGTATAATTTTTTTTTTCTGAGTTTGAAGTCTGTAAATTAAAATAAAACGCATACTATAATACTTTTGCACTGTCCTATTTCCTTTTAGTAATCTAAGGATTTTTTAATAGCTCTAAGGATTCCAACAGAGAAGATATAAATATAGGAAGGTGTTTAGAAACCACATCACTATGGAACATTGCAAACAACTGAGTGTTCAACTAAGAAAACAAACAAACAGGCTCTGGGGAAGGGGTGGTGGAAGCAAAGCCGTTTGCAATTATTTGAAAAGCTGTTATGCAGAGAAGGAAGTAAAGTCATAGCTTGTCATTTTTATAGGGGCATCAATCCCCACAATTGAAATTAGCAGTCCGATTACTGTTCTTTATAAAAAGAAAGTACTTTCTGATAACTAAAGGGTACCAAAAATGAAACAGGCCTGCACTCAAAGAGTAAGATTTCTAGAGACTTAGAAGTGACTTTTTAAATTTGTCTGAACCTTGCAGCTTGTGGGATCTTATTAGTTGCCAACCTCCCCCACCAGCTATAGAAACTGGGTCCTGCAGTAAAAGCGCTGAGTCCTAACTACTGGATTGCTAGGAAATTCCCCCCTATAGGGCTTCCTAGATAGCTCAATGGTAAAGATCAGCCTGCATCGGAGTATAGCTGATTTACAATGTGTTAATTTCAGTTGTACAGCAAAGTGATTCAGTTATATATATACACATATCTATTCTTTTTCCATTTCTTTTCCCATATGGGTTATTATAGAGTATTGAGTAGAGTTCCTTGTGTAGGTCCTTGTTGATTATCTATTTTAAATATGGTAGTATGTATATGTTAATCCTAATCTTCTAATTTATCCCTCAGCTACCCACCTTTCCCCTTGGGTAACTATAAATTTGTTTTCTATGTCTGTGAGCCTCTGTTTTGTCAATAAGTTTATTTGTATCATTTTTAAGATTTCACATATAAGTGATATCATAAGATATCTGTCTTTCTCTGTCTGACTTACTTCATTTAGTGCTGTAGTCTCAAGTTCCATTCACGTTGCTGCAAATGGCATCTATCATCCTTTTTTATGGCTGAGCAATAATCCATGGCATGCACCGCATCTTTATCCATTCATTTGTCAATGGCCATCTAGACTGCTTCCATGTCTTGGCTATTGTCAATAGTGCTGCAACGAACACTGGGATGCATTTGTCCTTTTGGATTATGGTTTTCTCCAGATATATGCCCAGGAGTGGGATTGCAAGATCATATGGTGTAGAAGTGATGGTTTAAGGCTTCCTGAGTGAGACATACTACTTGGTGTTGAAGTGGAGATGGAGGTGGGAATATTGCCAGAGAGAGAGGTCAAGAGCTCAGAGCTCTGCCTAGGACTAGGACCTGGCTTCATCTGAGACAGGAACAGGTTCTCATCCTGTACCCCACCATGCTGGAGTGATGAATCATTAATGTCCCTGATTGCGTTCATTTAAATTATTTAAATGGTAACTGGGATATCTGGCCTTTCTGGATCTTGGTTTTTCTCAAATGGGAAATGGGAAACTTGAACCGGCTTAAAAGTCTCCAGATTTTGTTAGGGATCAGACAGGGAGGACTGAGAGGGAATCGCAGAGGTTGGAGAGGTGAGGTGATGCAACCTCCAGTATTCCGCATACAATGCTCCCTCACTCTCTCTAGGCATTGAAATTGCCTTCTGGCTGGAGAGGTACCTGGAGGGAGGGGATGATGGAGAATGAGGGGGTATATGCAGGACTGGTGACATAGTCTGCAGGGCCCTGCGTAAAGTGAAAATTCAGATCCCTTGTTAAGAATTTCAAGATGGCAACAATAGAGCATTAAAGTGCAGAGTCTTTCTAAGTGGGGGGCCTGTGTAACTAACTGCACTGGTCATGNGACTCTTGAGAGTCCCTCGGACTGCAAGGAGATCCAACCAGTCCATTCTGAAGGAGATCAGCCCTGGGATTTCTTTGGAAGGAATGATGCTAAAGCTGAAACTCCAGTACTTTGGCCACCTCATGCAAAGAGTTGACTCACTGGAAAAAACTTTGATGCTGGGAGGGATTGGGAGCAGGATGAGAAGGGGACGACAGAGGATGAGATGGCTGGATGGCATCACTGACTCGATGAACATGAGTCTGAGTGAACTCTGGGAGTTGGTGCTAGACAGGGAGGCCTGGCATGCTGCGATTCATGGGGTCACAAAGAGTCAGACACAACTGAACGACTGAACTGAATTCTGAACTGAAATATCATTATACACGTGGCATGAAGAAATATACCTGTAATATGCAAAAATAATTTTTTAAATTGAACAGTGGCAAAGAATCCAGTGTTGTTTAAATGTAGGAGGTGTGTGTGGGATAATTGGGGAGATGAATATAGAAAGGAAGCTTGGAATCAATGGTGGAAGGTCAGAGAATGCCAGAGGAGTTTGTCACTGATTCCAAGAACAGAAGGAGTTTCTGAGCAGGGAAGTGCCAAGATCAGAGCTGTCCTTTAAGGAATTTAATTTGTCAGTCACAACTGGCACTCATAAGTGGTAGCAATTATTATTATCTTATTATGTAATAGTTTAAGCAGTATGTATTTAGAAAAAGTAATCACCAACAATGTACAGCAATGCCATTTCCCCACAGTCTCCACAATCTGGTGAATTATCAACTATCATGGTCTATCTCTCTAAGGTATTTAGGCTTTTTTCAATTTCTCAGTAGTTCTCAATCCTCATTCATTAAATTCATCCCCAAGGATTTTTCTTAATACTATTAGTGGAATTCCCCAGGCAAGAATATTGGAATGGGTAGCCATTCCCTTCTCCAAGGGATATTCCCAACCCAGGGATTGAACCTGTGTCTCCTGCATTGCAGGAAGATTCTTTACTGTTTGAGCCACCAGGGAAGCCCATTATAATCAATACATTAAAATTATTTCTAATGGTTTATTGCTGCCATATAGAAATATAATTAACTTTTTATGTTGAAATTATATATGGTGACCTGGATAAATTCACATATTTCTATCAAGTTTGAGTTTTTGGGTAGATTTTTAGAATGATTTTCCAAGTACACTATCATATTGTCTATGAGTGGAGTTCTTTTGTATCTTCCTTTATTATCTGTAGCCCTTTTATTTCTTTTCCATGTCTTTTTTGCTGGCTAATACTAATAGAATTGTCAGAATAGATATTCTTGCCTTGTTTCCAGGCTAAAGGGAAAGGCTTTAGCCCTTTAACATTAAATACGGGTGAGCTATGGATTTTGTAGAGGCCTTTTATCAGACTGCTCTTCTTTCTCTAGTTTGCTGAGAGATTAGTTGGATTTTGTCAAATTCTTTTGCTGCATCTATTAAGGTAATCTTATGACTTTCTCCTTTACTCTTTTAATGTGCTGAACTATAATGTCTGCTTTTTATTATTGAACTAACTTTGCATTCTTGCCTACAAACTGTTGACCATGATGTACTATCCTTATATTCCATACATTGCTGAATTCAGTATGCTAACATTTTGTTAAATACATTTTGTTTTATGTCTATGAAGGTTGGTATTGATATTTAATTGCTAAGTTATGTTGGACTCTTTTGTAACCCCATGGACTGTAGCTCATCAGGCTCCTCTGTCCACGGGATTTCCCAGGCAAGAATAATGGAGTGGGTTGCCATTTCCTTCTGCAAGGATCTTCCCAACCCAGGGGTTGAACCCAAGTGTCCTGCATCTCCTGCATTGGCATGTGGGTTCTTTACCACTGAGCCACCTGGGAAGCCCTATGCAGGTTACTTATCTATAATTACCTCTTACTGTCATGTCCTTGCCTTATTTTGATAACAGGGTAATTCTGGCCTTGTAAAATGAAGTGGTAAGTGCTCTTTCCTTTTTTTCCCTAAAAGTATATGCACAAACTGAGTATTGTTTCTTGTTTAAATATTTAGACCACCTGATGTTGTCTCATAATGAAACATCAAGGTTCTGTTCATTTTATTTTCACTCTTTTTTCTCTTTATGCCCAGTTTGTTTAATTTTCATTGCCCCATCTTTCAGACTACTAATCTTTTCCCCATAAAGTATCCAATATTATGTAAATATGTAAAAATCCAATGGTTATTTTCATTTTGAATATTGTCATTTCCATTGTTGTTTCACTATTATTTTCATTTGCTTTTAAAAAATAATTCTCATTTCTCTGTTGAGCTCCCTCTGTATTCCCTCATTGTATTGGTTTCCCGCAGTTGCCATGATAAATTACTGCACACTGGGTTCCTATTGTTCAGTCACGCAGTCATGTCTGACTCTTTGTGACCCCATGGACTGCATCACACTATGCTTCCCTGTCCTTCACCATCTCCTGGAGCTTGCTCAAACTCATGTCCATTGAGTTGGTGATGCCATGTATATGGTTTACATGGCATATATATGACAGCATATAATGGGTTTCTATAAACAACAGAAAAAGTTTTCCTTCACTGTTCAGGAGGCCGAAAGTCTGAAATCAGTATTACTGAAATCAAGGTGTGAAGGGGTCACCCTCTCTAAGATTCTAGAGAGAATCTGTTGCATGCCTCTTCCAGCTTCTGGTGACTACAAAACTTTCTTGGCTTGTGGTCATATCACTCTAGTCTTTAGGACCCACACCTTCAAATCTCCCCCTGCTCTGGCTTCTCTTCTGTGTGTGTGTTTGAAGGGGAGGTGTAAATCTCCTTCTGCCTTCCTCTTGTAAGGGTACATGTGATTGTGCTTCAGGCCCACTCAGATAAGCTCCTTTTGGCTAAGATCATAGGGGCTTCCCTGGGATCTCAGTGGTAAAGAACCCACCTGCAAATGCAGGAGATTCAAGAGATGCAGGTTGCATCCCTAGGTTGGGAAGATCCCCTGGGAGTAGGAAATGGCAACCTGCCCCAGTATTCTTGCCTCCAAAATTCTGTGGACAGAGGAGCCTGGTGGACTACAGTACATGAGATTGCAAAGAGGCAGACAAGACTCAGACACACACACACACACACACACACACACACACACACACACACACAACTCCCATCTCAAAGATTCTTAATCACATCCATAAAAACTGCCTCATAAAGTAATATTCACAGGATTCAGGATTAGGATGCAAAATCTTTGGGGAAGCTATTTTTCAGTCTATCATACTCATTATATTCATTTTTCATTTAAATTTTCTAACAACTTATAATAACTCTTTTTAAAGTCTTTGCTAATTCCATCATCTCTTTTTCTATGGACTTTTTTCCTTCCAGCAATGAGTTATATTTTTCTTCTTTTTCATATGCTGAGTTATTTCTGATTGTCTGTTGTGCACTGTAAATTCTTCCTTTTTTGGAAGGTAGATTTTGCTTTTTTTTTTTTTTCAAAAAGTCTTGAAATTTCTGTTCTGACAGGTTATTCATCTGTTGAGGGGTCTACTTTTTCTTGTTCAGACTTTAAGTTTTATTAAAATGGATGTAATTCTGGGCAAGAGTAGTCTTACTCTTAAGGCATGAGTTTACTGTGGTCTTAAGAGTTGTTGAGCAACACTAGGGTTGTTAGCAAGATTTCTGTATTCTAGTTGGTTGGAATTCCAATGTTTCCCAGTACTGTGTGACTACCAAAACCTCAGATGATCTCACTGATCCCCTAGTAGCTATTTTCTGCCAGGTTACATTAGTCTTGCAATGTACATATTTAACTTTGTATTTAGCTAAAGACTCAAGGTTATCCTAAGCGAATTTCTGGAGCTCTTTCTCTGCATGACTTGCTGCCCTCTAATGCTCCACTCTGCTTATTTAACTTATATGCAGAGTACATCATTAGAAACGCTGGGCTAGAGGAAGCACAAGCTGGAATCAAGATTGCAGGGAGAAATATAAATAACCTCAGATAGGCAGATGACACCACCCTTATGGCAGAAAGTGAAGAAGAACTAAAGAGCCTCTTGATGAAAGTGAAAGTGGAGAGTGAAAAAGTTGGCTTAAAGCTCAACATTCAGAAAACTAAGCCCATGGCATCTGGTTCCATCACTTCATGGGAAATAAATGGTGAAGCAATGGAAACAGTGACAGACTTTATTTGGGCGGGGACTCCAAAATCATTGCAGATGGTGACTGTAGCCATGAAATTAAAAGACGCTTACTCCTTGGAAGAAAAGTTATGACCAACCTAGACAGCATATTAAAAAGCAGAGACATTACTTTGCCTACCACCTAATCAAAGCTATGATTTTTCCAGTAGTCATGTATGGATGTGAGAGCTGGACTATAAAGAAAGCTGAGCGCCAAAGAATTGAAGCTTTTGAACTGAGGTGTTGGAGAAGACTCTTGAGAGTCCCTTGGACTGCAAGGAGATTCAACCAGTTCATCCTAAAGGAAATCAGTCTGAATGTTTATTGGAAGGACTGATACTGAAGCTGAAGCTCCAATACTTTGGCCACCTGATACGAAGAGCCAACTCATTGGAAAAGACCCCGATGCTGGGAAAGATTGAGGGTGGGAGGAGAAGGGGACGATAGAGGACAAGATGGCTGGATGGCATCACCGACTTGATGGACATGAGTTGAGTAAACTTCAAGAGCTGGTGATGGACAAGGAGGCCTGGTGTGCTGCAGTCCATGGGGTCACAAAGAGTCGGACATGACTGAGCGACTGAA
>SJYV01041747.1:73054-88101 GCA_006410875.1 Neotragus pygmaeus
CTTCTGGACTGTGAACATCGCAAGTGCATCACAAGCGTTTCTTGGGGTTGTAGTTTTTTTGTTTTGTTTTTTGGTCTCTTTAGGAGCGAGAATGGCTAGAGTGGACTGGAGTTGTATATTTCCCTCTTCCCACATGGAAGGTAGAGAGGAAGTTAGTACTTCCCATCTACTAGAGCTGATTGGAGTGGGTATTTCCCTTCCTCCAGGGCCATCAGGCTCCAGTAACACTCCAGCAGGTTAGGATACGATGAACTACTTTCTTCTGAGGGAAGCATTGTTAGGAAGTGCAAAGTGCTCTGGTGTTTTTCAGAACGGCTCCTCTTCCCCTCCCCCTGCCATAAGCATGAGGGAATTTTTCTCCAACATTTACTGTAAGAACCTGGTCAAGCTCCCAAAGGTAAAATTCAAAAAGTATGGGCTGCCTCCTTTGACTAGGTTCCCCTGAAGTTTTTAATCCTCAGATTAAAAACAGCCTAATATTGTAAGTCAACTATATATCAATAAAAAATTAATTTTAAAAAGCCATTCAACAAAACCACTAAGATTATAGTCATATTTTATGATATAATTTTCATCATTGCCTTTTTTCCCCCTTTATTTATTTATTTATTTATTTTTAAAGAAATAAAAGGCAAAGAAACTCCTCTGTGTGACTCCATGGACTATAGCCTATCGGGCTCCTCTGTCCTTGGAATTGTCCAGGCAAGAATACTCGAGTGGGTAGCCATTCCCATCGCCAGGACATCTTTCCAACCCAGGGATCAAATTTGGGTCTCCTGCATTGTAAGCAGATTCTTTACCATCTGAGCCACCAGGGAAGCCTATATTTAAGGTACATAATCTCAGCGGTAAAGAATCTGCCTGCAGTGCAGGAGATGCGGGTTCAATCCCTAGGTCGGAAGATCCCCTGGAGAAGGAAATGGCAACCCATGCCAGTATTCTTGCCTGGAGAATCCCATGGACAGAGGAGCCTGATGGGCTACATACAGTCCATGGGGTCACAGAGAGTCAGACACGACTGAGTGGCTAACACTTTCACACTTTCAATCCTAAAAATGGGTCAATTCCTGAGTGACTAAATTTATGTCATCAGTTTAAGAAGTCATTCATTGATTTATTCATTTAACAATTATATATTAAGCCAGATACTATTTTGGCAGTGAGAAATAAGCACTGAACATTACAAAAACAGTACCTGCCTTCACAAAGCTGAGTCTTCAGCTGTAAAATAATTTAACAAGGCAACTAAAACACAGTATGTCAAGTGCTTTTTTTAATAACTAAGTTTTGCAACTACACCAGAAATGACTTGCACTTCAAGTTTTCATTTCAGATCCATTTGCTAAAAGTCCTTGAGGTATTTAGACAACTTTAAGAAACAATAACATGGTTGACAACATGAAACAGTTGTGCTATTTTATGGCCTTTAAAGATTGAAGGCAGGAAGAGAAGGGGATGACAGAGAATGAGATGGTTGGATGGCAGCACAGACTCAATGGACATCAGTTTGAGCAAGCTCTGGGAGTTGGTGATGGACAGGAAAGCCCGGGATGCTCAGTCTATGAGATCACAAAGAGTCGGACATGACTGAGCCACCAACTGAACTGATGACTTCTAGTGTCGATACAGTACAAATTCCTGCTGCTGCTAAGTCACGTCAGTCGTGTCCAACTCTGTGCGACCCCATAGACAGAAGCCCACCAGGCTCCCCCATTCCCTGGGATTCTCCAGGCAAAAACACTGGAGTGGGTTGCCATTTCCTTCTCCAATGCATGAAAGTGAANAAAAAAAAAAGACATAACCAAGGGATTTCTTCAGAATTAAAGCAAGTGACCCCAAGAAACAATTCAAATCCACATCGTAAAAACAAAGAGCACCAGTAAAGATAATACTGTAATTTAAAAAGACAGTGTAAATGCCTTTGTGTTCTTTCATCTTTTAACTGATTTAAGAGGCAGTTGTATAAAATGGTATGTGTAAGATTGTCTGGTTGGGCTTAGAGCGTATAGAAATAAGTGGTATATTGTGATTTAAAAGAAGTGTATGTTTGGTCTTCATCCCTATTCCTGGCACGTAGCTCTCAGAACCCTAGGAATTTCCCAAGCTGGAAAAGTAATGGGAGCATCTTTTGCTGCAGTATTTGGTCATTTGTCCTTGGCTCCTGAAACAGCTCCAGAGCCAGAAAGGTCAGAAGAATGTCTTGTTATTTGTAACAAGCCCCTTTTGGTCATGCCTGATTTTATGAGTTTAATCACCTAAGGCCAATGATTTAATCAATCATGTCTATGTAATGAAGGCTCCGTAAAAACACAAAAGCACAGGGATCAGAGCGCTTCTGAGTTGGTGAAAACATGGAGGTGCTGGAAGGGTGGCGTGCTCAGAAAGAGCATGGGAACGCCACACCACTTTCCCCATACCTTGCCCTAAGCATTTCTTTCTTCCATCAGGTTGTACGTCTGTTACATCTATATCCTTTTTTCGTTTTGGAAGAGCATGTTAGTTCCCCAACTGGGGACTGAACCTGGTCCCCTGGCAGTGACAGCTCGGAGTCCTGACCACTGGACTGCCAGGTGTCCAGTGTGTCCTTGTGTCCTTTTGTCCTTCATAACATCTTTTACAATAAACTGGTTCAGCTCGGTTCAGTTCAGTCACTCAGTTGTGTCCGACTCTTTGGGTAAACGTAAGCAAATGTTTCTCTGAGGTCTGTGAAGCACTCTAGCAAATTCACTGAACCTAAGGAGAGGTCTGTGGGAATCTTCCATCTATAGCCCATAGGTCAGAAATACAAGTAATAGCCTGGACTTGTGATGGGCATATAAAGGGAGCAGAAGGGGCAGTCTTTAGGGCTGAGCCCTTAAGCTGTGGGATCTGATGTCAACTTCAGATAGAGAATGTCAGAAATGATTTAATTTCCTGGGTGTTGGAAAAAACAGTGGAATGAAAGGAAGGGAGGAGTCAAGGATGACCTCTTGAAGACCAGTATTTGGAAGACATCTCCATTATTTTAAAATACAGTTTACAACTAGCATCACAAAGATCCGAACATGTGGCTTAATCAGGCAGAAAATTTAACTGGATAGTTTCTCTCTTAACGGTTTGTGTAGTTCAAGCCGAGAGAGGAGTGTTGGATATTGGTACTGGGAACTCGAATTCCTTCCATCTTGAGGCTTTGCAGTTTCTAGGTTTGTCCAGAGGATCAAAGATTTCTCATGGCCACATTCCAGACTGTAGGGGGAGAGAGAGTGAAAGAAGGAATGTGTGCATGCATGCTCTGCTGCTGCTAAGTTGCTTCAGTCGTGTCCAACTCTGTGTGACCCCATAGATGGCAGCCCACCAGGCTCCCCCGTCCCTGGGATTCTCCAGGCAAGAACATTGGAGTGGGTTGCCATTTCCTTCTCCAATGCATGAAAGTGAAAAGTGAAAGGGAAGTCACTCAGTCGTGTCCGACTCAGCGACCCCATGGACTGCAGCACACCAGGCTCCTCCATCCATGGGATTTTCCAGGCAAGAGTACTGGAGTGGGTTGCCATCGCCTTCTCCCACATGCATGCTCAGTTGGGTCCAACTCTTTGCAACCCCATGGACTGAGCCCATCAAGTTCCTCTGTCTATGGGACTCTCTAGGCAAGAATGCTGTACTCTGGTACGGTATTGCCATTTCCTCCTCCAGGGTGTCTTTCTAACCTGGGGATTAAACCTGTGTTTCCTGCATTGGCTGGTGCATTCTCAACCACTAAGCCACCTAGGAAGCCCAGGAAGAGGGACTGCTCCTTTTCTATTAAGTGTATTAGCAAGTGGATCATTTCTGTTTACATCCCACTGGCCTGAACCTAATTTCAAAGCCATACCAAGGAAGAGTAGAAAACGAATCTTCAGTCGGTCAGCCAAGGGTCCAGTATAAAGTGCTATCACCAGGAAAGCAAAGAGGAGATTGGATGCTGGAAGGGAAAGGCAGGGTCCACCACAGATGTGAGTAGATCCAGTTGTTAGAAAGTTCTGTGCTCCCTAAACTGAGTCTGCCTCTCTGACGTTCACCTATTGGTCCTACGTCTGCCCGCACTCAAGGAGCATAAATCTATCTCACTTTTTACACAATAGCTTTTCAAATATTTAAAGACAATTGTAACTTCTCCTTAAGACATTTCCAGGTTAAATGTCGTCTCAAATTTCCTTCAACTATTTCTCATAAGACGTATTCTTCAGATACTCATAACATTGGCTGATGTATGCTGGTTATTGTTTTGTGAATTTTGCATTTCTTAAAATGTGGAACCAGAATAGATTGCTTATGTAACATGGATAGACTAGAATTACCATCTGTTCTGGAGAGTATATTTTAGTTAATATAGCCTAAGATTGTATTTTAACAACCGAATTATACTATTGACTTATGTGGGATCTGAGATCAGTAAAAGAACACAGCTCTCTCTCTCAGATCCTGAGTCTTCACCTTATAGCTATGCAAATGATTTTATAAACTTAAAAGTGCTATATGTGCTTTACCCCTACCACTTTTTGTTTTATCACTTTTACCCTAAGGCTCTAAGATGTCAATAGGATTTCATCATCTGATCTATTATTACCTATAACTTTCTGAATAGAGTTTTAAAATTTAAACAATAAAAAACCAAAATAATTATTATCTCTAGGAAAAAACATTTTACAACAAGGGAAACAATAACATATGACTCAATTTTTACTAGTATACTATCAATATAATACTCCAATGAATAGTAATAAATGTTATTTATACGGGTATAATGGAGAAGGCAATGGCACCCCACTCCAGTACTCTTGCCTGGAAAATCCCATGGACAGAGGAGCCTGGTAAGCTGCAGTCCATGTGGTCGCTAAGAGTCGGATGCGACTGAGCAACTTCAATTTCACTTTTCACTTTCATGCATTGGAGAAGGAAATGGCAACCCACTCCAGTGTTCTTGCCTGGAGAATCCCAGGGATGGGGGAGCCCGTTGAGCTGCTGTCTGTGGAATCGCACAGAGTCGGACACGACTGAAGCGACTTAGCAGCAGCAGCATACAGGTATAATAATGTAAGTATTGAATATGGATTTAATAAAAATTGAGATTAACAGTAAAGAAAGAGATGAAAAGAGAGAAGTATAAGAGCAAGAAATCCTCATCTCCTGAAATATAAAAATGAATAGATATTACCTAAAATTGTTGAACCAAGACATACTAATATAAGCAAGCTATTTACAAGTACAGAAATAAGTACCAGAAGAAACAGCTTTAACATTGAAAGTCAGTGCATCTGAGGAGTGGAGCTATTGACAAGAGGTATGCAAGCAGGATTTGATTTAGGTCATCAAAGCTTCTTGATGAAAGTGAAAGAGGAGAGCGAAAAAGCTGGCTTAAAGCTCAACATTCAGAAAACAAAGATCATGGCATCTGGTCCCATCACTTCATGGGAAATAGATGGGGAAACAGTGGAAACAGTGTCAGACTTTATTATTTTGGGCTCCAAAATCACTGCAGATGGTGACTGCAGCCATGAAATTAAAAGACGCTTACTCTTTGGAAGAAAAGTAATGACCAACCTAGATAGTATATTCAAAAGCAGAGACATTACTTTGCTGACTAAGGTCCGTCTAGTCAAGGCTATGGTTTTTCCTGTGGTCATGTATGGATGTGAGAGTTGGACTGTGAAGAAGGCTGAGCGCCGAAGGATTGATGCTTTTGAACTGTGCTGTTGGAGAAGACCTTGAGAGTCCCTTGGACTGCAAGGAGATCCAGCCAGTCCATTCTGAAGGAGATCAACCCTGGGATTTCTTTGGAAGGAATGATGCTAAAGCTGAAACTCCAGTACTTTGGCCACCTCATGTGAAGAGTTGACTCATTGGAAAAGACTCTGATGCTGGGAGGGATTGGGGGCAGGAGGAGAAGGGGACAACCAAGGATGAGATGGCTGGATGGCACCACAGACTTGACGGACATGAGTCTGAGTGAACTCCGGGAGATGGTGATGCACAGGGAGGCCTGGCGTGCTGTGATTCATGGGGTCACAAAGAGTCGGACACGACTGAGCGACTGAACTGAACTGACTGAATGGCCTAGTGGTTTTCCCCTACTTTTTGTAATTTATGCCTGAATTTTGCAATCAGGATCTCATGATCTGAGCCACAGTCATCTCCTGGTCTTGTTTTTGCTGTATAGAATTTTCCATCTTTGGTTGCAAAGAACATAATCAATCTGATTTCAGTATTGACCATCTGGTGATGTCTATATGTAGAGTCTTCTCTTGTGTTGTTGGAAGAGGGTGTTTGCTATGACCAGTGTGTTCTCTTGACAAAACTTTGTTAGCCTTTACCCTGCTTCATTTTTTTACGCCAAGGCCAAATTTGCCTGTCATTCCGGGTATCTCTTGACTTCCGACTTTTGCAATCCAATCCCCTATAATGAAAAGGACATCTTTTTTTTTTTTTTTTCCTGGCATTAGTTCTAGACGTTCTTGTAGGTCTTTATACAACGGGTCAACTTCAGCTTCTTCATCACCAGTGTTTGGCGAATATACCTGGATAACTGTGATGCTGAATGGTTGGTTTGCCTTGGAAATGAACCAAGATTATTCTGTCATTTTTGAAACTGCACCCAATTTCAGACTCTTTTGTTAATTATGAGGCTACTCCATTTCTTCTAAGGGATTCTTGCCCACAGTTTAGTTCAGTTCAGTCACTCAGTCGTGTCTGACTCTTTGCGACCCCCTGGACTGCAGCACGCCAGGCCTCTCTATCCATCCCCAACTCCTGCAGCATGCTCAAACTCATGTCCATCGAGGCAGTGATGCCATCTAACTGTCTTAGCCTCTGTCATCCCCTTCTCCTTCTGCCTTCAATCTTTCCTAGAATCAGGGTCTTTTCCAATGAGTCAGATCTTCACATCAGGTGGCCAAAGTATTGGAGTTTCAGCTTCAGCGGCAGTCCTTCCAATGAATATTCAGGACTGATTTCCTTTAGGACGGACTGGTTGGATCTCCTTGCAGCCCAAGTGACTCTCAAGAGTCTTCTCCAACACCACAATTCAGAAGCATCAATTCTTCAGAACTCAGCTTTCTTTACAGTCCAACTCTCACATCCATACATGACTACTGGAAAAACTATAGCTTTGACTAGACTACACAGTAGTAGATATAATGGTCATCTGCGTTAAATTTGCCCATTCCCATCCATTTTAGTTCACTGATTCCTGAGCTGTTGATGTTCACTCTTGCCATCTCCTGCATGACCACATCCAATTTACCTTGATTCACAGATCTAATATTCCAGGTTCCTGTGCATGCCAAGTCACTTCAGTCATGTCCAGCTCTTTGTGACCTTATGGACTGTGGCCTTCCAGATTCCTCTGTTCATGGGATTCTCCAGGCAAGAATACTGCAGTGGGTTGTCCTCCTCCAGGGGATCTTTCCAACCCAGAGATCAACCCGAGTCTCTTATGCCTCCTGTGTTAGCAGTTGGTTTCTTTACCACTAGTGCCACCTGGGAAGCAATGCTGTTCTTTATAGCATTGGCCTTTAATTTTACCACCAGACACACTCACAGCTGAGCATCATTTCTGCTTTGGCCCAGCCACTTCATTCTTACTGGAGCTATGACTAATTTTCCTCCAGCCTTCCCCAGTAGCATTTTGGACACTTTCTGACCTGGGGGACTCATCTTCTGGTGTCGTATTTTTTTGCCTTTTCATGCTCTCTCTGGGGTTTTCCAGACAAGAATACTGAAATGAGTTGCCATTTCCTTCTCCAGTGACCCATGTTTGGTCAGAACTCTTCACTATGACCTGCCCATCTTGGGTGGCCATACAGGGCATGGCTCATAGTTCCATTGAGTTATCCAAGCCCCTTCATCATGACAAGGCCATTTAGGTATGACCTAAATCAAATCCCTTATGGTGATACAGTGGAGGTGACAAGTAGATTCAAGGGATTATATCTGGTAGACAGAGTGCCTGAAGAACTATGGACAGAAGTTCATAACTTTGTATAAGAGGCAGTGACAAAAACCATCCCAAAGAAATAGAAATGCAAGAAGATAAAGTGATTGTCTGAGGAGGATTTTCAAATAGCTGAGAAAAGAAGAGAAGTAAAAGGCAAGGGAGAAAGAAGAAGATATACCCAACTGAATGCACAGTTCCACAGAACAGCAAAGAGAGATAAGAAGGCCTTCTTAGATGAACAATGCAAAGAAATAGAGGAAAACAATAGAATGGGAAAGGCTACAGATCCCTTCAAGAAAATTGGAGATATCAAGGAAACATTTCATGCAAGGGTGGGTGTGATGAAGGACAGAAATGGCAAGGATCTAACAGAAGCAGAAGAGATTAAGAAGAGGTGGCAAGAATACACAGAAGAATTGTACAAAAAGATCTTAATGACCCAGCTAACTATGACTGTATGGTCGGTCACTCACCTAGAGCTGAATATCCTGGAGTGTGAAGTCAAGTGGACCTTAGGAAGCATTACTACAAACAGAGATAGTGGAGGTGATGGAATTCCAGCTGAGCTACTTAAAATCCTAAAAAAAATGATGATGGTAAAGTGCTGCAGCAAAATTGGAAAACTCAGCAGCTGGCCATAGGACTGGTAAAGGTCAGTTTTCATTCCAATCAAAAGAAAGGCAAGGCCAAAGGGTATTCAAACTATCACACAATTGCACTCATTTCACATGCTAACAAGGTAATGCTCATAATTCTTCAAGCTAGGCTTCAACAGTACAGGAACTAAGAACTTCCAGTTGTACAACCTGGATTTAGAAAAGGCAGAGGAACCAGAGATCAAATTGTCAACATCTGTTGGATCATAGAGAAAGCAAGGGAATTTCAGAAAAACATCTACTTCTGCTTCATCAACTATGCTAAAGCCTAAATAAGAGATGGAACTACCAGACCACCTTACCTTTCTCCTGAGAAAATGGTATTTGGGTCAAGAAGGAATAGTTAGAACCAGACATGGAACAATGGGCTGGTTCAACACTGGGAAAAGAGTATGTCAAGGCTTTATATTGTTACCCTGCTTATTTAACTTTTATGCAGAGTATATCAAGTGAAATGCCATGCTAGATGAATCCCAAAGTAGCATCACAATTGCCAGGAGAAATATCAATAACTACAGATATGCAGACAATACCACTCTAGTGGTAGAAAGGAAAGAGGAACTAAAGAGCCTCTTGATGAAAGTGAAAGAGAAGAATAAAAAAGCTGGCTTAAAACTCAACATTAAAAACAATAAGATCATGGTATCTGGTCCATTACTTCATGGCAAATAGAAAGGGAAAAAGTGGAAGTAGTAAAAGATTTTATGTTATTGGCCTTGAAAATCACTGTGGATGGTGACTGCAGCTACAAAATTAAACAACACTCCTTGGAAGGAAAGCTACAACAAGCCTAGACAGAGTATTAAAAACAGAGATGTCACTTTGCCAAGAAAGATCCCAAAGAAAAACCAAAGCTAAGGTTTTTCCAGTAGTCATGTACAGATGTGGGTGTTGGACCATAAAGAAGGCTGAGTGCCAAAGAACTGATACTTTCGAATGGTGGTGCTGGAGAGGACTCTTGAGAGTTTCTTGGACAGCAAGATCAAACCAGTTAGTCCTACAGGAAATCAACCCTCAATATTGTTGACTCAGGACTGTTGCTGAAGCTGAAGCTCCAATACTTTGGCCATCTGGTGCAAAGAACCAACTTGTAGGAAAAGACCCTGATGCTGGGATAGATTAAAAGCAAAAGAAAAGGGGGCGACAGAGGACAACAAGATGGTAGGATAGCATCGCCGACTCAGGGGACATGAATTTGAGCAAACTCTGGGAGCTTCTGAAGGACGGAGTGGCCTGGCAGGCTACAGTCCATGGGGTTACAAAGAGTTGGACAAAACTTAGCAACTGAACAGCAACAACGAAAGCAGGAAAAACCAAGTTTTCTTCTGTCTCTTCACTGCCACTTGACTTTTCTTCTATATTACTGTGTACATTTATTACTGTGTTAAAAATAAACATAATTAAAAAAATAAACTCAATTTAATTTGAGCTGTTCAATAAGCTGAAGTTCAGGAATCTTTTTATGTGTCATTACTTCACAGTTTAGACCAGCAAAGGCAAAGATGCCTTTTTCTACACAATATAACACTGCATCTGGTATGGAGTTATCTCTTGTGTCAGGGAGTTAAATTTAATCACCCCTTTGCTGTCCTATTGTTATGAAGTGACAAAGTTAATGCAATTTATTCAGTATTCTGTTCCATTATTAATGTGTCACTCAGAGTAAGGCTCTAATTTTGTGAAATAATTTTTGTTCTAGGTTTAAAAATCATCACTTCTGTCAGTTTGCTTGCCAAAAAAAAAAAAAAATCAGAAATTTGAATGAGACATAGTTCAGATCAAATTCCCTGAATTATTTTAATTCAGGGAGAACATTTTTTCTTGGTGAGAAAATTTGTTACTTTCCCCCTAAAAAAGTGACAGAAACCTTAGTGGATGCCTAGTCGAGACTCTTAAGACATAAACACAGGCAGTGAGGAAGGTCAGAATTATGGGAATATTGTGATGATGCTAAAGTAACCGGTTCTTTCAGTGACTCAGTCTTCTAACTAACCAGTCCTATTTCTGTGCTTTGTATTCTGGCTCAGGTGGAAAGAGAACCTGGATCCTGTCCTTTGCTGTTCTCCACATGCCATGGGTGCCCAGTCGACTTGACTTTCATTATTTAGCAAATATTTACTTGGCTTCTCTAGTGCATGAAGACAGTGGGTTGAGTAAGCAGCCTGGTTCTCCCTTCTGAGAAAGAGAACACAGGGGTTTAATAAGACCTTTCTCTTCTGCTGCCCGTTGCAGGGTGCCTAGGCAGAGACTGAGTGTTCATAGCAATTTATACCTGCCCATCAGCCCCTGGAGGGAGGACAGCAATTCTTTAGAAAAACAATGGACTGTTGTCCCCTGGATGAACTCCCTTTTGTTCAAAGCATGGTTGCTGTGGCTTGTGGGGGAGGCGTGGGGTTTTGCATAAAGTACCAGACACTTGGAGGTAAGCATGTGCCTTGGAGTCTTTGTAGTTCTTGCTGCTGCTGCTGCTGCTAAGTTGCTTCAGTCGCGTCCGACTCTGTGCGACCCCATAGACGGCAGCCCACCAGACTCCCCCATCCCGGGGATTCTCCAGTTCTGTATGTGTGCCTGCCAATGGGCCAAAGCCAACTACCTGATATAAACCCTCTCCCAGGCATTTTGGTTTGCAGGAGCAAAAGGGGGTAAAAATGATTACACAGAAGATAATGACTTGCCTACTGTGAAGAATTGAAAGGAACTCCTGTTCAGATCTCTGTCCCTCTGCATTTTGACTGTGTGACTGGGGCAAGGTCTTGGGAAGAGCACAGGCAAATCTGGGTTCAGACCCCAGCTTCACACCTTATCCCAGATAACACTGCACGGGTCACTTACTGACTCTGAGCTACAGTTTCTTCTAATTTGAGACGTAAAATGTTCTGTAGAAAGCTCTTGAAACACAGCAGGTATCCAATTAAAATTATTAAAGCTGTTAAAGTTATGTTTGTGGAACACCAGCAGGATTCAATATAAAACTTGCAGGCTGGAAAAGTGTCATCAAGACACTTGACATACTTTCTTTTCTGAAGAGATGATCATTTTCCCAACTCCTGTGAGCTCTGGCTCCTGACTACTTGCAGATGCAGTGCAGATTTCTGGCAGAGACCTCTCTGTAGTCATTGTCAAGAAGAGGTCATGTCCCATTTTAGCATCCTTCCCCAGACTTCTATCAACTAAACAAACGGATACCCCCGTGAGCTGGAAACCAAGAGGGGGCCAATCCTCTTTCTGCCTGGGAAGTACTTTTTGATTGTCACTAATTGGTATTTATCCTAAGCCCTCTTACAGCATCTTTCCGTCCACATCTTTTGCACAGGCTGAAACCCATCCTTACCACAGGAGAGAGCAACTATACCCTGGAGGCAGGAAGAAGGCTGAGGGCCTTCCAGGCAGGAAGAGAGATGCAAACTGGTTCTAAGGGGTGGAAAGGGCTAGAGGACAAAGGAAATTGCCGTTCAACTGGTTTACTGAATGGAAACTCCTCTGAACTTTCCTAAGTATTCTGCATGGAAAGAGAAAGTAAGCAGACACTTTCTCCAGAGCCTATCCATAAAGGGAAACTTGAAAAATATTTAAGTTTATCTATGTTGTGGCTAGGTCAAGGCTGGGCCAAATGCCTCTGTTTCTAAGAACCCATGATATCCCAATGTTATGCACTCGTATGCAACAGGGATATTCATTCCTTGCAACCCCAGCTCAGAGTGTGCTAATACGGTGGCCATCAACTCTTGTGGCACCCTGGTGTTCTTGAGGGTCCTGGGGAATTGTGGGTTGGCAGGTGAGCACAGACAGGGCCAGCATCCCACTCATGCCCTGATAAAGGGTTCCTAAGCTGAGATTCTGGCGTTCACAGCTCCTAGACACACACAGGACTCTCATTCGTTTCCTTGGGGTCCACTTCCCCTGGCACTTTGGGAGCAGTGGGCCAACCTGATCCAACTCTCAGGAGTAGATGCCCCCAGACTCAGAGCCTTTCTCCTTATCTCCTCTTCAACTCCACCCCCTACCCTCATTTTCTTTTTTGGCCTCATTCTCAAAAGCCCCTATTCTTCTAATTCATTTTGTTTTTTCAACCATAAAAGGGCTTAATAGTTCCTTTAAAGAGCCTGATGGTTGATAATGGACTGGAAAATTTGTCCAACCCTTTGAGGGACAACCTAAAACTTGTTTGCCCTCATGTAGGGGCAGAGGGAACTCAATTTCTAGAAACAGATGTTGATTTTTTTCCCAGAATAAATCATCATCTATCAGAGATGGACAAAGGGACTCTATGCTAGAGTTAACAAAGCATAAACAAAATAGAAAACCCCAGTGAAATAAGTTCTTAATGGTCTAGCCTGCAAGCTAAGCTGTGAGTTACCTTGTACACATTTATGCATTGCCCCTGCCCCTGTGAGAAGAGGAGCGAAGTATGTATCCTTCTCACTTTTTTCTGCTCCATGCTACTTGGCATGTTAGTTGTGCCTTACAGCCAATGAAGAGTCCTCTCATATCTTTATTGCTGCTCCTTCAACTCTTTCTTATATGCTCTGAACTCAAGTGTCTCCACCATTTCGTTACCATTTCTGACATACTCTTTTGTATCTACAGCCCTCTACAAGTGAGGCCCTTGGAAGAAAGTTAAGCATTTCAGCTGTGATCTGTCCTTTCCAGGGCATGGGCAAGGCCATAACATTAAAACCTCTGTAGAGATTAATACCAATCTGTTCATCTCTATCCTTACAATCACTCAAGCATTTATACCACCTAATTATGACTTTAATCCATATTTCTCCAGCTTGAGTATATTGAAATCATAGGACATTTTCATAAATGTTGCTAAACTACCAAAATACTGAAAATTATAGCTCCCTGGTCTTCTAGAATCATATATTGTCAGATATGATTCTATCTGCAAGAGTTAAACAAGACAGGAATTTATTTTGCTCTTATGTAAAAGTTCAAGTTGGTATACTAGCTTTGCTCCAAGGGATTGTCAGGGATATAGGCTCTTGTTGCTGACCCACACTTACATACTGACCTCATCTGCATGGTCCAAAAGGACCCACCCATCCACATTTTAGCAAATAACATGTTTGGGGGCATGACTCAGAAAAGGTGTACTTTGCTTTTGCTCACAGCCATTGGCACAACTTGGTCCATGTTCTAAACCTAGCTGCAAGTGAGGCTAAGAAATTTATCTTTTTTAAGGTAAGCTGAATAAAGTCCCCTACTCTCAAGATGCCCATGTCCTAATCCACGGGACCTGTGAATGTGTTATCTTATGTAGCAAAAGGACTTTGTATATATGATTAAGTTAAGGAAGCTGAGATGTGGAGATTATCACTGATTATTCAAGTAAGTCTAATGTATTAAAAAAGGGTCTTTAATTTTTATTTTTTAATTTTATATTGGATTGTAGTTGACTTTGAAAAAAATGGCAACTCAGTCCAGTATTCTGGGAATTCCCATGGACAGAGGAGTCTGGTTGGCTACAGTCTGTAGGGTCACAAAGAGTAGGACATGACTTAGTGACTAAACCATCACCACATAGTTAACTTACAATGTTGTCTTAGTTTCAGGGATATAGCAAGTGTACAGTTATAATATATCTATTCTTTTCCATATTCTTTTCCCATACAGGTTACTACAGAGTGCTGAGTAGAGTCTCCTGTCCTATACAGTAGGTCCTTGTTGTTTATCTGTCTTAAGTGCATGCATGCATGCTAAGTCACTTCAGTTGTGTCCAATTTTTTTCGACCCAACGGATTGTAGCCTGCCAGGCTCCTCTGCCCAGGGAATTCTCCAGGAAAAAATACTGGGGTGGATTGCCATGCTCTCTGCCAGGGGATCTTCCGGACCCAGGGATTGAATCCACATCTCTTATGTCTTCTGCACTGAAAGACAGGTTCTTTGCCATTAGCACCACCTGGGAAACCCCTATCTTAAGTATAGCAGCATGTATATATCAATCCTAATTTCCCCAAAGGGTCCTTTTAAGAGAGATACATGAAAGTCAGAAGGCAGAGGATGAAAGCAGAGGTCACTGAGAGGCAGAAAGAGAGATTTAAAGATGTTATGCTGGTAGTTTTGAAGATGAAGGAAGAGGCCACAAGCCAAAGAATGCAGGCAGCCTGTACAAGCTAGAAAAGGCATGAAAGAGAAAGTGTGAGTCATTCAGCCGTGTCTTTGCTATCCCATGGACTATAGCCTGCAAGGTTCCTTTGCCCATGGAATTCTCCAGACAAAATACAGAAATGCGTTGCCATTCCCTTCTGCAGCAGATATTTCCAACCCAGGGATCAAATCCAGGTCTTCTGCATTGCAGGCAGATTCTTTACCATCTGAGCCACTAGGGAAGCAGAAAAGGCATATAAATAGATTATCTCCTAGAACTTCCAGAAGAAATGCAGCTCCTGAAATTTCTGTCACTTTGGAAAAAGGAAAGGCTAGATATTGGGAGATAA
>SJYV01041747.1:88262-120296 GCA_006410875.1 Neotragus pygmaeus
TAGAAGTCTCTACAGCAACTTTTTTCAGGGGGCTGGTGGGGGGGTGGGATGGGCAGATAATCTTAATCCACTCCTAAAATTCACGTCTTTCTCTTCCAGTAGTCCACACACATTCTTTTCAAAATCCCATTGTTACCTTGCTTGGGCTCACTGTTAAACTCAGAGGCTGTATGTAGTTCTGGGAATCCTTTCCGTTTCTGAAAATAATTTCATCTTTCAGTCCTCTTTTATTGTCGCTGATGCATCAGAGACAGCCAACTAGAATTTAACTACTTACCTGTTATTTTGGTGTAAGTTGCAGGAGCTCAAGCTCTGAAGTAAATTAAACCATTAGAGTGCTCATGCACCTTGGAGCACCTATCCCCACCTAGGAATGGTCATTCACCCTTTCAGTAGGGGGATCATCTCCTTGAGACAGAGTTCAGAAACAACATAGGTGCTGAGTTCTGCTTTCTTTATGTCATCTCCCAGCAGGATGCCTTCAGCATTCTGCAACAAACTTTGAAGTGCTGGCTTAAATTGCCTTTGATGATGTTAAATCACCTCCTCGGGGTCCATGAAGGCCTGAGCCATTGCTGCTCTGTATTGCCCAACCGAAAAAATGCAAAGGATTCAGATTTCTCCAATAGCTCTCTTAGCAATTGCTTGACTGCTTTTCAAGAGAGATCAAGTGCTCATGTTTCCAGGCCTCCAGCCCTGTTAGGCCTCCGTTCCCTATTCCAGCAATAGTTCCGGGGTTGCTAAAACTGATGCACTGCTTACCTTGGCTCACCCAAGATCTGCTGTTTCTTCTAACAGCCATTTGCTCTCAGAGAAACAACCTATGGGATGACAGCCAGGATAATAGGGGAATCAAATAATTCTAAGGCTTAAGGTTTCCAACAGATGAGCACATCTTTGCTTTTTCTCCTCACCTGCTCTGTGCTCTCTTTGCCAACCCTCCCTCTGCCCCAGATTCATTGGCAGTCAAGGCAGGAGCCAACTGCCTCCGAGTGTCCTCATTAAAATGCACCGCTCCTGCTAATTAGGAGCCAAGGTTCTCCCACGTTGGGCTTGGCCTGGGTATTGCCATTATCTTCATAAATAGACTCTTTACTTTGCAAATGGTGCTGTCATAGCCAGGCATTCCCGACCTGGCAAATGCTCTGTGCATTCTTAAGTGGAGCAGGGAATGTGTTAGCAAGAGAAGGCAGAGGCATTCACGCTGAAACAGGGGCTCTGTCCTGACTTCACCCCGCTGTCTGGGCAGCAGGCAGCCAACACAAGGGCTGAATCTGTGTAGACAACCACGATGTGCAGGAACCATATGGCCCAGATTTTCTGGGCGATCTTATTTCTCATCATTTTAGTCTTTATAGTAAAGGCAACTTTTAAAATGCATAAATATATATTTTTTAAGTTATCCAATTGCTTTACCTTTTAAAAGACCACTCCTATCAATATATTCACAAATGGGGGAGGGGTGAATCAGAATGACTTCTTGGTCTCTCCAAAATGCCTTATGCAATCTTCTGAGAATGTGTTTACTTATTTATTTTCTTTCACCTTTACCATCTCTCTCTGGGAGGACTTTCCTGGTAGCCCAGTGGTTAAGAAGATACCTTCCAAAGCAGGGGACGTGGGTTAGATCCCTGGTCAGGGAACTAGATCCCACACGCCACAATTAAAGATCCCCCGTGACTCAACGAAGACTGAAGACCCTGTATGCTGCAGTTAAGACCTGGCACAGCCAAGTAAATAAATACAAATAAACATTTTTTTAAAGAAGAATTTCAGTTTAAAAATATAAAATAAAATCATGATTTTGCTGCCTGTCCGATGCTTCCCTGTCATTTCTAGTGCTAGTTCTTCTGTATTGACTCCCTCGGTGAAATGTGACTCCTTTTTTCTGTAGCATCAGCACATTTGTTTCTCTCTCTTTTGTGCCATCTATTTCTGAAAAGCCAACACTGTGCCAGGTCTCGTCTTGAGCACTTTATATCTGTCACCTCTAATCCTTACAATGAACTAGCATTATGAACCAATTATGTTATACCTATTTTTTTTGCATGAGAAAACCGAGGCTCACTGAAATCAAGAAACTTGTCCAGGGATATCCCTTAGCAAGGAGCAGAGCAAGGCATGAAGCTGAGTTGCAGTTCATAGTGACCTAGGTTGCAGACTCTGAAACGGAAGATTCTGTCTCTATCATATCAGCATTTTCTTTCTCTCTGAGGCACTTAAGAGTAATGAATTGAGGAAACGTAGTCCTTGATTATAACCTAATTAGGGAGATAAAAACATGCCTTCAAGAAAAATAGCTATATTAATAGTTGTTGTTTAGTTGCTAAGCCCGACTTTTTGTGATTGGATGGACTGTAGCTCACCAGACTCCTCTGTCCATGAGATTTCCCAGGCAAGAATAATGGAATGGGTTGCCATTTCCTTCTCCAGCGTACCTTTCTGAACCAGGGATCAAACCATGTCTCCTGCAGTGGCAGGAGCCACCTGGGAATCCCATATTATTAAGAAGATAGTCTAAAATGTAGCTGGTACAAGCATTATATGTTTTGCAGGTGAACTTACATTCTGCAAAGTTTATTATTAAACGGTTTGTGTGATTGACTCAGTCATAGGGCAAGTGTTAGCCTTCCCCCTGATAATACAGTATTGTGTTAATTTCAGGTGGGAAGCATAATGATTCAATATTTTACAGATTTATTCATTACAGGTTATTACAAGATAATGGGTATAATTCCCTGTGTGTGTGTGAACCACCTCAACATCTTGTTAGAATGAAGATTCTGATGCACATTGGGGATGGGACCTAAATCTGCATTTAAAACAACCTCCCAGGTGATGTTACAGCTGCTGGTCCGCTGGTCACACTTTGAATATCAAGACTGTAAGAGAGCCTACTAAGAAACTATAATCAGAAGACCATGGGGAAAAAAAAAAGGAATAAATGGTAGGAGGGGCCCAGGGGATGGTGGTGGAGATTAGAAACCAGAAAGGATTAGAAATGGGAGAAAAGTGCAGGGAACATTTCACTGCTGGTTGGTGTCTCTCACACACAGGTCCCCATGCTTTTCCCTGTGTTGAACTTTGCCTGCAAATTTCACTGACACACTTTTGTTTATCCTTTAAAATAGCTCAGAGGTCACATCCAGAAAACTCTGCTGAGTGTCCAGGCTGAGCTAGTGCTCCTCCCACGTTAAGTTCATGATGGTCAGCGCACAGCTCCTCCTGTCTATCTGCTTCCCCACCTGCTGTCAATCCCTGGAAGTCAAGGAGTGTATATTAAAGATCCGACACATGACGGATGATAGATGGTGTCTAATAAGGGAGTTTATGAACGGAGACCTAGGGGTGGGTAGTGAGAAGGCAATAGCACTAGAAAGAGGAAAGAAACAAAGCTAGGGCAGTGAAGGAGTTCTGTTTTCATCATCTGTCGCCACAATAAGATTATGTAAGAAACAACCCCCAAACCCAGTAACTTACATTATGAGAAACAGTATGGAGTTTCCTTAAAAAGCTAAACTTAAAGGTACCGTATGATACAGCAGTCCCACTCCTGGGCCCTATATCCAGAAAAAGCAAGAACTCTAATTTGAAATGATAACACATGCACCCCGGTGTTCATTCCAGTACTGTTTACAGTGTCCAAGACACGGAAGCAAACTAAGTGTCCGTCAACAGATGAATGGGTCAAGAAGATGTGATACGTAGATACAATGGAATATTACTCAGCCACGAAAAAGATAAAAGAATGCCATTGGCAGAAACATGAGTGGACCTACAGACTATCATCCTAAGCAAAGTAAATCAGACAGATAAAGACAAATATCATGAAGAGTCACTTATATGTGGAGTCTAAAAAATAGTACAAATAAACTTATTTACAAAAGAGAAATAGACTCACAGACAGAATACAAACATGGTTACCAAAAGGAAAGGGAAAAGGGGATAAATTAGGAGTTTGTGATTAGCAAGCTTGGGATTACATACTATTAATATATACAAAATAGATAAACAACAAGGATTTACTGTATAGCACAGGGAACTATATTCAGTATCTTATAATAAGTAATAATAAAAATACATATAAAGCCATTTGGCCCCTATAAGAGAAAAGAATCTGAAAGAATATGCATTATTTTCTGAACCCAAGGAGATGATCAAGTGTCAGCAGTCAGTTGACAGGCTGATTCGGCTGATCTTGCTGGGCTCTGTCCCACAGTGGGGACCTCTGCTTAGGTCCATGTGGTCTCATCACAGCCGTTAACCCATGTTTGGGCTCATGTCCAAGGCAGGGTTCCAAGAGAGAAAGAAGTGTGCAAGGCCTCTTGATTTTTAGGCCTGGACATGAGATATGACTACTTTTGCTTCATTTTATTGGCCAAAGCAAGTCAAAAGGCCAGTTCTGAGTCAAGAAGTTGGGCAGTAGACTCTACCTCTTGGTAAGATGAGCTGCAAGTCAGAGTAAGTGTGTGACAACATGAGGAGGAATAATTGGGCGTCATTTGGGGGATCAACTGTCATCATTTTAAATTGACTCACACTCTTTTGACTATTTGTAAGAATATGCAGATTCCAGGGCACCCTAGCAGTGGGTCTTGACCTTCACACTGTCACCATCAGGAGATAGTGGGGCTGAAAACATAGCCACTCTCCATTATTTGCACATCAGTCACTCAAGACAAATGTTCTTTCCCAGAATGGATTCTTAACTGCTTCCTCCTACTGTCCAGCTGGTGTGTATGCTCATATAATTCAGATTTGGCCTAAAATTAGGGTGAGCAAAATACGATTAGAGAGGCAAATTTGTTGGGAAAAAAAATGACACTAAACTAAAACTAGATATAAATACTTCAATATTTAGCTTCATTTGGATTACATGTGTTCCCTCAATGTACAGTTGTTAGTGTACATATATATTTTAATTCAATGTTTTGAACAGGTAACCATAAACTAAAGTATAAAAGGCTATAGGTGAATTCTCCCCCATACCTTATATACCCATGTGTGTGCACATGGGTATACACATACACACCACCAAATAGTGTTTTTTCAGAAGCAAACACTGTTATTATTTAAAGATGTTCTTCCAGGAATGCACATGTAATCAGATATAAACAAATGCATACATATGTCATTTCCTTGATTCTGCATTTTGCTTTTATTTTTCAATTAACATCACGTTTATAAACATTTTTGCCAAATCAGGACACACAAACTTTTCCTTTTTTAGAACTGCATCATTTTCCACTGTATCCTTTCTCATGTAATCAGCCTTTCATTGACAGGCATTTGATTTGCTTCCATTCTTTTTCTCTTGCAGAATTAAATCTTGAGATGATTTGTGTTAGCACAGCAATGAATTCCAAAGTTCGGCCTTATGAATGGATAGATGACAATGACTGCTCTCTTTCTTCTGTTCTGATTGGAGTCTTTGTCTTGGTTTGTAACCTTGCAACATTTAAAAACAAACAGAAAATCCCATGAAGATGCTGGTTTGGGCCTGTGCCCAGGATTTTTGGAACCTGATGTTCGAAGTGACCTCTAGAGGAAGGCATGGGGGATTGTGGGGAGAGAGTGAGTGAGCTGAATGATATGATTAAAAATACAGTCGGTTCTGTTGCATTTTTAAAGGGCTGTTGAGAACTGTTTAGGGGAAACGCCAGTTTGTTCAAGCGTACCTTTGTGCTTAAGAGCTTTTCCACATTAGCCAGCTCTGCTTTCTTCAGTCAGCATTTTCTGTGCCAGAGGGTGAATTGGAGATGTGCAGAGCTGATGTCCTGAAAAAACTATGGTATGGCCTCGAGAGCTGGACTCTTATGGGTCCCTGAACAACTCAAAACAGTCTAAATGCCACAGTCCCCATCTAAGATCAGCTCATCTCACTGATTGATCCAGAGTCGTGACATACACCAATTGTTTCCAAATGTCAGCCTAGTGCACCCGCTGCCTCAGAGTCACCCCAGATGTGTTGTGAAGAACAGATTCCTGGGTTCCAGCTCATCAGACCGTGGAACCAGCCCCTCTGGAATCCCTAATAAGCTCCCTAGGTAACTCAGAAGCATCATCAGGCCTGTGAAGTCTACCAAGGCAACAGTGCAGATAAACATTTCTGCATTTAGAAACCAGGAAGCTCAGGCCTTGCAGACTCTAGATGTGGGACACACCAAATGGTCTGTGCTCCATCAGCCTCATGCTCAGGCATGGAAAAGGCTTACCATTCCCTCTGGCTTCAAAGGGATCAAATGTGAAGTTCTGGCCCCACCTGGTTCCTCCTCAGTCATGACAAGGACCCCAAACGGGACTCTGAAGTGGTGATTTATGGGGAAACACTCTGTAAGGCACTGCTGACTCAAGTGTCCGCCCATTTCCCCCTGCCCTTGCCTTGGTGATAGATACGAGCCCTTCAGAGTAAGCAAGCAGTGGTCCCCTTGGTGGAAGGCAGGAGGTTAGATCAGGTGCTGGGGCTGCTCAGGCTGGCAGTGAAGCTAATCTGAAGAAGCTAGATAAGGTTGGGCAGAGAGGTGGCCCTGCCCAAGGAAGAGCGGCTGCCTTCTCAAAGAAGAGACTTAGGGGATTGGGTAGTGGTGGAGGAGGGGAGGAAAGGAGACTTGGGTTCCCTCCCCCCAGCACATGCTCACACTCCAGGGAGAACTGTCTGGTCTTAAAGTTCAGAGTCTATTTAGGAAGCTCTGGGACTTCTGTGGGGGTCAAGTGGTTAAGACTTTGCCTTCCAATGCAGGGGTCTTCCCAGGTGGTGCTAGTGGTAAAGAATCTGTCTGCCAGTGCAGGAGACAGAAGAGATGCGGGTTCAATCCCTGGGATGGGAAGATCCCATGGAGGAGGGTATGGCAACCCACTCCAGTATTCATGTCTAGAGAAGCCCACGGACGGAGGAGCCTGGTGGGGTACAGTCCATAAAGTCGCAAAGAGTTGGACACAGCTGGAGCACACACATGCAGGGAGTGCAGGTTTGATCCCTGCTTGGGGAGCTAAGATCCCCCAGGCCTTGTGACCAAAAACCAAAACATAACACAAAGCAATATTGCAAAAAATAAAGGCTTTAAAAATGGTGCACATAAAAAAGTCTTTTAAAAAAGGAAAAAAGTAGCTCTGCTTCTCTAGAGGGAGATAGGCCATACGTGTGTCCAGCCTTGAAAGGGAACCGTTCTCTCTGGGGGTGAACTGTCAGGGATGGCCATTCTCCCTTACTTGCATTTTCATGTAGGTGAGACAGATCTTCCCACTTCTGCTTGAATGCTCTACAGGTTTAATTTCCAAGCTCCAACCAGGATTCTGGAGAAGCAGGCATTAATACTTTGCTATTTCAGGATGGAGCTGTGCAAACAAAGCTTCTAACAGTCAAAAGCAGTTTCTCAAAGTTTTATTTGTGCTCTTCGCATAGTTGCTTCTCAATAAATATCTGGCAAATTAATGACAGCAGATGAAGTAAAGTAAGTGATATCTAGATATAGAAATATACCCCCTCCTATGATGAAGACATGGTAATGTTCTTATATTTTTCAATATCCTGAATCAACAATGATTTGCAGTAATCCTTGGTGCTTTGAAAATATTCTACTTCTGTGAAGGAAAAAATGGATAAAGGATTCATATGAAAATGTCTTCATGGATTAAGGAATTTTAGGTAAGTGTTTCAGAGAGACTAAGAGAAGATATTCTAATCCTGTTTCTCTGAGCATCAAAGTCTGGTTAAGCCCAAAGCCAAACTAGGAATGCCTTGACTCTACAGTGCCTTATAGTTCATATCTAGGGCTTAGGTAACTGACAACAACAATTTGGACTAATGACAAATTTTTGTCTTACTGAGTTGGATATGAGAGGGATTTGGGGAGATGTGGAAGAGGGGGAAAGGAGGAAAAAGACAAAGGCATTCCAAAGAGAAAAGGCTGTATACACAGGCAGAGCCAGGGAGGGAGGAATGTAGTAATTAACACAAGAAATGGGGCTGAGGTTGTGAGGATGGGGAGATAAAGACAAAGACAGAGAGAGTTATCAGTGTAACTGATCTTTTTAAGGAAACAACTTTTGGTTTTTCTCTATTGGTTTTTTGTTTCCAGTGTAATTGATTTCTGCTCTTATCTTTATTAGGATAATAATAAAGATTATTATTGTGTCCTTTCTGTTTTGTCCTTTCTCTTAAGTTGCTCCCAGGATTTTTTCTTTTGTTTCAACAATTGTGATGCATCTTGGTATGGATGACTTTGGATTTTTACTTTTGTGAGTTTGCTGAACTGCTTGATTTTATACATTAATGTTGTTTTGTTGTTCAGTCTCTAGTTGTGTCCAACTCTTTGCGACCCCATGGGCAGAGGAGCCTGGTGGGCTCCTCTCTCTGAGGGATTTCCCAGGCAAGACTACTGCAGTGGGTTGCCATTTCCTTCTCCAGGGGATCTTCCTGACCCAGGGATTGAATCCAGTCTCAAGCACTGGCAGGTGGGTTCTTTACCACTGAGCCACCAGAAAAGCCCCTATGCATTTATCTGTTGTTCAGTCACTAAGTCGTGTCCGACGCTTTGTGACCCTATGAACTGCAGGATGCCAGGCTTCCCAGTCCTTTGTTAGCTACCGGAGTTTACTCAAACTCATGTCCATTGAGTCAGTGATGCCATCCAACCATCTCATCCTTCTCCTCCTGCTCTCAATCTTTCCCAGCATCAGGGTCTTTTCCAATGAGCTGGCTCTTTGCATTATTGGCCAAAGATTTGGAGCTTCAGCTTCAGCATCAATCCTTCCAGTGAATATTCAGGGTTGATTTTCTTTAGGATTGACTGGTTTGATCTCCTTGCTGTCTAAGGAAATCTCAAGAGTCTTCTCCAGCACCACAATTAATATCTTTCACCAAATTAGGAAAATTTGGGCCATTATTTCCTCAAATGACTTTTGTGCACTGCATTCTTTCTAGGACTCCAATGACGTCAATATCAGACCTAAAAATGTCCAATGACATCAGTAGTAGACCTAAAAATGTCCAATGACATTTGGCAATGTCTCATATGTCCCTGGAGAACTGCTGTTTTGTTTACTTTTTCCAATTTTTTTCTTTACTGTTATTGAGATTGGATGATTCTACTGATCTATTTTCCAGTTCATTCTTTCTTTCTTCTAACATCTCCATTCTTCTATTTTAAGATATAATAAATAAAATGTATCCCATCTATGCATTAAAAAATTAGTTATTATATTATCTAATTCTAAAATTACCATTTGGTTCTTTATTTAATATCTTCTATTTCTTTACCGAGACTTTCTATGTTTCCATTTGGTTCAAGAATATTCAACCTTCCTGGAGGGTTTTTTTTTATAATAGTTGCTTTAAGTCTTTGATTATTCCAACATCTGTATCATCTTACTGTTGACATCTGGTGATTGTCTTTTCTTGTGCAATTTGAGATTTTTCTGATTCATTGTATGCCAAGTAATTTTAGATTATTCTGGACACTTTCAATATTCTTCTATGAGATCCTAGGTCTTATCTATATCCTGTGAAGAGTATTGATAACTTCTGTTTTAGTAGTAACCGGCTTGGTTGGGCTCAGGACACACATTCCAACTACATAATTCTGTGTGTGTGGTTCCAGTGTCAGTTCCATTTTCAAAGCCTTTGCAGTGTTACTCAGATTTCTCAGTGTCCTCCCATGTAAGGACCCTGTGGTCAGTCTGGGATGGGGGCAGTGGTCTCTCCCATAGTTCAGTTTTCAAAGTCTTTAGTATATTGCTTAGGGTCAGATTCATGCATGTCAAGCTTATGGGTGAGCTCAGGAATTCATCAGCAATGTCCCAAGGTCCTCCTTCTCCATAACCTCCTCAGTACTTTCTGGGGCTCCACTTCTCATTCCTCTAGTCAGAAAGTTGGGGCTTTAATTTCCTTGTTCTGCTGTAAACCTAAATCTGGGTCCAGGCACCTAAACCTGGGTCCAGGCAGCAGGAGAACAAGAGAGATAGTAATAGCAATGGGGGGAACATCCCCTGGAGACCACAGCTTCTCAAATCAGAGTGGCAAGTTCCACTTCTCACGATTTTAGATGCCCAGGGGCCCCCCTGTTACCATGCCACCATCACCTCAGGATCTTCTGGGGTCTGGGGCAAAAAAAGAAAAGTGAGGAGGAAAAATGGACCATTTTCTCTACTCCCCCTAAGCATTAAGGAGTCTCCTTTCTGTTTGTTGAGCTGGAAGTGGAGGCTTCTCCTGGAACTCTATCCACGTCTCCTTCTCACTCCGTTTTCAGCCTGCCTTGAGTCCTGCCAGCAGACACCAAGGGGAACAAGTGGGAGGAGGACAGTCACGGCTGCTCTGTGGTGCTTCAAACTCCGGTCTTCTTTCCCAAGCCACCTGCCATCATTGTTTCAGCTGCCCCACGCGTTCTTTCCAGTTTTCATAGCTGCCTTCAGTGGGCGAGGTGTGGTAGAGTATGCTTGCTCCATCTTCATGCTTCTGTTTTGCCTTGCAAGAATTCCACCTAACTCTGCTCCACAACTTATAAACTAACGAAGGAGGTTTTTAACTTTTACTTTATTTCATTCTGAGATGAGTGTACAAAAACCAAAATCACTACAAAGAAGCTTATCTGTTAAGGAAAGCAACATATGTCTGTCTTCTTCATTTTTCACATTACTTTGTTTCTTCCTTAAGATCATGGGCAAGAGAAATCAAAGATAGATCCTGGTTCCCATGCACTTTACATAGCAGCTGAGAAAACTGTCTGCGAGGCCTTCAGGTGCTTATAGCACGAAGTAAGCCTAGGACTTGACCTCAGAATTGTGGTTTAGGAAAATGGCTTATTGTCCAAACAGAGAAGTCTTTCATAAATGCCTCGGGATTTAACTGCACTTCACAGAAAAACCCTAACGATCTTGCATTCTCATAACTGTTTGAAAAGACACAGTGAATTGCCAAGACCAGTATGTTCTTCATCAAGGACTTCCAAGGAGATAAGATGTAATTTGCTCTTTTGTTGGCCTTATTGGGGAGGGTGAATTCCAGGGAGTGATGTATGTTTCCTGTAAATTCAGCAAGCCATTGTGGAACAGAATTTCTTCAGATATTGTCAGTGGGAACATAATTTGGGTCAATGAGTCATAGATTCTAGTTGGTAATCTACCGCAGACAACACTAAGAATGCTATTCCGGTGGGAAAAACTGGAAAAAGACACTCGTTACTAAACAGCGTGGCATGAGGGCAGGAGGAGAAGAAAAGTGGGACAATCTGCCCAATAGACTGAAGACTTGATTTCAACCAGTTAGTCGCTGAGCAGGCAGGGTGGTTGTTCTTTCCCCCCAGGTGGTGGGAGTAACTGTGAAGCCAGAACACAGACTGCACAGCCACGAAAAACAGAAACAGACCCTTGTAAGTCCCCTAAGCCCCTCAGACGACCGCCTCTGTTCAGTTCATCAACACGGAGACTTGTCCCTTGGAACAAATCTGTGGCTATTACATGCAACGGTCTCATACTGTCCTTGCCATCCTAGTTTTTGTAGGCTACAGAAAGGAGCCAGTCTAGAGGCTGGCTTTATCTGCCCTTCTTTTTGCTTCATAAAATTCAGGTGAAGCTATTGGTGGTGGTGGTGGAAGTTGGGGGAGGCGTAGAGTAGTAAAATAAGTGCAAATAAGGATGATTTGTTCCTTGTTATTGTTGCTGTTTAGTCACTAAGTCACATTCCACTCTGTGGCCCCACGGACTGTAGCCCACCAGGCTCCTCTGTCCATGGGATTTCCCAGACAATACTAGAGTGGGTTGCCATTTCCTACTCCAGAGGATCTTCCTTACCCAGAGATCAAACCCACCTCTCCTGCATTAGCAGGTGGATTCTTTACCACTGGGCCAGCAGGAAAGCCCTGATTTGTTCCTTAGATAAGGCTTTCCCTCCAAACAATGGCATCTCCTTTACAAGTGAAGAGACAGAATGAACAACAACCCCAAGTCACAGTTATTCATTCCAGGAGTGAAACCTAGGAGCCTTCACTTGAATGACCTTCTGTTTAGCTCATGAGAGTCCCAGAGGAAGAGAAGAATTTTACCTGAGGGCTTGCACACAACCAAGGTCAGACAGTTCTGTCTTGACCCTCTGCCACCAGCCTCTCCATCAGCTAGTCCTCGGGAGATCTGTACAAGGGGAACAGCGGTTCTTTGTTTCAGGCAAGGACAGACAAGAAAACTGCAGTTTCACTGCAGCAGGAGGGGTTTGGAATACATGTGAGAAAGAACTGTTAGGCTCCAAGTATCATGAGATGGAGGAATAAGGGACGGGGAGGGCAGCAGGCTTCTTTCTAGATTTGAGAGACAGCTCTCCTTATGGGGTGGCTGACAACAGTCCTTACAGGACAAACTACGAGAATGCAGGCTTCCAGTGTCCCTGGTGGCTCAGCGGTGAAGAATCCACCTGCCAGTGCAGGAGGCATGGGTTTGCTCCCTGGTCCAGGAAGATCTCACATGCTGAGCAGCGTGTGCGCCACAACTATTAAGCCCGTGCTCTAGAGCCTGGAAGTCACAACAACTGAGCCCACGTGCCGCCACTACTGAAGCCCCTGTGCCCTCGCATCCATACTCCGCAACAAGAGAAGCCGCTGCAACTAGAGGCCCAAGCATGGCAACTACAGGGTAGCCCCTACTTGCCACAGCTGGAGAAAAGCCCGTGCAGCAACGAAGACACAGTACAGCCCAAGGCAAAGAAAAAAGGAATCCAGGCCTCTGGTTCCACCCTTTCTGTTCTCATTCTTCTGACTATAAGGAGGGTTCTGCTTCTGGCCTTTGATGCAGTTTCTCCACCAGGACTGCTGAGGCAGAGCGCTTTTGTCTGGAGGGTCTCTGCTCTCATGAGACCCCAGCACATAGGGATTCTCTGGTCCCCATGGGGAGGGAAAGAGAAACAACTTTTTCTCATTATAAGCAATTGCCTCCCTCTCATCAGAGAAGAGTTACTTAGGTTTCTCCAGGAGGAAAGAAACACCACGATCCCAAATTTAAAAGACATTCTTAGCACCAGACCAGCAGCAATATCCTAGGGTTGGGCTTCCTGAACATGGTCACCCATTAGAATCCCTGGGGACTTTGGACACAATCCTAACTCAGTTAAGCCAGAAGTTCTGGTTGGTAGGGCAGAGCTGTGGGTTGTTGTTTTTTTTTAAAAGCTTTTGGAAAGAGCATCCAGGGTTAAAAAACACCATTCAAGGAGTACAGTTAACACCCAGTGGAGACAGGGGCGACAGAGGATGAGATGATTGGATGGCATCATTGACTCATGGGCATGAGTTTGAGAAAACTCTGGGAGACAGTGAAGGACAGGGAAGCTTGGCATTTTGCAGTTCATGGGTTCACAAAAAGTTGGACACAACTGAGTGACTGAACAAACTAGTAGTTCAAACATATGATGCTGGACCAACGGAGGGTAGTACAAAATGTCCTATGCGTTGCTGCAGTTTACTGCCATTCAGTGGCTCTGTGGGAGGATTAGAGCCGCAGGCATTATATTGTGGAGACAGGTGGCTGGCTGGCTGGCAGGCAGCCCCGTTTATAGCCCTGTTTCAGGATCCCAGGAAGGCAGACTCCTAGAACAAAGTCTTGAAGGCTCCCTACCGGGAATAGGAGGATGTGAGTCTATTGTGAGGGTAGGTGGCTCTGTGCCGCTAGTCACAAGCTGCTCCTCCCTCTCCAGCCCTCGAAAGGAAGAATGTGTAACAGTTGTCCTCTGTAAAAAAGAGACATGGTTTCTGTGAAGACCTAGTGGCTGGGAACTTGTAGGGGCAGCCAAGTGCTAGAGTTAGGAATTACAGTTCCGGATCTGGACCACCCTAAGGTCAAAGTCCTACCATGTGCTGGCTTCATGCTTGCAGGCATATTTCTTAATTGCTTTTAGTTTTAATTTTCTTATCTATAAAAGTGAAAGACAGTGAAGTCGCTCAGTCATGTCCTACTCTTTGCGACCCCATGGACTGTAGCCTACCAGGCTCCTCCATCTATGGGATTTTCCAGGCAATAGTACTGGAGTGGGTTGCCATTTCCTTCTCCAGGGGATCTTCCTGACCCAGGGATCGAACCTGGGTCTCCCGCATTGCAGGCAGATGCTTTACCGTTTGAGCCACCAGGGAAGTCCTTTCTTATCTATAAAATGAAGATAATAATAGTGACTACCTCGTATAGTTGTGATGATCCAGGGAAATAATGAATGTAATACTTGGGATAAGGCATTCAATAGAAAGTACCTGTACTTCCCTTGTTGGGGTGGGCATTTCAGTGGAGGTGGTAATGGTGGTGAAGGAGAGGGAGGTTTCCTCCACAATAGGGTGGTGACACAGGGCATGAAGGAGGAGGTGGGAGGGAAAGGCATTGGCCAGGACACTAGGCGGGTGCTGGCGGTCTCTGCCCATGTCAAGGGGCATGCTCATTGGGCCTTCACAGCTCCTGCATTTTTTTTTTCCCAGCTGCACCAGGCATGTGTGATCTTAGCTCCCTGACCAGGGGTTGGACCAAGCCTCCTGTAACGGAAGCATGGAGTCTTAACCACTGGACCACCATGGAAGTCCCATAGCCCCTGCAGTTGATAGGGAAGGACCTCTCTGTGTGGGGGCTGCGCAGCCCAAGTCTAGATGCTCAACCTTAAGAGCTAGTGTTGTCACCTAGGTGTTTGTCCTCTTCATTAGCCCTGGAGATTCTGAGACAGAAAGTTGATGGTGGAGCCAAGGAATCTGTTTCTTTTTGAGTTTTCTGGATGACTTCTCTGCACAGACAGGTTTGAGAACCATGGTGCAGCCTGCTTAACTCAGTGAAAAGGGGTCACAAAGGCATTTCTACTTGAACTCGTGGGCTCCCTCTGTGTCTCACTGCCAGAAATCAGCAGTCCCAGAATCTTAAATTACCAAGTCTTCTCTTTTAAATGCACCTGGGCCTTGATGGGACATTACAGAGTCCTAGTGCTCAAGATCAATGGGACAAGTACATGAAATTCTGAAGAGGTGGAGAGGTAAGAGGTGATTTGGGGATGGGCGTGGTGTGGGGATGAGAAGATTCAGGTCAAGTGTAGTTCCTTTCAGCTTTCCAGTACTGTCCATGATGGGTGTGTGTGTGGGGGGTCCTTCTGTTGGTGGGGAGTCCCTGACCTTCAGCAGCCAATGGACACACTCAGAGTGTCATTCTGCCCCCATCTCACATCCTTCTTCAGGGGAGACAGTCCTAGCTGAAGCTGCTCAGGCTTTGTACCTAGCACCCAACATGGTCTTTCCTCTTTATTACTTTTTCGACCAGATGCCCTATGTTTCAGTGATATAAATGACTTATCATTTCACTCACTTGCACTGGAATCCACAGTCTTCCAAAACCCCATCTACCTTTCTCTTTCTGATTGTTAAACACAAAGGAAAACCCAGCCTACTGCAACTCCTACTACACCACAGCTGACATTTGCTTAGCACTTAGCAAGATTAACTTACTGTATCTTCATAATAATGTTCTACGATAGGCACATTATCCTTACTCTAAATACAAGGAAGCTGGGGCCATCTGGTTCCAAACTTTGTGCTTTTAACCATCGTGTTATGCTGGTTTTTTTTAGTGAACAATCTCTAAATGGAAAGATGATGGCCTTTGAGGTTGGAAATACCATTGGCTTTGACATGTATTAGTTGAAACATCTTGAGCAGATTACTTAACTTTCCTGAGCCTCCATTTTATTATCTGTAAAAGAAGTATAATTCCAACACATAGTAATGGATAAATAAGTAAATTGAAGGATCTCATGTCTTGGTCTCTTTCGTCAGCTATGGAGGTTTGTTCCTCAATATCTAGCCTCTACATCTTCTGGACCCTTTCTTGCACTGCTAGCAATAAGGCTGTTTCACTTTCTTATCATTCATGTGTTCACTGCAGTAACACCATTTTCTTCAAGAACTTCTCCTTTGGACTTCCTTGGTGGCTCAATGGATAAGAATCCACCTGCCCATGCAGGTGACACGGGTTGGATCCCGGATCTGGGAAGATCTCACATCCACGGGGCAACTAAGTCCGTGTATCACAACTGCTGAGCCTGTGCTCTAGAGCCTGTGCTGTGCGACAAGAGAAGCCACCAGAATGAGAAGTCTGAGCAGTGCAACGATGAGTGCCCTCTGCTTCCTGCAACTAGAGAAAGAAAGGGGGAAAAAAAAGTTGTGTAGCAACGGAGATCCAGCATGCTGCTGCTGCTGCTAAGTCGCTTCAGTCGTGTCCGACTCTGTGCGACCCCATAGACGGCAGCCCCCCCAGGCTCCCCCGTCCCTGGGATTCTTACACTGGAGTGGGTGCCATTTCCTTCTCCAATGCATCAAAGTGAAAAGTGAAAGTGAAGTTGCTCAGTTGTGTCCGACTAGTAGCTCATCTGTCCATGGGATTTTCCATGCAAGAGTACTGGAGTGGGTTGCCATCGCCTTCTCTGGAGATCCAGCACAGCCATATATATACACACACACAACTGAAATTTGCATTCACACCTTGGCAAACTTTGGCACAAGAAGCCTAGTTTTGGCCCATCTTGGCTTCCAACATAACTTCCTCCCTAAGCTGAATCATTTACAAATCATTTTTACTTAAAGTGAGAGATATGTGACTCTTCCTTTGCTTGAACACTTGGAGGTCATTATAGGTTGTTGTTGTTTTTTTTTTTTTCTTTATCTTTGGCTGTGCTTCGTGGCATTCGGAATCTTAGTTACCCAACCAGGGATTAGACCCATACCCTCTGCAATGGAAACGTGGAGTCTTAACCGTGGGACAAACAGGAAAGTCCCCATAGGGTTATTAATTGGCCTAATTTCAATACTTTTATGTGTCCAGGAATAAGGAGGTCTGAGGAGAGGGAAGAAGGGGCAACAGCTGGTTGATGGAGCAATCAGAGCACATTAACATCTAGTGATTAAGTTCCCTGTCTTACACGGTAAGGCTACTGGTGGTGCCTCAAGACGGTTACAATAGTAACATCAAAGATCACCGACCACAGATCGCCATAACAAATATAATCAGGGTGAAAAAGCTTCAAATATTGTGAGAATTATCAAAATGTGACACAAAAGACATGAAATGAGCCAATGCTGTTGGCCAACGGCACTTATATAACAACTCAGTGTTGCCACAAACCTTTGATTTGTTAAAACAAACAAACACACAGAAAAACACTCTAAACAATAATAACAACTCAGTATATGCAAAGTGCAGTAAAATGCAGTGTGCCTACACTGAAGATACAGTTGACTCTCTCTCCACACGCCCACCTGTGGTTATATTTCCGTGTGTCCTATGCCCTGAAAAGGGCCCCTGAAGGCAGTTCCCATGGAAGGCTGTGACTGGGTGCAAGCAACTGTTCTGTCACTCTGTGTATTCAAGTTCCTGGCAGTACAGCCTGGAAGGTGCTCAAAAAGGTTTTATTGAACAAAGAACAGCTGTTCTTTATTTTTGGCTACAGGTTCTGCTAATGTATTGAGTCTGCTCAGTTCCAATACCAACTCAGTATTGCAAATACACAAAACAGTAATATTGAAAACCTAGTATTTGTGAGGTCCCAGGCTACCATGAATCATCTCACTTAATTCCCAAGATGACTATGAAGAAGGCACTATCATTGTCATTTATGGATGAGGAGGAGGCCTGAGTTTAGGGGAAGAATGAACTTGTTCAATATGAAAATAAGTCATTGGAAGAGCCCATACTCAACCTCTATCAACACCAGAGAGTTGTAAAGCCTTTTTATTATCTCCCTCCCTCCTTATTAAAGGCTGTTTGCAGGACTTCTCTGGTGATCCAGTGGCTAAGACTCCATGCAGGAGGCCCAGGTTTGATCCCTGGTCAGGGAACTAGATCCCACATATAGCAATTTAAAAAAAAGTCCCTCATGCCACAACAAAGACTGAATATCCTTCATGCCACAACTAAGACCCATCACAGCCAAATAAAATAAATAATTTTTTTAATAAAATAAATAAAATAAAAGGCTGTTTTTGTCCGGATAACCCCACTCACTGTGACTTTCTCCAGGGCTCTCTAGCAAAAGCTCTCATTCCCAGACCTCTTCAAAATCCTTGCAGGCCTGGCTAGGTGCCCCCACCAGCATCACCTTCCTAGACTCTCAACTCCGTCCCCCATCTCTCCCCCTGCCCCTGCCTGGCTCCTCTCCCTCCTCCTTGAGTTCCTGGTGGCCCTGCCTGGTCATCTTGAGAAGGTTGGTCCAGTGAGCTTGGTGGTAATGGAAGCATGACCCACCCCACTGCTTTATTTCCCTCCTGCATCCTTGTGGGCCTTGGTTCTCTCCCCTGCTCCAAATACCATCAGCTGGTGACAGAGAAGAAAAAAGGGCCATCTTAGGCTGGAGCTTAACTTTTTAATTAATTCTCAATTTAGTGACAATGTAAAGTTAGTTTCTTATCATGCCTCCTTTTTCAAGTATTTTATTGACTTGCATTTGCTATCACAAAGAACACCCTTTCCCTCCCCCTCTCTCCCAACTTTACACAACTTCCCTATGGATCTGCAGGGTCTGTAAGATAAGCAGATTGTTCATCTCAAGATCAACTCCCTCCATTGGACCTGGTTAGAGTCCCTGGCTGGGCTGGTGCTCCGTGGTCAGGCTGAGTTTCTTCTGTGCTGCTTAAGGAAGGGCTCTGCCCCATTGCCTTTCTTTGAGGGCAACACCCTGACCTGAATGCCAGCTGCACCCCCAGCTCAGCCCTTAGGTTCTGTCACCTGAAAAGGCAAAGAGCCAGCTCTTACAGACAGTGGGGAAGCCTGGATGACAATTGAACTGATGAGGCTGAAGTCAGAGGCTGTGAGCTCAGCTCTAGCCATGCTTGAGAAATGGCACCGTTACACCACAGAGAGTCAAGAGTTGTCAATGAGCTTTACAAAGCAAGATGATGTGTCTGGCTGGGGAGAGATGAGATAGTGGGTAAGTCAAGGTGCTGAGTTTCTCTTACTACCCTGCCTTTGACATGTGACCTGTCAGTCACTGAGTCAAACTCTCAGTAGATGTCTATTCTAAGTGCCTGGGGACGTCACCATGGCTACTGCAGGGTCCTGGGCCTCATGGAGTCAAGAGAGTGGGCACTGATTGTTTCTTTTTCCCTGTTGCCTCCTGAAAATGAAGCTGAATGACAAAAAGCCAAATGACTGGCTTTTTCTAAGATATTTTGAGTATTCGGAGGATAAACTGTCATTTTGTTTCATCAATTATTGCTTCTAATGCCCTCTGGGGTTGGGGTGGCACAATGAGGAGAGGGACTGGAAGTGGGAAAGAAGATAAGCAGGTAAACAGTAGGACTCACTTGTCCCAGACGATTGTTGTCATAACCTCCCTGAGCTGTGACAATCTCAGGGCACACACCTTATTCATTCATTGGTTTGATCATTTATCAAACATTTACTGTATGCCTACTGTATACCAGACACAGAACTAACTGCAGAGAGCTCAAATGAGACATAAACCTTGAAATCAATAAGCTTTAGTCCAGGATTGAGATTGTTTAGAGGCACATATGCTATCTTGAAGGTGTGTATAGGATATAGTGGGGAACCAAAGAGAGATGGGTCGGTACCCCTTGAGTTGAGTTGTTGTTTTTTTTCAGATCAGTAAGTCATGTCTGACTCTTTTGCAACCCCATGGACTATAGCCTGCCAGGCTCATCTGTCCATGGGATTCTCCAGGCAAGAATACTGGAGTGGGTTGCCATTTCCTTCTCTGGGGGATCCTCCCAACCCAGGGATCAAACCCACATCTCCTGCATTGCAGTCAGATTCTTTATCACTGCACCCCTGGGGAAACCCTTTAGCTGAGTTTTGAAGGATGGGTGTGAGTTCACCAGTCAGCCAAGTAGCAATGACAGGGTAAGAAGGTATGCAAACAGCAAAGCATGGTAAAGAAGTGGTCAGTTTGTTTGTAAAGCTGGAGTGTAGACTATGAAGTGATGGCAGTGCCTAGGGGCATAAGGAGGAAAAGGGAAGTAATGATAAGAATTGAGAATGCAGAAATAGCCATCAGACCATAGGAGACTAATATGTTATGATACAGAGTTTTGAGTTTATCCTTATCTCAGATAAGGAAATCACTGATATTTCTGAGATAATGAGATAACACAGCCATATTTGTATTAATATTTTATACATCCTTTATAAATCATGATATACTTTAGAAAGTTAACTCTGGTAGAATCAGGGAGAGCAGATTGAAGGAGGTGGTGTGGGATGAGAAGCAGGGACACCGTCTAGACGTCCAGATGTGTATTTGTCAACACTTAAAAAACTCAAATCCAATTCAAACTAACTTCAGATAAATAGAGAGAGACAGAGACAGAGTCATAGAGCAGGGTGTAAAGGTACCACTGGATTCAGGAATGCAAAAATGGCCATCAGATCTCTCTCCATCTCCCTCTCTCTCTTTTTAATTTGACCACACTGGGCCTTCACTGTGGTAAGTGGGATCTAGCTCCCTGACCTGGGATCAACCCTGGGCCCCTGCTTTGGGTGGGCAGAGTCTTAACCACTGGACCACCAGGTAAGTCCCTGTCTCCATCTCTCAACTCTGCTGGTTTTCTCTTTTCTTTACGTGTTATAGCCTCTCATCCTACAGATAGATTATGTCCACAGGGCAGGAACAATGGTTGCTGAAAACTTCAAGACAATATCCTTATAACTTTTGATTCAGAAGAGAAAGAGGGACTTCCCTGGTGGTCTAATGGTTAAGACTCTGTGTTCCCAGTGCCAGGGGCCTCGGATTCCATCCCTGGCGAAGGAACTAGATTCCACATGCTATGACTGAAAGATCAGTATGCCGTAACGAGGGCTGAAGATCCTGCATGCTGCAGTTAAGACCCAACATGGCTAAATATTAAAAATACTTTTTAAAAAAAGAATCAAAAGAGACCCTCTTCCTCCCGGAAACTTCATATCAAGTTTCACAGACGTGCTCTGATTGGCTCTGCATGGAACACATCCTCCTTGGAGGCAGGCGTGTTGGGCACCAGGACTCCCCAGGCAGGCCCACCCCTGTAGACTGGATAAAGGACCCTTCCCCAGAGGTAAGCTGGTATAGTTACCAAAACAAAAAGGAACTGAGGACATATAGGACAGATACAGCTATTAACACATCTGCCACGATCAACTTCACTGAGGTCAAAACTAAGGAAGAATTGGGCTTGAGGAGGAAGGGATAGATTCAATAATGTTTTAAAAAGCAACTTGGTGAGAGATAAGAAATGGAAAAGACAGGAGGGAAGAGAGGGGAAAGCTTTAATAAATGCCTGATGATTGACTGAATGCATGGCTGAAGCTGAACGACTTCCTCCTGTTGGCATCACACGCTCGGCACGGAACAGCTAGTGTGCTGAGTGCAGGATGCTCGTGTAGCTCATGCACATTACAGTTTCTGTGCAAAGGATACTACTCCTGGCTGCTAGAGCTCAGGGGACTTGGTGCCCTGAGGACCGTGAGAGCCCTTTGTAGTTCAGGCTGCTGGGCAGAGCAGAGTTGCCCAGGGCAGCTCGTTGCTCAGAGGTGCTGATTTCTGGAGAGCAACTTTCTGGCCAGGCTTGTTGGCAGAGAACACGAGGATGGTGGCAGTCCACCCTCTGCTGCCCCGGGTCTGGGGAAAGACTGGTTGGCAGGGCTACGGGAGGCTCCCAGCTGCTAGAACTCTCTCAGCTGGCTTCTCGGGCTGGGAGAGAGGCAGTGGGGGCTGCCAAGGACATGACATTTCTCATGCTAATTAGGAAGGGAGGCAGCATCCACAACTCACTGATTTATGTTTTTATGCTGCACGTCAGCCTTATCTAAGGCTAGGTGAGACCAAGGGCCTCTGCTTTGGAACCGTTCCCACAGTTTTTGCTCCCGAGCTTTCGTGTCCATGGTCCTAAATTTCTATGGCTACAGAGAATGCCTGATCTCAGCCTCTTCTCCTGCTGCATCCAGCAGGATCACCCTCTCCCCTTTCTGAGGCTGGTCTGGTATCTAGAGAGGAGCAGAGCTGAGACTGGGAGCACCAATGGGAGTCAGGGAGAAAATTCATCCTCTTGCTTTTCTTAGTTCAGCTCAGCCCTGACGCTGAACTTCTTGAAATCTGTGGGCATTTTCTGGGGAGGAAGCTTCTGTTTGCAAGGGATCCAGATGCTGTGGAAGTGTGTGTGTGAGCGTGATCACACAAGTACAGAGGGTTAATATGGCCTTGGAAAGAAGTCCACAGTATGTTGTTAAATGAAAACAACAACAATATTCAAAGCAGTAGATAAAGCATGAACCTGGTGTCACAAAATCTAATGAATACCTATGTGTGTACATAATTACATACAGAGAAAGTTTAGGGAAATATACAGTAGAAGGTTAGTACTAGTTTTCTTTGTATTATAAAATCTGGCATGGTTTGTGTATATAGAATTTTGCCTTCTCTGATTTATTCTTCTTTTCTGATTTTTCTTTGATGAATATACATTACTTATATAATAACAAGGACTTCCCAGGTGGTGCTAGTGATAAAGAACACACCTGCTAATGCAGGAGGCACAAGAGATGTGAGTTTGTGTCCTGGGTTGGGAAGATTCCCTGAAGGAGGGCATGGCAACCCATTCCAGTACTCTTGCCCGGAGAACCGCACAGACAGAGCTTGGCTGGCTATGGTCCACAGGACTGCAAAGAGTCAGACATGACTGAAACGACTTAGCATTCAGGCAAATAATAATAAACAATACTACTACGACCAAACATAAGGCAACGAGAGGCTTAAATGACCTGCTACTATTTTGATACCCTTTCAACACAAGTCCTGAAAGACAGTCAGGAAGGATCTAAGAGAAACCAAGACCATTGCAATGGACTGAATCATTTTGTTCCCCAGGTTCATATGTTGAACTCCTGTCGCCCCATGTGATGGTGTTAGAAGGTGCGGCCATAGGTAGACAATTAGGACATGAGGGTGGGTCCTGAAGAGGATTAGTGCCCTTGTAAGAGAGACCCCAGAGAGTGCCCTTCCCCTTCTGCCACACGAGACACAGTGAGATGACAGCTATGGACCAGGAAGTGGGCACTCACCAGACTCTGAGTCTTGGACTTCCCAGCTGCCAGAACTGCGAGAAGGAAATGTCTGTCACTTATAAGCCACCCCATCCATGATATTCTGTTATAGCAGCCCCAATGGACAGAGAAAACCCTGGATCTAAAAAGATTCAGAGGACTCCACCCTTCAGTCCTATTCAATTCAGCTCAGTACAGTCGCTCATTCGTGTCCAATTCTTTGACCCCATGAACTGCAGCATGCCAGGCCTCCCTGTCCATCACCATCTCCCAGAGCCTACCCAAACTCATGTCCATTGAGTCGGTGATGCCATCCAACCATCTCATCCTCTGTCATGCCCTTCTCCTCCTGCCCTGAATCTTTCCTAGCATCAGGGTCTTATCCAATGAGTCAGCTTTTCACATTAGGTGGTCAAAGTATTGCAGTTTCGGCTTCGACATCAGTCCTTCCAATGAACACCCAGGACTGATTTTCTTTGGCATGGACTGGTTGGATCTCCTTGCAGTCCAAGGGACTTTCAAGAGTCTTCTCCAACACCACAGTTCAAAAGCATCAATTCTTTGGTGCTCAGCTTTCTTTATAGTTCAAGTCTCACATTCATACGTGACCACTGGAAAAACCGTAGCCTTGACGAGACGGACCTTTGTTGACAAAGTAATGTCTCTACTTTTTAATATGCTGTCTAGGTTGGTCATAACTTTCCTTTCAAGGAGTCTTTTAATTTCATGGCTGCAATCACCATCTGCAGTGATTTTGGAGCCCCCAAAATAGTCAGCCTCTGTTTCCACTGTTTCCCCATCTATTTGCCATGAAGTAATGTTAGGTTGGCCAACCCAATACTTGGGCTCTTCTGTATGGACATCTGTATCTAATATGTAAAGAATTCCAAGTGTGTCAACCCACCTCAGAGACTGGTGTTCCATGGGTTTATTCTGCAGGGAGCAAGAGAGACACAGCTAAATAAACTGATGCAGGATGTGATATGAGGGTGCAGCAGGTGTGGACAGGTAAATATGAGAAGAACTTCTGCTGAGTGCATTGGTCAACTGTAATTTCTGCTGTGGAATTACCCATGAATGATGTTTCTATGATGCTTGAGTGAAGCAAGTGGAACTCATTCCAACTTAAAAAAAAAAAATTTTTTTTTAAACCCTTCCTATTTTATCCATCCACCACCCCAACCCCTACTCCAGGATCATAAACTTCATTGCAAAATTGGAGCCGCTGAGTTTTTTGGAGTCTGACACAGTTGGAAGTGTGAAATGCAGCCATCTGGCAGGCCAGAAAGCAAGTGGTTTGAAATATTTATTTCCGTGAAGCATTAGCTATGATTTTGAACCATGTATTGGAAGTTCTGAGCAGAAGCACAGTTTGAGGCTCTGGTCAGCCAACAAAGGCTCTTTTCAAATTTTATCTGATGAAAGTATAGTTGATATACAATGTTGTGCTAGTTTTAGGTATACAACAAAGTGACTCGGTTATTCATATAGCTGGCGTGCTGCTTATATTATATTCTCTTTTTTTGGCTGTGCTGCGTCTTTGTCGCTGCAGGCAGGCTTTCTCTGGTTGCGGTGCTTGTGTTTCTCACTGCTGGGGCTTCTCTTTGCGGAGCACGGACTCCAGAGTGTGGCTCAGTAATTGTGGTCCACAATCTTGGTTGTCCCACGGCATGTGGCATCCTCCCAGATCAGAGATCAAACCCATGTCTTCTTCACTGGCAGGTGAATTCTTAACCACTGGACCACCAGAGAAGTCCTACATATTCTTTTTCATATTTTTTTCCGTGATGGTTTATCACAGGATATTGAATAAAGTTCCCTAGGCTATACCATGGGACCTGCTTGTTTATCCCCAAGATTTGTTGGCTGGGCTGTTTTCCCCTAGGATGAAGCAGGCAACAGGCCTAAAGAGAAAAAGTAATGACTTCCTTTCTGTAGTTTTGTGGGGGGTTTTGTAGGAATCTTAATCAAGAGAGAGGGGTTCTAATGCTGAGATTAACAACCAGGAGAATTCTCAGAGACTCTGTGAGCTTTAAAAACATTTTACAGAGCTGGGTGAATAAAAGGAGGCAGGAAGAGTCCATCTTAGTAGCATGAGTTTGAATTTGGGGATCCCTGGCAAAGGCCATTACCTTTCATTAATCACACAATAAACAACTCAGAGTGCAGGGCCACTGGCTACAGGAAGCAGGAGAGGGATGGCAGCTTAGATGCTCTGTGGGTGACAGTCTCAGCCTGGACCAGGCAGACGAAACTCCCTTCTGCACCTGCCTGCAGAGAAGCTCATTTCTGAAGGGACCAGCCGTTTCCTAGGGCAGGAGATGGGGGCTCTCATCCACATAGGGTGGAATCATTTTGTGCTATGCCTGCAGAGGAGCTCGTCTCTGAAGGGACCAGCCCTTTCCTAGGGCAGGAGATGGGGCCCCTCATCCACATACAGTGGAATCATTTTGTGCTATTCCCTGGTCTGCTATTGTCAGGAGAAATGGGAGGAGCAAAGACTGAAAGAACAAAGATTATTTTTCACATTTCCAGCTGGAGCAGTGAATATTGGATCATATGGGAGATGTTCTTGGGACGTTTCCAGATTATTTTAAGAAGGCAGGCATTTTCTGAGAATGGGCATTTTCGATTCTGGGTTAATTTTTTGAAGGCCATCTGTGATTGATTTACTAGAGAGCTAATAATATTTTGCTTTCCTCTGTTTTCTCTCCAAAGCATCCCAAACTTCTTCTCCAGTTCCATATACCCAGCCCAGCTGTAGAGAGGCCAACGTCACAGGCTAAACAGGCTCTCTGGTATTTATAGCTTAATGGGAATGCTAACTTATGGGCTGGTGATTTTTCTTGTAACCTTAAGACTATGCAGGGGATCTTCTGTTTAAAACAGAACTGCACCCATCCCAGGGTTCATAGCAGCACTAAGGTTCATGGATAGATTAGTGGGTAAAGAAGATATGGTATATACACACAATGGAATATTCCTCAGCCATAAGAAGAATGAGAGAATGCCGTTTGCAGCAACATGGATGGACCTAGAGATCATCATACTGAATGAAGTCAGACAAAGACAGATCTCATGTATCACTTATGTATGGAATCTTTAAAAACAATATAAATGAACTTATTTACAAAACAGAAATAGACTCAGATGTAGAAAACAAATTTACAGTTACCAGAAGGGATAGTGGTGGAGAGTTGGAGGGGTTGGGAGATAAATTAGGAGTTTGGGATTAACGTAAGCACACTACTTTGTATAAAATAAACAAGGACCTTCTATATAGCACAAGGAACCATATTCAGTGTCTTGTAATAAATCTATAGTGGAAAAGAATTTGAAAAAGATATATATGTGTGTATATAAATGGTGGTGGTGGTTTAGTCACTAAGTCATGTCCGACTCTTGTGACTCTACGGGCTGTAGCTGGCCAGGCTCCTCTGTCCATGGGATTTCCCAGGCAGGAATACTGAAATGCGTTGCCATTTCCTTCTCTAGGGGATCTTCCCCATCCAGGAATCAAACTCAGGTCTCCTGCATTGCAGGTGGATTCTTTACTGACTGAGTCACCAGGGAAGCCATGTACACACACACACACACACACACACAACTTTGCTGTACACACAACATTGTAAATTAACTATGAGAAAGTGAAGTGAAGTCACTCAGTCGTGTCTGACTCTTTGCAACCCCACGGACTGTAGCCTACCAGGCTCCTCTGTCCATGGAATTTTCCAGGCAAGAGTACTGGAGTGGGTTGCCATTTCCTTCTCCAGGGGATCTTCCCGAGCCAGGGAACGAACCCAGGTCTCCCGCATTGCAGGCAGATGCTTTACCATTTGAGCCATCAGGGAAGCCCCAAAAATGGTTTAAAAAATTAGGCTCTTGTTTTTGGCTAAATGCTGTGACTTTTCCGTAAAAAAATCTAAAACAAAACAAAAGAGAATTGCACCTAAGATTTGAGGATTTGTGTTATGGATACCTTCTGTACCACAGAAATTAAAAATCATAGAAGAAAGGACCAAGCTAGGGCTGCAGAGAAGTCAAAAAAGAGGTACTACGTCAAATATGGCTATAACATTAATAGCTGCTGATTGAGTATTGTCAGTCACTGTGCTGATTGCTTGTAATGAATGATCTCATTTAATCCTTAATAGCTCTGTGAGGAAGGTACTATTATGACCCTATCACAGATAATTTAGAAAGATTAAATACCTTCCCATCTTTTTTTGAATTCTAAATTTTGAATTGAGGTACCATTGACAAATAAAATGGTATATATTAAAAGTGTACAACATGATTCATGTACATATACACTGTTAAATGATTACCACAGTCAAGTTAATTAACATATATCTATTTCTGCTTTATTGACTATGTCAAAGCCTTTGACTGTGTGGATCACAATAAACTGTGGAAAATTCTGAAAGAGATGGAAATACCATCTTTTGAGATGGTATAATAACCTGCCTCTTGAGAAATCTGTATGCAGGTCAGGAAGCAACAGTTAGAACTGGACATGGAACAACAGACTGGTTCCAAATAGGAAAAGGAGTGCGTCAAGGCTGTATATTGTCACCCTGCTTATTTAACTTCTATGCAGAGTACATCATGAGAAACGCTGGACTGAAAGAAACACAAGCTGGAATCAAGATTGCCGGGAGAAATATCAATAACCTCAGATATGCAGATGACACCACCCTATGGCAGAAAGTGAAGAGGAACTAANTTGGTAGCTTGATAGGGATTGCATTGAATCTATAGATTGCTTTGGGTAATATATTCATTTTCACTATATTAATCCTGCTGATCTATGAACACAGTATATTTCTCCATCTATTAGTGTCCTCTTTAATTTCTTTCATCAGTGTTTTATAGTTTTCTATATATATGTCTTTTGTTTCTTTAGGTGGATATATGCCTAAGTATTTTATTATTTTCGTTGCAATGGTGAATGCAATTGTTTCCTTAATTTCTCTTTCTACTTTCTCCTTATTAGTGTATAGGAATACAAGGGATTTCTATGTGTTGATTTTATATCCTGCAACTTTACTATATTCACTGATTAGCTCTAGTTATTTTCTGGTGGTCTTAGGGTTTCCTATGTAGAGGATCATGTCATCTGCACACAGTGTGAGTTTTACTTCTTCTTTTCCAATCTGGATTCCTTATATTTCTTTTTCTGCTATGACTGCTGTGGCCAAAACTTCCAAAACTACATTGAATAATAGTGGTGAGAGCGGGCACCCTTGTCTTGTTCCTGACTTTAGGGGAAATGCTTTCAGTTTTTTCACCATTGAGGATAATGTTTGCTGTGNTAATTACAATAGTACAATTCTAGATATGGAAGAATCAACAAGGGGAAAGGGAAACCATTTCTGGATAGCAATAGATTAGTAAGAGAGATGATCTAGATGTTTTAAAAGTTATTAACTTGGCTTATTCCAGAAATACCCCATGGAGTGGCCTATCAAATGAATTCTTGTCTGATCTAGGAATGAACTTTCTGAGTTCTATGGGACAAATTGATCATGAAATGCCCCCCAAATTTGGTTGAATTTATGTTAAACAGGGGACCCTGTAAGCAAAACAATTTTGCCTGCCATTTTAGTTCTACAAGGACCGTGTCATTAGACACCACANTAGGAATGAACTTTCTGAGTTCTATGGGACAAATTGATCATGAAATGCCCCCCAAATTTGGTTGAATTTATGTTAAACAGGGGACCCTGTAAGCAAAACAATTTTGCCTGCCATTTTAGTTCTACAAGGACCGTGTCATTAGACACCACAGTCACCCACCAACAGTGAACCCTGAAGGGAATTCAGGATGGAAAAACAGTAGGATGAAGCATTCTGTGCTTTTGGATATATAGGCTTCTAAATAGCTAAGATGTATATCTGGGGAAGCATTTCAATGCATCCAGATTCTTGCACCTTCCCATACATGGAAAAGCAGTAAAATCATTAACTGAGATATCTGATAGTCATTGCATTTTATCAAGACATATGCTTCTTGACTACACGTATTTCCCAGCCAAAAAACGTGTTTACTGACTCCTCTCTTATCTCCTTGATTTGAAGCAGTTTCTCAGAAATGTTTTATACAAATGACTTCCCTGGTGGCTCAGATGGTAAAGCATCTGCCTACAATGCAGGAGACCTGGGTTCGATTCCTAGGTGGGGAAGATCCCCTGAAAACGGAAATGGAAACCCACTCCAGTATTCTTGCCTGGAAAATCCCATGGATGGTGGAGCCTTGTGGGCTAAAGTCCATGGGNCAGATGGTAAAGCATCTGCCTACAATGCAGGAGACCTGGGTTCGATTCCTAGGTGGGGAAGATCCCCTGAAAACGGAAATGGAAACCCACTCCAGTATTCTTGCCTGGAAAATCCCATGGATGGTGGAGCCTTGTGGGCTAAAGTCCATGGGGTCTCAAAGAGTTGGATACGACTGAGCAACTTCCCTTTCTTTCTTTCACTTTATGCAAATATTAATCCCCTCGCCTTTCCCCAAACTCTCCTTTCCTACTAACTCCCATTGCATTCTTGTTAAACCCAGGATGCAGTTGTAAATGCCACTTCAAGTGTCATGAGATCTGACATCAGTGGGACTTGGTTGAGACTGTCTTCACTCACCAGTTAAGAGTGTGGACTGTGAAGGGAGTCTCTTTCTCTTCTCTCTTGGGAGAGGACTGGAGTGGGCAGTGGACAAGACTCCCTCACTTTCTGTTGGCCTTGATAATGGAATCTTTGGTGCAGCCTGAAAAAGGCCAGAGTGGTCGGGGGAGAGAACTGTGTGGTCAGACTCAGTGGATGAGTGGGTGCCCTGTGGTGTCTATAGGCACAAGTGGCAGTGACCCACACCTGGAAAGGTGTGAGGGAAATATACAGGGAACAGCAGCCAGTGGCATGCAGGGCTCCATATCCATTGGCAGCACTCCTTGGAAAAAGTCAGCTAGCTCTCTGGAACCAGAGGGCTAGCTNGACCCACACCTGGAAAGGTGTGAGGGAAATATACAGGGAACAGCAGCCAGTGGCATGCAGGGCTCCATATCCATTGGCAGCACTCCTTGGAAAAAGTCAGCTAGCCCTCTGGTTCCAGAGAGCATAAGGCACCTAAGGCAGTGAGAAGTCCATGGGAGGCCAGGTAGCCCACTGACAGGCAGGCATCAACTCCAGAAGCAGGAGAGGTTCAGAATTAAACTAGAATCTGGAGATGGCCTGAGCTGGTAGGTTGAGCAGAGGTGCCTGCCTGGCCTGGGCCACTAGTCTGTAAGTGCTTAGTTGCCCAGCCAGACAGACTCTGGAAAGGGCTGCTCTGTGGCTGGCCAGCTAATGATACATCAGAAGATGCCCTTTGCAATCTTGACTCCCTTCTGCTTCATGCAGGGGAGGGGAGGGCTGGCTCCATGCATAACCTTTGCACCCTTGGTGAAGTTTCATTTCTTTAAGACAAAGTCATGGCTGTCAGTAGACTTCATGTCTTAGAACACATTGGCATTGTCAGGGAGCTTCAGCTTTCTATTATTCTCAATAACTTGCACCAGCTCCTAGTCTGCTGGCTAATCCTAATCCAGATTGTGTTTGTCCATTGCTTTGTGGATTACAGCCAGAGCTTCATCTTGGCTGGTCACCTGGATGCTTTTGTACATATTTCCACTGTCCATCTCCAGGCTCACCTGGATAATGCAGGGGTCACCGACCTGCTGGTTGTAGAGGGGCAGCAAGGAGCCATAGCTGCAGACCCTCCACACAGAGCACATNCTCTTTGCATGAGGTGGCCAAAGTATTGGAGTCTCAGCCTCAGCATCAGTCCTTCCAATGAACACCCAGGACTGATCTCCTTTAGAACTGTCTCTTATACACATCTGAGCCATAGCTGCAGACCCTCCACACAGAGCACATGTGGTTGCTTGTGGCCATGGGCATGGTGTAGGCTGAGAAGAAGAATGTGCTGCTGGAGGCCAAGCTAATGCTGGACGTTTCTGAGGACAACTGGGAAGTGAACTCCCAGAACTTCTTCTCCTGGCTATCCAGGGACTCTGGGAAAAAGCTCATGGATGATCTAACTCCACGTCAGACCTGGAGGAGCCAGCTGAGTGGACACTAAATCAGCAGTGTACAGGTTACAGTCTTTAGTATGTCCCCAAATAAAACTGACTCTTGAAACTCTCACATTGTGCTTCTTTTCTTTTATTTTCATTCAACAGACCTCTATTTCTAGTTCATAGATAGGGCATTCTTGCCATTATTTTCACATGGTGGAAGGGAAAGGGATCTCTCTGATGCTGTTTTTATAAAGACACTAATCTCACTCATAAGGGCTACATTCTTATGATCTAATTATCTCTCAAAGGCCTTGCCTCTTATATCTTCATATTGGACACTAGGATTTCAACATACAAATTTTGGGAGAATGAAGACTTTCAGACCATAGCACCCTCCACTTTTATTTATAGCTCTAAAAATATATCTCTAAATACAAAGATGAAATTAAGTAAATGTGTTCCTGAATTCATGCAACTTTAAACGCCTTTGGTTTATATTCTCATGCTTATTTTACTTATTAAATTTTATTTTTATTATTTTTTAATAAATTTATTTAGTTTAATTGGAGGCTAATTACTTTACAATATTGTATTGGTTTTGCCATGCATCAACATGAATCTGCCACAGGTATACACATGTTCCCCATCCTGAAACCCCCTCCCTCCTCCTTCCCCATACCATCCCTCTGAGTCATCTCAGTGCACCAGCCCCAAGCATCCAGTATCATGCATTGAACCTGGACTGGCTATTCGTTTCATTTATGATATTATACATGTTTCAATGCCATTCTCCCAAATTATCCCACCCTCGCCCTCTCCTACAAAATCCAAAAGACTGTTCTATACAACTGTGTCTCTTTTGCTGTCTCGCATACAGGGTTATCATTACCATCTTTCTAAATTCCATATATATGTGTCAGTATACTGTATTGGTGTTTTTCTTTCTGGCTTACTTCACTCT
>SJYV01041747.1:122070-174394 GCA_006410875.1 Neotragus pygmaeus
TATTCCCTGTAAAGTGGGAGTGGGGGAAAATTTGATCAGATTCAGATTACTCTTTGTTGCCCCCCTTTTGGACGTGATTATTTCATAACTAACTGCTGCATAGGGTCCCATCTGGAGGTACAAGATGCTATATAGGGACGTTTATAGCCCTAATCCATGACTTCATTAGGGACACCAAAACACAGTTTTACAACTCACAACGCCATCTTCATTTCCTTACTGGAACATTTCTATAGAGAAGGACTTTCCTTTAGGAGACTGTGACTAGGTCATGGTGATGGGCATGAAGTTGCCCTTCACTGATGTGCAAACAGGTGGGCTCTGAGGGTAGGGCTGAGGAGGACCAGCAGGAACTGAGTTCTCCTGCTTACTCTCTCTTTGTGGAGACAACATGCTGCAATTCAAAACCTGTACTATTGCCTCCATGATCCCCCAGCATTCCCACATGTGATCCATTTAAAAATGAAGCAAAAATGACAAAATATTGAAGTGTTTTAGAATGGGGCACTAGACATGAGTATTTATTATATTCTTTTCTAAACTTTTCTGAATTTTAAAGTATCTTTTCACAGCATTTTTTTAAAGAGTAAGAAAATATGTTCATGACCTTGAGGCAGTGAAAGCTTATGTAAGTAATTTCTACGAAATCATGAGACTATCAGGGTGAACAAACATGTGAATAGATTATTAGTCAATCTCACCAATATCGAGACAGTGCAAACTTAGGTAAGTGTAAGATGTAAGATGGGCTTCCCCCGTGGTGCTAGTGGTAAAGAATCCACCTGCCAATGCAGGAGACATAAGAGACATGGGTTTTATCCCCTGGTTGGGAAGATACCCTGGAAGAGGGCATGGCAACCCACTCTAGTATTCTTGTCTGGAGAATCCCATGGACAGAGGAGACTGGTCAAACTCCACAGAGAGTTGCACACGACTGAAGTGACTTGGCACACACAAGATGTAAGATATATTAACTTATATTTACTTTTATTCTTTGGTACTTAGCATTGAAAGTGTTTAGGGCCTAGAATTTTCCATTAATTACCACTTAGCTAAATGCCATAGTTTTGAAATGTACATTATAAAAATGCATTGCTTGTTAGATATTGTACAATTTTGAATCTGAAGACCTTTTTGGGTCTAGATTTGTTTATTGTCTAATAGGGGGTTAAACGTTTTTTGATGTTTGGGTTTTTCTGGTTGTTAATTTTCTTTTATTGATATGAAAATGTTATCTGAACTATATCTATCTAGAATTTTTTTGGACATTTTATCTGCAGCTTCAAAGACAATCAGTAAATATTTCATGAACAATTCAAAATAAGCTGTATTCTCTTTTTTCAGGCATACTTTTCAATATCAATTAGATTTGCCTTATTTGGTTTGCCATTTAGATTCTCCATACAGTTTTGCTTTGAAGTGTTGTCTATGCTTCAGAATCATCTGGAGAGTGCATTAAGTTGATTCTTTAGTGTTGCTCCAGACCTACTGGACTAGGATATTCTGAATGGCATTTTTAGAAGCATGACAGATAATTCTGATGCACATTGCATTTTGAAAACAATTTTCTATATTCTTACTTTATTGTTCTCTGCTTGATCTGTCAGTAACAGATTGGTCAGTTTTTGCTATTGTACTTCCATGACTCCCTGTGTTTTTCGCATTTTTTGTTTTATTAATTTTGATACCAGATTACTTGGGACGTGGAGATTAGTGATTGCTCTTCGTGTATATTGTACCCTTTATTGTGATAAAGTGAGCCTGCTCATTTAATGCTCTTTGCCTCAAATTTAATCTTTTCTGTTATTATTATTACTTCCATGCTTTCTTCTAATTCAGTGTTTGCTGAATACCTCTTTGCCTGTCTTTTGTAATTTGAAGTGTTCTGTCTCATTTGCTTTGTCTTTGTCATCATTTGTTTCTAAAGACCACTTTTAGATGGGTTTTGATTCAATCTGGAAATAATTTTCCCTTTAAAACACTATCCATTACTTGATATTATGGATACATTTGCCCTTACCTCTTCATTTTTCTCTGTCTTCCTTGCTTCTTTTTTCTTTGAGTCTTTTGCTATATGGCTTTTCTTTTTGAGTGTGTTGGTATTTTCCTTTCGATAATTTTGAAGATTTATAGCCAATTTTATTTCTTCTAGCTTAAATCCTTTTTACTTTAATAATAGCTTCAAACTTTAATAATAGCGATGGATTCCCTATAATGAAGCAAGCACTTCCCTTACCTTCTAATCTTTATGATATAATATGTTTGGCAAGTGTTTTCTTTGATATCTTTTAATGTACTTCCTCCATTCAAACTTTTCCCCTGGACTCTAGATTTTCTATTTAATATTACCACTAGGGTATTTCCCAGATGGTCCGGTGGTTAAGACTGCATGTTACCAATACAGGCAGTGAAGGTTCGATCCCTGGTTGAGGAAATAAGTCCCACATGACTCAACTAAGAGTTTGCATGCTGCAACAAAGATCAAAGATTTTGTATGCAGCAATATCACTACTGAGTGTCTGAATAAGTATCTCCATCTTGATATGCAGAACCAAATTGTGGTTCTAGTTTTCCAAATGTCTGTCTTTCACATTCTTCCACATGTCAATAAAGAGATCACTCTCTACTTATTAGTTAAAGCCAAAAACTGAGGGGTCATCCCTAGGTTCTCCTTTGTCCTTATCCAACAGATTCAACTCGACATTTCTTCTTCAAAATATATGTGAAGCCATTCATTTCTCTCTCTTATGACCCCGGTCACCTCAGTTCAAGACACCAGCATGTTTAGTTGGAGGAGGCAGGCCTCTTGACAGCTCTTTCTTCTGGCCTCCACCCCATCACACTCTTACCCTCTCCAATCCATTTGTCTGAAACACAGAGAGAGCAGAGCTGTCCTGCTTTAGACCCTTGGAGGATCCTACTATCCTTAGAATAAAATCCAATCTTCTCTTCATGTCTATGAGGCAGGCCTCTACTGGGGCCACACTCAGATCACAGGGCAGCCCCTTTTTATCTGTATCACTCCTACACAGTTATTAATAGTGCCCTCTTTCCTTCTCCGACTGTCTTTGGGCACTAAATCACAGAATCATCTTAGCTTCTGCCTATCTTTCCCACCTCAAACTCATACCTCCCCCTCCTTCTCTTTCTGCCCTTGCAGTTGCCTCCTCAGAGAGGACTTTCTTGACCCAGATTCTGAAGTAGGCCCTCCTCTTCTTCCTTCCTCATCACTTCTCTTCATTATTATCTTTATAATGATGACCACCACGTTATAACGATCTTGCTTCTTTGTTGACTTTTAGTCTGTCTGTTCCCTTCACTAGGATACAAGCCCTGTGAAGACTTGTCTGCCAAGTTCATGGCTGTCTATCATGAAAGGATGCAAGCTGAAATATAATGAAAGGATAGAGTGGGATGGGAAATGTGAGACAGACTAGATGGGAGGCAGTGGGACAGGGAGAAATCATAACAGTAGGATCTTAGGGGAGCAAAAGTAGTGAGACTATATGCAGTGTTAAGTTACATGTCGGACTTAGAATCACAGAGCACAGGAATTGTGGTCATCAACTGGAAGGGAAATAGAAGCAAGAAGGAAATACAAATACTGAGAAGACCATGGCGCTGGAGACGATGAGGAAGTATAAAGTAAGCAAGCTTCTCAACTTCTGTGGTAGGAAACTGTTATATACTGCCTAGATTTGATAAATGATAAAGATGATTAAGTATATTCATTTGTTCATTCAACAAATACTTTTCATGAAGACATGATGAACCAGGCACAGGCCTGGGGTAAATAGCTGTGAACTGAGCAGACATGGTCCAGGAAGTTTTCTCCTTTTAAATCTACCTGTTCTGAGACTTCCTGGGTGGTCCAGTGGTTAAGAGTCTGCCTGCTGATGCAGGGAAACAGGTTCTATCTCTGGTTTGAGAGGATCCCACAGGCCACGGGCCCTCAGGATGATGTCCAGTTGTCAGCAGGCCAGGCTCTTATCTGGAGACCTGGCCAAGAATCCACTTGCCAACACATTCAAATTCTCAATCAAATTCAGTCACTTGCATCTGTAGGACTAAGGGCTCCACTTCCTTGCTGGCTGTTGAATCTGGCATCTCTGGTTATCTGCTTTTCTTCTCACCTGGCCTCCTCCATCCCCAACCAGCAGCATCCCACTGAATCATTCCTTCACTTCAAATCTGACTTCCTTCTCCTCATTCACTCTGACTCTGCTTTTAAAGGGCCTTATGTGATAGAATTAGGTCCCTGGGGATAATCTTTCTGTTTTAAGATCAACTGTGTCACATAGCATAATGGAGTCATCAAGTGGTACCCCACCCACTTCACAATTCTGGGCATTAGGGCATGAAAACTTGGGGGCACATTTAGAATTCTCCTGACCACATGTCTGTATATTTTAAAATATTTTTTAAACTACAAGTTGGCATTTTAAGTAATTTAAGAAAGGAACTAGAATGGTGCTGTTTTGCAAGCTCTTCTTTAACATATACATTGTGATATTTTTTTCTCCCATCAAATATTTTTCTAGAATGTGATGTTTTAGAACTGCAGAGTAGTCTGTTGGATAGAAGTACATAATCTATTTTATCATGCCTGTATTACTAAGCATTTGCACTGTTTCAAAATTTTCTATTTTACAAATCGTGCAGCAGTGAACTAATTCAACATGTGTGTCTCATAAATTCTTGGGTGTGAATTGCTGTGTCAAAGGGGATAAGTAGTTTGTGGCTTCTAGGACATACTGCCAAACTGGCTTCATGCCAGCTCATACTCCAGCCTTGGGTAAGCAGCTCACTTCCGTGTGGGAGTGCTGACATTGGATGACCCTTTTTGTTTAAAGAAGATAACAGCAATTTGAGACCATGACGCTATGGACAAGCCAGACTTTAACACCCATGCTTCGTGATTCTGGTTGTCCATAGCATTTCCCCTCCCCTGTGCATTTCCACTGGGGGAGGGGGCATTGAACACCTCAAAATTCTTGCCAGCCGCAGGGTCACACTGTCTCATAATCTTCTGCAAAGGCTACAGTCAGAGTCCCTCCCTACTGATGGACATCGATGGTGAAAACCAGTGACTTGAACTCTCCAAGGTTGTGAGGATCTTGGCTGCTCAGGTCTCCTGGCTTCACTCCTTATCATCCTCAGTTCTTCTTGGAATAACCCTTTTGCTCTTTTAGCCATTTCTGTCCTTTAGTCCCATTCTGGCACTCTGCTGTGCTTTCCTGGGATGAAGCCAAACTATGAATCTCCCCGAAACACTAAGCCTGTCTTTAGAAGAGGTAGGTGTGGTGCCAGGGTCTAGACTCAAGAGGGTGTGACTTTGGCACCCCAACCTGCAGTCTGGATGCTATGTGTCCAGGCAAGATCTTCTTCCACAACCAGGAGAGTGTAATCTTGTCAGTGCAGATTCTCCCATGATGGTCAAGTCCGTTCAGGCCAAATGGCCGCCCAACACTTCTTAAGATCTCCTCCAATCAGAGTCCCTGTATCAGAAAATAACATGAAGTGCTGAGTTGGGTTCCCTTAGGGGACTTCAGCTTTAAGGGTGTTTATTAATGACAGTGGTTTCACATGGGTTTGAAGTATGGTGATGCGGTCACATGCTGAGACCCTCTGCAATCACCATGGCCTCCTCTTCTGTATCGAACTTGATAACCATTGCCAGAATGCCAATAACCTCATCATAAGAGTGTCCTGGGTGACATTGCTAAGTAGGGTGGGCTCAAAGACATGTTTTCCTCGTTGATGTCGTTTCCCACCTGTTGTATAGTGGTCCTGTTAGAGCCTGCCTTTCCATGTCTTTCCACTTTAAGAGGGGGTCTTGCTTTCACTTGGCTCAAGTCCATGAAACAAACCTCTAACTGTAGGCGTTTGTAGATTGCAGACTCAGTTAAAAAAAAAAAAAAGGTAGGTTTTTAACCAGAGCCCCTAAAACTATACTAGAGTAAGCTAACTACTTGGTCTATATGTACAGTCAGCCTGTAAAAAGAGACCTTTTGTCTGATAAATGACTTTAGTACTGGCTTGTGAGAAAACTCACGTTTACCATAGCTAGTCAGTGAAGACTTTCCCCAGGACTCAACACTGATTTATAAACAATCCTCTTATGTGGTTCCATGGCCAGAAAATTTGCTTTGAGTCAAAACAATAGATACTAATGGTTTTTCTAATGGAAACATTTTATGTACTTTTGAATTTAGGATCCAATGCCTGACTTGATAGAAGTTACAAAAGTTATCACATTTATTGAACACTGAATGGAGTGACTTAGATATAAAGCTTCCCACAGTCTGAATTGATTATTCAATGCAACACAATACATGATCATAGAAATGGATAATGACATCAACAGCAATTCAGATATTGTATATCCTTTATTGGCAAGGAGACCAGTACATCACAAAGGAGATGAACCCTGAATGTTCAGTGGAAGGACTGATGCTGAAACTGAAGCTCCAATACTTTGACCACCTGATGCAAAGAGCCAAATCATTGGAAAAGACCCTGATGCTGAGAAAGATTGAAGGCAAAAGGAGAAGAGGAGGCAGACGATGAACTAGTTGGACGGCATCACTGACTCAATGGACATGAGTTTGAGCAAACTCGGGGAGATAATGAAGGACAAGGAAGCCTGGCATGCTGCAGTTCATGGGGTCACAAAGAGTAGGATACAACTGAATAAAAATGATAATAATATAGTAATAATGATACCTACTTATAGGATCATTTTGGGAATTAAATGAGTCAACAGTTGGAAGGGATTTAAAACAGCTCATGGTGCACAGTATTAGGAAAGTGAGAATGTGTGATAGCAATGGGCCACAGGGACAACACAACAGGGACCATGTCTGTACGTTTGCCACTTTATCTCCAGAGTTGAGAGTGTCAGACACAACACCTGTCATGTACTATGCTCAATATACTGTTGTGGAACATTGACTACTGTTGTATTAAAGTATGCTGCATAGTAAAAGCCATATTTTTAGTTACTATAGTTACACTGCCTCTCTAAGATGTCAAATTTTCCCTAACCACAGTGCTACAAATTTACCCTAACTCCAGTGCTGAAAACTACAGCATATGATTGGCATTTAGATGTATATGGAATATTATTCAGTAAAAAAAGGGAATTCTCAAGCCATGAAAAGACATGGAGGAAATTAAGTGCATTTTGCTTAAGTGAAAGAAGCCAATCTGAAAAGGTTAGATATTGTATGATTCCAGTAACATGACATTTTGGAAAAAATAAAGCCATGGAGACAGTTAAAAGGTCAGTGGTTTCTGGGGATTAGCAGGAAAGGAAGGATGAATAGACAGAGCAGAGGATTTTTTAGGGCAGTGAAACTATGCTGTGTGATGCCGTAGTGGTGGACATGTGATAGTGCGCATTTGGCAAAACTCATAGAACTTCGAAACACAGAGTCAACCCTAGTGTAAACTATAAAATTTAGCTAATAGTAAGATATCAATATTGGTTCATCAATTTTAATAAATGTACCATACTAATGCCAAGATGTTAACAGTAGGCATTGTGGATGAGGGAGAGGGGGTACATAGGGAGCTCTCTGTACTGTTGATACAATTTTTCTATAAACCTGAAACTGCTCTAACATTCTGTTAAAATAATTTTTTTTTAAGCATATGAGGGAGAGGAGAGGGAAGGTCTGGGAGTTTGGGATTAGCATATACAAAATTTATATATAGGATGGATAAACAACAAGATCCTACTGTATAGCACAAGGGACTATATTCAATATCCTTTGATAAACAGTGATGGAAAGTAATATGAAAAAGAATACATATATACATATATATATGAAAGAAAGTGAAAGTGAAGTCGCTCAGTCGTGTCCAACTCTTTGCAACCTCATAGACTGTAGCCCGCCAGGCTCCTCTGTCCATGGTTTTCTCCAGGCAAGAATATTGGAGTGGGTTGCCATTTCCTTCTCCAGGGGATCTTCCCGACCCAGGGATTGAACCCAGGTCTCCTGCATTGCACGCAGATGCTTTAACCTAGGCAGACGCTTTAACCTCTGAGCCACCAGGGAAGCCCATATATATATATATATATAACTGAGTTACTTTGCTGCACAGGAGAAATTAACACAACATTGTAAATCAACTGGACTTCAATAAATTTTTTTTTAAAAAAGCATATGAGAACTCCACCTGGTCTCCAAATCAAAGAAAGAATAAACACTAACATTCATTAAGTATATATAGCTTGCTAAGCATTTTGTTTATCTTGTTTAATCGCCACAACAATAATAAAGAGGTATGATTTTCATGAGTAGAAGCCAAAAGATGGGCACATTGTATGTGTATCTTCTGATTTCTCCCCAATCAGGAGGAGATTGTTTTCTTGGCCTGACTATGTCTTTTCAAGTATGAAACACAATATTCATCTAATTTGACTAAGTTATCCCTTAGCTGGTATTAAGTTTCTTTCAAACCCACTTGAAGTACTTTTTTGCTTTTTAAACACATTGAAAGAGAAGTGACATTTTTTAAAACAAAACTTTCCAAGAACACAAAGGAAGACTGAGGAAGTATTTCAACTGAATAAAATATTCCAGACTCTGGGAAAGTAACTCCAGACTCTGCTTTATCCTGGAAAGATAACAAAGTATTACTAAGCTTATCCTTCATTTTCAATCTCCTTCTCACAACAGTTCTCTGATTTCCATGTCTCCTCTCCTAGGTTGTGTGTGTGTGTTAGTTTGACTCTTTGCTACCCCGTAGACTGTAGCCCGACAGGCTCCTCTATCCATGGAATTCTCCAAGCAAGAATACTGGAGAGGGTTACATTCCCTTCTCCAAGGGATCTTCCTGACCCAGGGATAGAGCCTGGGTCTCCTGCATTGCAGGCAATTTCTTTTATTTTTTTTTTTTTAAACTTAATTTTACTTTACAATATTGTATTGGTTTTGCCATACATCAACATGAATCCGCCACGAGTGTACAAGTGTTGCCAATCCAGAAACCCCCTGCCACCTCCCTCCCCATACCATCTCTCTGGGTCACCCCAGTGCACCAGCCCCAAGCATCCTGTATCCTGCATCGAACCTAGACTGGCAATTCGTTTCTTATATGATATTATAGATGTTTCAATGCCATTCTCCTAAATCATCCCACCCTCTCCCTCTCCCACAGAGTCCAAAAGAGTGTTCTATACATCTGTATGTCTCAGAACTAGGGAAGTACATTATCTTCAGTCATTCATGAGATATTTATTGAACACCATGTGCNGATGTTTCAATGCCATTCTCCTAAATCATCCCACCCTCTCCCTCTCCCACAGAGTCCAAAAGAGTGTTCTATACATCTGTATGTCTCAGAACTAGGGAAGTACATTATCTTCAGTCATTCATGAGATATTTATTGAACACCATGTGCCAAATACCACACTTAATGTTGAATACAGAGTGAAAGAAAAAGAGGCTCCCACTTCTCCTCCTTTCCCAGCCCTGTACCCTTAACACTATTCTACCTTTTACTCACATACTATTTGTCTGTTTTCCAGTGTTCTGTTGAGGGCTTCTTCCTTCTTCAGAGAGCAGTTGATGACATCCAATTCCTAAGAAATTCCCAGTAAGACACTGTCATGGTGTAACGGATGACAAGTGAAACACTGAATGTGACCTTCCAAATATGCTGTCACTCTTAGAGCATCTGTGCCATTTAGTAGAAGGACTGATTGTTAGCTGATGATACTCACTCATGTATGTGTCAGGGGGTAAATTTTAGTTTTGTGGATTGATGATGTATACCCAGTAAGACTCAATTGCTGGTTTTTTGTCTACCTTAAATTTCCAAAAAATTTAATTATGTTGATGTTGAATACTTGTTCTCAGAATCTAGAGTCATTTTAAGGTCATTTTTTTCAGATTCCATATATCTTCTTTTATCCAGCTTTGTTAAATCTTATCTCTCTCTTCCCTGACAGTATGATGAGGTTCTGCAATGAGGAGGAGACTTCACTTCCTGCAGATGTTTGCCAGTTTGCCAGATCTTCTCTGGAGCACTTTTTCTTTTGAAATATCATCTATTGTTAGTTGTTGTGTAACACTTCCTGTCAGTAGAGTTGTTTCAATAAGGCATTCCTGAAAATTACCTTATTCCAACAATCACTTTTCAGTTTCAGGAGGGAGGAACTCAGAGAGTTGAAGAATCCACTTGAAGGATAGTGTAACAGGGCCACTGGCAAAACCATGTGAGTTTTTTACTTTGCCATAACATTCTGTTGTGGTTGGTAATTGTTCTGTGATAAAGCTTGTCAATCTCTGTAGTTATCAAAAGGTGTTAAGACTGACAATGATTTCAGCAGACATCAACAGTGCATGTGAGTTCCTTCAAATACATGTAAAGGATCATATAGTGTCCACCTAGCAGAGCATCTCCAGCCTGCCCTCAAGCCCCTGTGAAGGTATCTGGCTGGATGACACTCTCTGCCTGGGAAGGATTCCACTGGGTGCTTCAGGAAGTTCCACTTGGCATTCTCTGGGCTGATTTTATCCTCTTGGACCCTATCTTTTTTCTGGAGACTGGCTATGAGCTTGCCTGGTCCCTGGTTGCAAGAGATTGTAAGATTCCTCTATTCCTGAGCTCTTCCAGAGTCACTACATTTTCTTGGTACACATTCCTTTTACAGAAGGGGTTCAGATCCTTCTGGAATCCATCCTTCAGTCACCTTTGCATGTGTGCTAAGTCATGTCTGACCCTTTGTGACCCCATGGGCTGTAGCCTGCCAGGCTCCTCTGCCCATGGAATTTTCTAGGCAAGAATACTAGAGTGGGTTGCCATTTACTACTCTAGAAGAGCTTCCCTACCCAAAAGCTGAATCCAAGTCTCTTGCATTTCTTGCACTGGCAGGCGGATTCTTTACCACTGCAATACCTGGGAAGCCCTCAATCACCCTTGATAAAGGCTAAATATTCTAGCAGAGTCAAGTCAGCATTACTGATTTTTCTCTTAGAAAATTTCTTGCATCTGAGACAGAAAACAAAACAGATATAGTCTCTGCTGATACAATAACTATTTGAATTGAATGATAAGAAGAAGAAAATATATTAATTAAACCAGTACTTCTCATACGTTTGATCTCAGGATTCCTTTATAATTTAAAAAAGAATTGAGCCCCCACCCCACAAATTTTGTTTATTAATTTACTGATATTTACTGTAGCAGAAATTAAACCTGAGCTTAAAACATAATTAATTCATTTAAAATAGCAAGGATAAATTCATTACATATTAACATATTTTAACCAAAAATAAAAATTCCTGAACAAAACAGTTGTGAGCAGAGTGGCAGTATTGTCCATTCTTGCAAATCTTTTTCTTATCAGGTTCGTAGATGGAGGGTGAGCTTTCATCTCGGCTTCTGTGTTGAATCTGTGTGACAGCACAGATTGTGAAGCTTCTGGAAATCTTTACTGCATGCTCATGAAAGGATGAGACTGAAAAAGACAAATACTGTCTTAGCACTACGATGAAAGAATTTGACCTCATGAAATACCGTGTATCTGCGAACCACACTGAACAGTCATGTGTTAAACAAACCAAGTGTTTTACCTAATAATAATAATAATAGAGAACAATAATAGTGATATAATGTGTTCCTTTGTTTACTTCTTTTTTGATGTTGGGGGAATCCTATACCTCTACAGCCCAACATTAATTCATTCTAGAGGCACATCTCTCCTCTAGCACATTTGATGTGATTTGGACCTTTTGCATATTAACAAGTACTTACAGCTTTTCACACATTTAAATGATTCCAGTGAACCCAAATCTTTGCTTTCTTTGCTTTCAAGTCATCATTACTAGGACCTGAATACAGAGTTCCAGAGAATAGCGAGGAGAGATAAGAAATCCTTCTTAAGTGCAAAGAAACAGAGGAATGCAAGAGAATGGGAAAGATGAGATCTCTTAAAGAAAATCAGAGATACCAAGAGAACATTTCATACAAAGATGGGCACAATAAAGGACAGAAATGGCAAGGACCTAACAGAAGCAGAAGAGATTAAGAAGAGGTGGCAAGAATACACAGAACTATACAAAAAAAGGCCTTAACAACCCAGATTATCATGATGGTGTGATCAGTCACCTAAGAACACACATCCNTTTTTTTTTTTTTAATAGGTAATAAAATTTTTCCCCCTTACACCAGCTTGAGTTGGGGACTTCCCTCATAGCTCAGTCAGTAAAAAGTCTGCCAGCAATGCAGGAGGCCCCAAGTTCAATCCCCGGGTTGGGAAGATCCCCTGGAGAAGGAAACGGCAACCCACTTCAGTATTCTTGCCTGGAGAATCCCATGGTCAGAAGAGCCTGGCAGGCTACAGTACTTGGGGCTGCACAGAGTCAGACATGACTTAGAAACTACACCCCGACAGCTTGAGATGGTTTCTAAACTTGCAATGAAGAATTCTAATTTTTCTGAGTTTTACGAGCTAGTGCAGCATATAATCTGTTAAGTGATGCTGTGATGATAGGTACATTTCCCCGTAGGTAAATTAATTTTGCTTAGTCCTAAAGCAACAGTTTATCTCCTTATCTGTTCTCATCAGGTATGAGTGGGGGTATGGATCAGCATCACCGGTAGACAAGCAGTTTAAAAGCAAATGTACTTTTGATAGTGAGCATGTTTTATCTTGGAATACGATTGGCAGCATATTATCTTTTTCTTCTTCATGTAACCTGCAACCCCAAAGATTTCCAGGAGGACAAACCTTACACACAGCCCACTCTCTTCTCTTTTCCTTCTTGTTGGCTGCGCTGGGTCTTCATTGCTGTGCTCGGGCTTCTCTCCAGTTGCAGTGAGCAGCGGCTGCTCTCTCGCTGTGGTGCATGGGCTTCTCGTTGCAGTGGCTTCTCTGGTTGTGGAGCGTGGGGCTCTTGGGTGCACAGGCTTCAGTAGTTCAGGCACCTGGTTTCAGTAGTTTTGGTTCCTGGGCTCTAGGGCACAGACAGGCTCAATAGTTGTGCATGGGCTCACTTGCTCCGAGGCATGTGGGATCTTCCCGGACCTGGGTTTGAACCTGTGTCTCCTGCATTGCCAAGCAGATTTTTTTACCATGGAGCCACCAGGGAAGCCCTGATTTTCTTTAACGTGTTAGTCACTCAGTTGTGTCTGACTCTTTGCGACCCCACAGACTATAGCCTGCCAAGTTCCTCCGTCCATGGGATTTCACAGGCAAGAATACTGGAATGGGTTGCCATTCCCTTCTCCAGGGGATCTTCCCAACCCAGGGATCAAACCTGTGTCTCCGGCATTGCAGATGGATTCGTTACAATCTGAGCCATCAGAGAAGCCCAGGTTTTCTTTATGTTCTAAAATGTGAGCCAGGAAAACAAAGTTTTTGCTTTTGGGAAGCCAACAAGGGTCTCACTAGCCTGCCGTGGGAAAGGGAGTGAGCAAGAGCGAGGGTCAGGTGGCCCTGGGGATATATAATGCAGTTGTAGGGTAAAAGGACCAAAGTCAGACACAGTTTTATGAAGAGCAAAACCATAGGCTCCCTTCTTGCTTTGAATTCCCGGGAGGGACAACCTAGAGGGTAACATGGCATCTATATTAGCCTTCTACAGCTACCATAACCAAGTCCTATAAACGAGGTGGCTAACACCTAAAGAAACATTGTCTCGTGGTTCTGGAAGCTATCGGTCTGAAATTAGCATCTTGGCAGGGTCACATTCACTGTCAAACTGGTAGGGGAGGATCCTTCCATGCCTCTTCCAGATTCTGGTGGCCCTAGGCATTCTTCGGTTTGTGGCAGCATCAGTCCAATCTGTCTCCGAACAGCTTGGGCTTGTGTGCTTGGATTAAGAAAAGGCTGATACAAAGGATCGCTCATAATTAGACACTGGATCTACATCAGCTTGATTACTAGAATTTCTTATCTGCCTCTCCACCTGAAGGAGTAGGGATTATGTCCTTCATATCTTTATTCCCATCATAGTATAATATAGGGCATGTTTTAAACCAAGGGCTCAATGAATAGCTGTTAAGTGAAGGAATGCATGCAAGCACAACTCGCTCAGGGTTGGCTCAGAAGTAGGGCAGGGCTGGGACTTCCCTGGAGGTCCAGTGGTGCTTCCACTGCAGGGGTCGTGGGTTCAATCCCTGGTCAGGGAACTAAGGTCCTGTATACCATGCAGCATGGCCAAATAAATAAAAACCAAACAAACCAGAAGGAAGTAGGGCAAGGCTGAAGTTACATGATTAGACACTACAGTTGAGAGATGTTGAGGGGCAGGCACTGCCATGTTCCGTCTTGGCATTTATGCTATCTATCCTTGGATGGGGTGAGGAGGAGGAAGAGGAAGAGGAAAATGAGGTGGAGAGAAGAGGAGGGGAAGCTGGAAAGCACTGTCACTCCTGCTGAGCTGGTGCTTGCTAATTAAGTTGCATTACCAGGTTTGTAATATATCAGTAGGTGTTCCATATTCAAATGTAAAAATTTATTATCTTCTAACTGAGAGATGAATTTGAATTATCCTTGTCATTGTTCTTTCTGCTCTTTAATTGGTTCTATTGATTTCTTCTGCTGGGAAATATATCAGAACCAAGGCATAATTACCATGAAGAAGCCTTATTCATGTTAAAGTACTAGTAAAATATTCTGGGAGGGTTAAAACTCCACTGATGCCTGGATCCTTATTGTTTCAGTCCATGAGTCCACCAGGTCACTAATTCTAAGGCCATAGAATCTGTGGGACTTTTAGTTAAAAAGTCAGAGACTTTGAAGGTAATGTCAGCAAGATTTTTAAACTCAAAGTACCTTCCAACAAAGAAACTTCCACTAAATTTACTGAAATCTGATCATCTAGCCTCTTCTCAAACATGTCCAGTGATGTGTTTGTTAGAATCAATGCTGTGTTTTAGTTTATTTGGTAGTAGGGTTTTTTTCCTTAGTTAGATACAAAATAATGCAACATTTACAATAGATGGTGACTTAGATTTAGTGAAATCCAGTACTTTGAACTTACTTTCCCTCTTTCTGTATGAAAGCAGTTTATCCTAGTGACCTCAAACATCTCTGGGGCTTGACTCTTTAACTGACTTTGAATTTGCTCTGAACAAATGACAGCTTTTGTCAAATGTTCGGATGAAAGGAAAGACAGAGCATTTCCAAGAGCTATCAACCTAGTGACTATTTTTTAATAAAAGCAGATCATTAACTCAATCAGCAACTTTTTAACTGAGCACCTATTATGTATCAGCTATGGTTTCAAATTTGGATATATATTTACAGTAAACAACACAGATAAGTTCTTTCTTCTTAAGCTTTTTCCTTCCTTACTAGATCATCACATATCTTCACTGTTGTTTTTCTTTCTCTTGTGCTCTTCTTTTTAGTTTGAAGTTATCACTTGATGGCTAAGACATGTTTACAAGAGCAACTGAACTGATTCGGCCTTCTACTGGTTGTTAAAACTGTACCATTTTCCCTACCTTCTTTTTTTGTTCTGAATGTACTAATCTTGGTTCAATTTTTCACATGAATTTTAGCTCATATCTTGTATTGCTTTCTAAATATTGGTGTTTACATGACCTCATTGTTGTTTATGTTTTTAACAACTGATGGTAGTAATCATCTTTCTCCCAGGTCCCCAAACAACAGGGCATTTTGACTCTTTAGTTTTCCTTATGTCCAACACGTGGCCACCAGTCCTTCTGCTTAGGACTCTGTTGAAAGCTGGAGAACTATAACGCAATTGATTTATGTCAAAGAAAATGGACCAACTCATATGATTGGGAAGTTCACTGATTTTCCCTATGGTAGGACCTAATCCCAAAGATATTAACAGGACTCTGTCATTTTGCCTTTTTTTTTTTTTTCTATTTGTTTTCATTCATGGAAGGCTCTTTAGCTTGGTCACCACCCCCTATTTTCTGATAGCATCAGTCCTCAAGAGGATATGATGTTTTCATCAGCCAAGTTTGGGCTATATGCCCACTCAAGCCATATGGCCTGAAATGGTAACAAGTGTCTCCTCAAGGGATGATCCATCAGAGCTGTTATGCGAAGAGAGGATGGATACTAGGAAAGTGAAAACTAATCTATCTCCCCCACGGTCTCACGTCTTACACATCTCCCTCTATACTGTTGTTTGTATTTGTTCTCCTTTCCCCGTTTTCTCTGCCTCTGTCTTAGCTGAGTTACGCTAGAGCTTCTCCTAGACTGTTGAAAAGGGTTCTTAACTAGTCTTCCAGGTTTTGGTTTCATCAGCACAGCCAATGTCACACAATTTCATGGACGCAGATTGTATAGAGGTCTATCTGCAAACACTGTGCCACACCCTGGACTAGATTCTCGTCCCATCACCACTCCCTCCCATGTGAAACTCCCAGAGGAATCTTCCAAAGTGTAATTCTGAATGTGTCAGAATCTTCAAAAGACCACCAGTCTAGGGAAAGAGTCAACAAAGTCACTTTAGAGGTGACAGAGAGATCCCATGTTTAAAAGACGGAGACTGAAATGGATAGAAGAGTGAGAAAAAATGACTGTACTGTACAGCACTAACTAACTGAGAAAAGAAACACAGAGGTCGCTGTGTGTGTGTGCTCAGTCGGGTCCCTCTCTTTGCAACCTATGGACTGTAGCCTGCCAGGCTCCTCTGTCCATGGAATTTTCCAAGCAAGAATACTGGAACAGGTTGCCAAACACAAAGCAATACAAGAAATGTCCACTAACCACAAAGAATGCTTGCAAGATGATAAAAATGGGAACCTTACAAATACCAGTAACATATACCATGGTGTAGGAAGGGCTATATGAGGTCCTGTCCATATTTAACAGATAACTTGTGGCTGGAATGATGAGGGACAGCATCATGATAGAGGTGGCCTTTGAACTGGCCCTTGACAAACAGGAGCAGGGGGTTTGCTGGCTAAGAGGAGGTGAGGAAGGGGCATGACTGGCAAAGTGAATGGCAAAGACATGGCAAATTTGATAGAAGGTTGGAGAATGGGCATTTTCCCAGACTGGCTGTGTCCTAGTAGCTGGAGACAGATTTTGAGACTAAGTTTATGCTAAATTGTTGAAAGTATTGGATTTGGGGGATGATGTAGAAATGTCATGTGCTGAAAAAAGAAGTAAAATAAAAAAGAATGCAGCAATAGTAATGAGCACAAATATATTTTGTTGGGTTGGATTAATTTGAGGGGGCCTTTTTTTTTAAGTTAGTGTCTACAGAAGCTGGAATCAAGATTGCTGGAAGTAATATCAATAACCTCAAATGTGCAGATGATACCACCCTTATGGCAGAAGGTGAGGAGGAACTAAACAACCTCTTGATGAAGGTGAAAGAGGAGAGTGAAAAAGCTGGCTTAAAACTCAACATTCCGAAAACTAAGATCGTGGCATCCAGTCCCATCACTTCATGGCAAATAGATGGGGAAACAATGGAAACAGTGAGAGACTTTATTTTGGAGGGCTCCAAAATCACTGCAGATGATGACTGCAGCCATGAAATTAAAAGATGCTCACTCCTTGGAAGGAAAGCTATAACAAACCTAGACAGCAAATTAAAAAGCAAAAAGCTTATTTTCTGACAGAGGTCCATATAGTCAAAGTTATGGTTTTTCCAGTAATCATGTATGGATGTAAGAGTTGGACCATAAAGAAGACTGAGCACCAAAGAATTGATGCTTTTGAACTGTGGTGTTGGAGAAGACTCTTGAGAGTCCCTTGGATTGCAAGGATATCAAACTAGTCAATCTTAAAGGAAATCAGTCCTGAATATTCGTTGGAAGGACTGATGCTGCAGNATTGATGCTTTTGAACTGTGGTGTTGGAGAAGACTCTTGAGAGTCCCTTGGATTGCAAGGATATCAAACTAGTCAATCTTAAAGGAAATCAGTCCTGAATATTCGTTGGAAGGACTGATGCTGCAGTTGAAGCTTCAAAACTCTGGTCCTTTGATCCAAAGAGTCAACACATTAGAAAAAAACCCTGATGCTGGGAAAGATTGAAGGCAGAAGAAGGGGACAACAGAAGATGAGATTGTTGGATGGCATCACTGATTCAATGGACATGAGTTTGAGCAAGCTCGGGGAGATTGTGAAAGACAGGGAAGCCTGGCGTGCTGCAGTCTATGAGGCTGCAAAGACTCTGACATGACTGAATGACTGAATAACAACAACAAAGAAAGGATATTCTTGATTGTAAGCTGAGTTGACTAAGTGGTCTACTTTACCCTAGTATTGTTCTTGTATCTTTTTAGAGTATAGTCTAATCAGATTTGTTTTGTGAATTAATTCTTGGTTAATAGAAAACTAATTGAGTAGATATATATTGCCTTTGCTTTAATGTGATATTGTTTCTATGTATTTATGGAAACACATGGCATTCAATATACTTTGCTATAAAAGTTCTTACCACAGTTTTAGAAGCATTCTCAAGTAAAGATGTGGTAATCTGAACAGGAAAAGAAGTACAATCTGAAGTGCAAGCAGACATTTATCAGGTGGTCTGTAGGGTCATTTGCACTTTCTATGCTTTTAAGAAAGTGAGTAGAAAAGTGGTCTGAGCTTTTGAGGTCCAGCATGAGGCCCATTTTCCACTTCGGTGCAGCCAGCATCCTCCTGCCTTCTGTGGGATGGGGTGGGTCTGTGCCTTAGCAACCAGGACTCCTGCCTCCAGAATAGAATCAGCACATGGGCCTCTGGGGCCAGCCCAATATTGAATCCTTATTCTTGGCTCCATCTTTGCTCCTACCTTCCCCCCAACCAGGCTGTATTTGTTTGGGATTCTCTGCTGTAACTGAGGCGGTCCCAGGCGGGCTATGCAAGGTCGTGGGGCAGCCGCAGAGAGAGTTAGCAGAGAGATACAGTGTGGGCCCTTTTTGCATGCTCAGTGTGGGGGATAACTTCCCAGCTGCCCTGAAAGGTCAGCCAGGGGATCTCCTTTGTGAAAATATAAAGGAGCATAAGTTGCTGGCTGTTTCTTTCTTCATTTTTCTCTCTCCCTTTTACCCTGGGACTGGGATTTGGGTTATACTTGCCAGGATCGTTCCTTCCTTGTCAACTGACTGCCTCTCTTTCTTCCCTTCTCAAAAGGAAGGATGGGTTTCTTGGCTGGATTTCTGATAGCTTCTGAAAGGCCTTCCATTCCCTGCTGACAGAGGCTGGCTTCGGTGTGACTGGTGCAACATGCCATGATATGTCAGGACTTGGCCCCAGCGTGTCCCGGGAAACACACTTCAGCAAAGCAGTCCTGCAATCACTGCAGTGGGGAAGGAAGTGGTGGTGGACTGAGAATGCATCTGTGTGAGGTGGGCTCCGTGGCCAATTTGGGCGGCTTCCCATTCCCCATCATGGCAGGCCACCAGAATGAGGTCACAGATGCCTGCTCTCTGATCCAGATTAGTTCAGAAAGTGCTGGGCAACACACAGATACCCAGATATCCTGAATGGAAGATTTATTTCTATAAGACTTTTTCCAGCTACCAGACTGTATTTCAACAATAGCCTGCTCCTGCTTTTCCTTATGTTCTATTGATAGTGGTAGGATTAGGAATAGACCTTATTAAACCAAAATGTAGATGTCTCTACCTCAGTTCATCAGAAAAACGGATATTTATCTGTTGGTTGGAAATATTTCTGGACTTTGGTTGTAAGATGCTAGAGTGGCTAGATATCCCTGTGGCCTACATGAAGGAAGCCCACCAGTGACCCTTTGTAAGAAGGAAGTACCCATTGCAGGTTAAGAGTCTGATAAATGGTCAATAGGTACATGAAAAGATGCTCAATTCTGCTAATTGTTAGAGAAATACAAATCAAAACCACAATGAGGTATCACTTCATACCAGTCAGAATGGCCATCATCAAAATGTCTATAGAATACAAACTCTGGAGAGGATGTGGGAAAAGGGGAACCCTCCTACACTGTTGGTTGGAATGTAAATTGGTGCAGTTACTATGGAAAATGGTATGAAGTTTCCTTAAAAAAACTAAATATAGAGCTATCATATGATCCAGCAACCTCACTTGTGGATATATATCTGACAAAAAAGAAAATTCTAATGGAAAAAGATACACGCACCCCAACATGCTCACAGCAACATTATTTACCCATAGCTGAGATATGGAAGCAAACTAAATGTCCATCAGCAGGTGAGCGGATAAAGAAGTTGTGTTTACATAGATATATATATATATATATATTTTTTTTTTCTTTAAGGCTGAGAAGGAATCAAGTATTGCTATCTGCAGCAATATGGATGGACCTAGAGAATACTAAGCTTAGCAAAATAAGTCAGAGAAAGACAAACACTGTAAGGCATCACTTTGTATAGAATCTAAAAAAATAATATAAATGACTCTGTAAGCAAAATGAAACAGACTCACAGGCATAGAAAACAAATTTATGGTTATCAAAAGGGAGAGAGAGGGGAGGAGGGATAAATTAGGAGCATGGGATTAACCAAGTACCACACAGAAAATAGATAAGCAACAAGGATTTACTGTATAGCACAATTATATTCAATATCTTTTAACAACCTACAATGGAATATAATCTGCAAAAAAAACCCAGCAAACAACTGAATCACTATGCCATATGCCTGAAACTAGTGCAATATTGTAAATCAACTATAATTTTAATGAGTAAAAAGATACTAGTAGTGCTCACCTCACAGTGGTGTGAGAAGGACTAATCAAGGTAATGCACACAAAGGGTTTAGAGCTTGGTGTTTAGCAAGCACTCAAGAAGTGGTAGAAACAGTGATTATTAAGGCAGCAGTTTTACCTTTATTGTTTGGCCCTGATTAACCAAAGGAGGAGGAACGGGACTCCACACATATCCAGCCGCTGTTGCTCCCACAAGCAGTCCTGGCAGCTCTTAACCAAACAGCTCTTACAGAGGGGGCTAATTTAACACAGTATTAATTTTAAGATGCAGCTGGGTCATCCCCAGGCTCCCGTGCCTTCCCGCTCCTGTCTGGCACACTGCCCTGGAGAGACAGTCCTCTCTGTGATGTCCAGATGGACCTCAGGAGGGTGTTTGTGACTCGGCGATCAAAGGGTTGTTAATTTTACACTCATATCACATTAACACACGTTTTAAATGGTCTCATTAGTTTTTCTGCTGATATCCAGCTTTGAAATTATTGCTTTGCCTGCAGAGCCCCCGCGGACATGAGCTCTCATTTTTAGGACTAACACCCCCGCACATCCATAAATCTAGGATGGCTGCCATTTGGGCTTTCTCTGTGTTTCAACTGGTCTGTGAGATTGGAGAAGTGGGAAGTCAGAAACCGCTACTCAGATGTCAGGTTGGGATAAATGCTGATAGAGCAACCACTCTGCACAAATGCAGGGGGAAAGTGGGGTGTGTCGGTGAAAAGAATCCGGCGCTATCCGTGGACCACGAGCTTGAGGGCAGTCAGCAGGGCACCTTAGTTCAAGTGCCTGACACAGATGATGGTAAGTATGTGGGTGTCTGTCCCTCATGCTCAGCTTGGTAACCGATCCCCCTCAACGAAGAAACATTTGACAAAACAGGGACTCAGTACATCTTACAAGACTTTAAAGGAGATTTTACTTAAGATCGGCTCTGCAGAATATCCCTACAACAGCCCTTCTGGCAAAGAGCGCCAGAATGTTACATTTTTTATTTAGTCTCTGCGCAAACCTCAGAACTTTTACTCCTCAGGGATTCCTTTTAAATATAAGTTAAAAATTACTTCCTAAAGCTTTCGTTGTTGAAATAGCTAGCTCTGTGTGGTACTGTGTTGAGCCCCTTTCAAAGGAAAAACAAAAAAACAAAAAACAAGTGGGGCTGGGTAGCCTAAAAAGTGTTCCTCTCCCCCTCTTTGGGGCTGGTGCCTGGAGCAGTGTCCAGCTCCTTCTGACAGGGCGTGAGTGACAGGNGAATTAGAACCATCTGGGTCATTTCTATATCCCTCATTCCCGGACGGTGTCTGGTATAGAGGAGATGATGAACATATGTTGAGTGAAAGTGAAAGTGAAGTCTCTCAGTAGTGTCTGACTCTTTGTGACCCCATGGATACCAGGCTCCTCCATCCATGGGATTTTCTAGGCAAGAGTACTGGAGTGGGTTGCCTTTTCCTTCTCCAGGGAACTTCCCAACCCAGGGATCGAACCTAGGTCTCCACATTGTAGACAGACGCTTTACCATCTGAGCCACCAGGGAAGTCTATGTTGAGTGAAGGAGTTCTAATTCAAGGCTGACCTCTTACCTCCTGGTTAAAAACGACCAGTTCTCAAATTGGTTTCATATGTGTTAATTTGGTGTGTTTAACTGGAGTATATTCTTCGCAAAAGTAGAGAGCTGGTGTACACTTTATGCCTGTTGATTAATGCAAAGTGATGGCCCTCATAATTCAACCACAACAGTCTTTTGGCCCATCCTCCCACTCCCTTCCTATGCCTGGCTCAGCTTATGCCTCCTAGACCACTGTTTTCCTTTTTACTCCCTCTCTTCCTCCTGTTTCCTTGTATCAGGGAAACCTCATCATTCCTGGAGAAAAATCTTCCTCTCCATTGCTTCTGCTGATTTAATCTTTGCTTTTTAATCAGATACAAAGAGGTGGGGGTGAGAGTGGGGAATATACTCAGACCATCATACGTCATTTTATGGAAGAAAAAAACCTGACATTTTCATTGGCAAATAAATTCTGGAGCTCTGGGACTGGAGAGGATCTACGAGGTCGGCTCATTCATCTTCACACCTCTGCGTCCTTTTGTGTTGAAAAATCATTCCCCAAATGCAACTGTCTAGCTTTTTCTCTGACTGTGCTCTGAAGAAGCTATTAATACTTCCCTAACCTCCTTAGGGGTTTTAGGGTCTTAGTGGAAAATACGAATGTATTATTAAAGCACCTGAAGTGCAGCAGTTATGGAACTGGAGCACTATAAATGTACAAATATACACTCAATGAATGATTCTTTTGTCTTGCCTTTCTTCTATTCCTCTCTCCACCCCACTCAGATGCATTTCATGTTTAATAAACTGTCTAAGTCTTCACTGTAGAATTTTCAAATCCAAGAGGAACTTTCATCTTGATGATTTCTCCTAATCTCTTTTTAAGACTGTCCCTAAATTGTTCCCACCTGAACATAACTGTAGTCTATTTAGAAGACAGACTACACAGTCTATGGAGATTGGGTTTGAATTCAGTTCTAAAATGAATCAGTAGGGTGCATTTGGGCACTTGACTTCTCACTGTCTTTGTTTCCTCATCTGTAAAATGTAAAATTGCCAAGATATGGAAGCAATCTAAGTATCCATCAACAGATTTATGGATAAAAAAGATTTGGTAAATATTATACACAATGGAATATTAATTTAAAAGAATTACATTTTATGATTTGCAGCCACATGGACTTGGAAGGCATTATGCTAAGTGAGACAAGCCAGAGAAAGACTGTATGATATCACTTATCAAATATTGTATGATATCACTTATATATGGAACTTAAAAAAATGTGACAAACTAGTGATTATACCAGAAAAAGCAGCAGACTCACAGATATAGAGAACAAACTGGTGGTTACCAGTAGGGAGAGGGAAAGGGGGAAGGCAAAACAGATGCTGGGGATTAAGAGATACAGACTACTAGGTACAAAATAAGCTACAAGGATATATTATACAACATGGGGAGTACAGCCAGTATTTTATAATTACTACAGGTGGAGTATTGGGCTTCCCAGATGGCACGTGGTAAAGAATCTGTCTACCAATGGAAGAGATGCAAGAGACTTGGGTTTGACCCCTGGGTCAGGAAGATCCCCTGGAGTAGGAAATAGCAACCTGCTCCAGTATTCTTACCTGGAAAAATTCATGGACAGGGAAGCCTGGAAGGCTACAGTCCATGAGGTCACAAAGAATCAGACATGACTGATCAATTGAGCACATAAATGGAGTATAATCTTTAAAAATTGTGAATCACTATATTGTACACCTGTAATTTATACAATATTATACATCAACTATATTTCAATTTAAAAAATACTCCAACATTCTAAAAATAATTAAACAGGCATAAAGTCCATTCTGTGACGTTCTTGCAACCATTAAATGAGATTTAGCTTTGAAAGGATTCAATGTACCACCCTGAAACTTGGTGTGTTAATCCATGAGAATGATAATAATGATAATAGGTAATACTTAATATATATCACCCACTGAATATATACCAGGCATTAAGAAGTATTTTATATATGTTAGTTCCTTTAATAGTAAATCATGGAGGAGGTTATTCCTTTCATTATCATGATGATGATCTTTTCTCATTATTTATTTATATATACATTTTTTTGCCACATGGCATTTGGGATCTTAGTTCCCTGAGCAGGGATCGAACCTACACGCCCGGTAGAGGAAACACAGAGTTCCAACCACTGGTCAGGGAAGTCCCACAAAGATCGTTTTAAAGGCCTGTGAAGAAGGTGAGCGGGTGCTTTTTTCCTTGAAGGGTCTGTTATTTGTTGAATGGTTGAAGTTCACACAACCAAAGAGAAAGGGGAAATGGACTGAGAGAGGAAGGATGGGGGCCAGCGAATGAGGGAGGCTGTTTCCTGTGTTATGGCTCAGGCCTGAGTGTGCAGCAGACTCGCCCTTGGCAGGGCAGTGGCGTGGGCAGGGCGGGNAGTTCACACAACCAAAGAGAAAGGGGAAATGGACTGAGAGAGGAAGGATGGGGGCCAGCGAATGAGGGAGGCTGTTTCCTGTGTTATGGCTCAGGCCTGAGTGTGCAGCAGACTCGCCCTTGGCAGGGCAGTGGCGTGGGCAGGGTAGGGCATCAGGGGCGGTGTGCAACTTTGCGGTCATGTCACTCAGTTTCTGTGACTTGTGACAACCCATCTCTCCGGGAGTGAATGCGGAAGGGAGAGAGGGGGTGTGTTTTCAAGCTGCAAAAACCTCACAACAGGTCAAACTGACCCAACCAAAAAGAAGCTTGATTAGAGCCGAACAATGGCGTTAATAGTCTTGTTAAAGTGCTCCCAAAATATTTGCATTTAGCTCACAGATGGTTTTTTTCGTTGTTTAAAAAAAAAATGTGTGATGATGATTCTCAAAGACACTAAAGAAAATTGAAGAGAAGAAAATTTTGGAAACACGACTGTATTGCAACTCATAGTAAAAGAGAAATCTGCTCCACGATAAGGCTGTAGTGGCTGCAAATCCAGACGGTTCCTGACACAAAAGCATGTGAGGTGTAATCGTTTTTGTACTAGAAGTTGGAGATGGACCATTGAAAGTAATAATGCAATTCCTGTTGCCAGTTCAGGTTCCTGAGCCCTAAATGTCCTTTCATAAATTGTGATGCTCTATTGAAACTTCCCGATTTGTTTTAACTTGTGAAATATGTAGGTAGGTGCTTTCTGAGAACATTTTTTCTTTTTTGTGAAATATAGTTGATTTACAATACTGTGTTAGCTTCACGTGTTCAGCAAAGTGATTTGGTTTTATATATATATATATATATATTCTTTAAAAAATTTTATTCCATTAGTATATTACAAAATATTGAACATAGTTTCCTGTGCTATTCGGTAAATCCTTGTTGTTTATCTGTTTTATGTATAATAATCTGTATCTTTTCATCCCATACTCCTACTATATCCCTCCGTCCTCTTCTCCTTTGGTAACCATAAGTTTGTTTTCTATGTCAGTCTGTTTCTGTTTTGCAAATAAGTTCATTTGTATTATTTTCTAGATCCCACATATAAGTGATATCCTATATGTCCTTGTGTGACTTTTTTTACTTCGTATGACCATCTCTAGGCCCATCCATGTTGCTGCAAATGGCATTATTTCATTTTTAGGGCTGAGTAATATTCCCTTGTACCACATCTTCTTCATCAACTCACCAGTCAGTGGACACTTAGGTTGCTTCCATGTCTTGGCTATTATAAATTGTGCTGCTATGAACAATGGGGTGCATGTATCTTTTCAATTTAGAGCTTTCGTCGCTTTCATTCCAAGAATGGCATTGCTGGATCACATGGTAGTCCTATTTTTAGCTTTTTAAGGAATCTTCATTCTATTTTCCATAATGGCTGTACCATTTTACATTCCCACCAATAGTATGGGAGGGTTCCCTTTTCTCCACACCCTCTCCAGCATTTATTTATAGACTTTTGATGATGGACATTCTGACTGGAATGAGCTGATACCTCACTCTAGTTCTGATTTGCATTTCACTGAGAGCATTTCTGAATGGGTTTCTGAAATACTCAGGGAGGAAACAGGAGGAACAGGATTACCTTCTGAGAAAGTCCTCCCACTTCCAACTCTCGACAATTTTACTCCTTCAGCTCCTAAAACCATACCTAAGATTTTCTAACCGATATTCCTTCCACCTGATGCTTCCTCTTTTTTGGAGGGACGGTGCTACATGGCATGTGGGATCTGAGTTCCCCAGTTGGGAATCAAACTCATGCCCCCATACTGGGAGCACAAGGTCTTAAGCACTGGACCATCAGAGAAGTCCTGCTGTTTCCTCTTCAGGTGACAGTTTCTCCCTTCCTACCCTCTTGGTGGCCGGCTTCTTACCCTTTAAGTTCCGGATGAACTATCACCCTTCTATAGGCCTTTACTGACTAGCATGAAAATCCCACTATGACTCCAGCTTCCAGTGGGCTGTTGTTCTGTGGCCACAAAAGCTTCTTCTATTTGTTCCTTTTCTTGTCAGTGGGATCTCCTACAACTCTAAGGTCCACAAAGCAGGTGAACAGGGCCATCCTGGGACTAGCATTTATCAAAGTGATCATCACCTCATTCAAAGAAGCCCGAGAAACATTGGTTAAGTGAGAGGAATGAAAGTTGCTGCTTTCCTTTTCCCCATTCTTTCTTTCTTTCTTTCTTTCTTCTTCTTCTTTTCTTTTACTGGAAGTATAATTGCTTTGGGCTTCCCTGGTGCCTCAGTGGTAAAGAATCCACCTGCCAATGGAGGAGACTCAGGTTTGATCCCTGAGTTAGGAAAACCCCTGGAGACGGAAATGACAACCCACTCCAGTATTCTTGCCTGGGAAATCTCATGGACAGAGGACCCTGACGGGCTGCAATCCATGGAGTCACAAAAGAGTTGGACATGACTTAGCAACTAAACAACAACAAAATTGCTTTACAATGTTGTGTTAGCTTCTGCTGTACAACAAAGTGAATCAGCTGTATGTACACATATATCCCCTCACTCCCACCCACCCCCATCCCATGTTTCCTTTTTATTTATCATGCACTCATGGAAAATATACTAAAGCATGAGCCCTTTTTCAGCTGTGTCCTAAGATCTCTGTAGGAAATTTTCACAGCTTATTTAACTGAGAATGGGTGCAATTTGACCTTGGGCTACTCAAGACTCAGAATAAGATTGTCATGATGTATTATTATTCAAGTTAATACAGCTTGATTTAAGGCTCATCTCCATTTGAGTAGTTGGTGATTTTTCTTCTTACCTTTCAAAAGAGAAATGAAAATGCCCTCACCTGGCCCCTTAGTATTTACAAAGCAATATCTTATTCAGCACGGGGACCAAAAAAACCACAGTCCCTTTCCTTTCTTTACAAAATTGTGAATGGTAAAGGTCAAACCTCGAGATTTTTTAAAAACTTGGAGTATAGTTGCTTTATAGTTGTGTTAGTTTCTGCTTTACAAAAAAATGAATCAGCTCTGTGTATACACACATCCCCTCCCACTGGGACCTCCCTCCCACTGCACCCCTGTCGCACCCTTCTAGGTCATCACGGAGCACTGAGCTGAGCGCCTGGTGCTATACACCAAGTTCCCACCAGCTATGTATTTTACACATGGGAGTGTATGTATGTCAACCCCAGTCTCCCAATTCATTCCACTCCCCTTTCCCCTTCCATCTTTACATGTCTGCTCTATGTCTGCATCTCTATTTTTTCCCTCCAAATAAGTTCATCTGTACCATTTTTCTAATTCCACATATATGTATTAACATACAATATTTGTTTTTCTCTTTCTGACTTACTTCACTCTGGGTAACAGACTCTACATCCATCCACAAAATCTCAAACTCTTAATAACAGCTGGATTATTGTGTCTGTGGATACCCTGCAGTAGTACTTGCCATAATGATTCTCATTTTCATATTGATGAAATGACACCCAGAGAAGCTAAATAACTTTCCCCAGGCTCCAAACTTAGCAAGTGACAAGAGGCAGGATTCAAAGTCATGTCTGTTCAATGCTGAGACTCATGTACTCGACCCTATTACAAATAAACACTCCAATTGTGAATAGCATTGTCTGAGCCTGCACTACCCAGAACCAGGAGTAAGCATCCTAGGAAACAAGAAAAGAAAAAGAGGGACTTCCCTGGTGGTCCAGTGGCTGAGACTCCACGCTCCCAGTGCAGGGGGCCAAGTTTGACTCCTGGTCAGGGAACTAGATCCCACATGCCACAACTAAAGATCCTGCACACTACAACTAAGACCGGGTGCAGCCAAATCAATATTAAAATTTAAAGAGTTGCCCTTCCTTAGAACACATCATCACAACATATACAAAAAAATCCCTAAATGTACCAAGCTAGGGCAAGCCTGACACTTCCTAGGGGTTACCTTCTTGGTGGACAGGAGAATGAAACGACAGGGATAAGTGGGGCTAATTGGAGAGACTTTCTAGAAGGCACATGTCATTCAGTAGATTTTAAAAGAGAGAGAGGGATGAAGGAAGGAAGCATACTAGTGGGGCTTCCTTAGTGATCACTCTCGGCTCTTTCATCACTATTAGCTGTATGGCCTTGGGGTCCTGGCCTGAAATAGAGCCAGAAAGGATGACCAAGATATTAATTACTTGTCTTGGCATAGCACTATTGGCCTAGGGATTTGAGGCACCTACAAGCTTCAANATCCCCTCACTCCCACCCACCCCCATCCCATGTTTCCTTTTTATTTATCATGCACTCATGGAAAATATACTAAAGCATGAGCCCTTTTTCAGCTGTGTCCTAAGATCTCTGTAGGAAATTTTCACAGCTTATTTAACTGAGAATGGGTGCAATTTGACCTTGGGCTACTCAAGACTCAGAATAAGATTGTCATGATGTATTATTATTCAAGTTAATACAGCTTGATTTAAGGCTCATCTCCATTTGAGTAGTTGGTGATTTTTCTTCTTACCTTTCAAAAGAGAAATGAAAATGCCCTCACCTGGCCCCTTAGTATTTACAAAGCAATATCTTATTCAGCACGGGGACCAAAAAAACCACAGTCCCTTTCCTTTCTTTACAAAATTGTGAATGGTAAAGGTCAAACCTCGAGATTTTTTAAAAACTTGGAGTATAGTTGCTTTATAGTTGTGTTAGTTTCTGCTTTACAAAAAAATGAATCAGCTCTGTGTATACACACATCCCCTCCCACTGGGACCTCCCTCCCACTGCACCCCTGTCGCACCCTTCTAGGTCATCACGGAGCACTGAGCTGAGCGCCTGGTGCTATACACCAAGTTCCCACCAGCTATGTATTTTACACATGGGAGTGTATGTATGTCAACCCCAGTCTCCCAATTCATTCCACTCCCCTTTCCCCTTCCATCTTTACATGTCTGCTCTATGTCTGCATCTCTATTTTTTCCCTCCAAATAAGTTCATCTGTACCATTTTTCTAATTCCACATATATGTATTAACATACAATATTTGTTTTTCTCTTTCTGACTTACTTCACTCTGGGTAACAGACTCTACATCCATCCACAAAATCTCAAACTCTTAATAACAGCTGGATTATTGTGTCTGTGGATACCCTGCAGTAGTACTTGCCATAATGATTCTCATTTTCATATTGATGAAATGACACCCAGAGAAGCTAAATAACTTTCCCCAGGCTCCAAACTTAGCAAGTGACAAGAGGCAGGATTCAAAGTCATGTCTGTTCAATGCTGAGACTCATGTACTCGACCCTATTACAAATAAACACTCCAATTGTGAATAGCATTGTCTGAGCCTGCACTACCCAGAACCAGGAGTAAGCATCCTAGGAAACAAGAAAAGAAAAAGAGGGACTTCCCTGGTGGTCCAGTGGCTGAGACTCCACGCTCCCAGTGCAGGGGGCCAAGTTTGACTCCTGGTCAGGGAACTAGATCCCACATGCCACAACTAAAGATCCTGCACACTACAACTAAGACCGGGTGCAGCCAAATCAATATTAAAATTTAAAGAGTTGCCCTTCCTTAGAACACATCATCACAACATATACAAAAAAATCCCTAAATGTACCAAGCTAGGGCAAGCCTGACACTTCCTAGGGGTTACCTTCTTGGTGGACAGGAGAATGAAACGACAGGGATAAGTGGGGCTAATTGGAGAGACTTTCTAGAAGGCACATGTCATTCAGTAGATTTTAAAAGAGAGAGAGGGATGAAGGAAGGAAGCATACTAGTGGGGCTTCCTTAGTGATCACTCTCGGCTCTTTCATCACTATTAGCTGTATGGCCTTGGGGTCCTGGCCTGAAATAGAGCCAGAAAGGATGACCAAGATATTAATTACTTGTCTTGGCATAGCACTATTGGCCTAGGGATTTGAGGCACCTACAAGCTTCAACATTCTTGAGGAATGAGGGTGGTGAGTTTCAGGAAGAGTGAACCTTTGTCTCCTCTGCTGTTGTGAGTCACTCACTCCAGTGTGGCCAAAGGACAGGAGGCTGACATCAGCAGTTCCTGGCACTTTCGCTGGAGTAGGACCTGTGGGAGAATGGCTTCCAGTATGGCTGTACCAAATCTGAAGGCATAAATATATTTTGAGTGGAGCAGGGAGCTTCCATGCTTTTTTATACCTGGATTTCAAGCTAACTTTCCCACCTTGTTATAGAGGACAATTAATACCTGGTTACTTTTTGTAGAGAAGAGATTCATGATGCTCAGATCAGAAGAAATATCATAATGATTACTTGGGGGGAATTTTCCTGTCTATGTACCTGGGTTGAAGATAGATAAAATTGTAGGTTTCGTTATAACAAAAGGAACATTGGTTCCTGCTCTTCAGAGGACCTCCTAACACTTTGTAGGTCCTTTCTAGAGGACAAGGGCTTCTTTCTCTCAAAATTGATTCCACAAAGATCTCAGCTTCAGTTAGGACAATTAACTCTTTAATGGCTTGAAACAGTGGATTCTGCAAAATGATAAGACAAGGAAGCAACAAATTTTCAAGGCCTCCCTACATAGCTTCCCTCCCTCCCCCAGGGTAGGCTCCATATGAATAAAAGTGTAAGTCATTTATTCTAATTTCTTCAAACTTCATTGACTCTATGTGTGTATATTCTTCTTGGACTGCACTGTGCTATTTAGGATGCACTTAAAGTGTATTTTAGTGGATATTAAAGAAAGCACTTGCTTATTGCCAGCATTTTCTATGAGTATCTAATTAAGTTCAGGTTCTTGTGTTAATTATCCAGTTCTATAACGTTTATTAAGCTATCTGATTTTAATATAATCCTACTGCAAGTAGTGATTCTGTAGTCATTCAACTGCTCAGAGAAAACGCATTAAATCCCAGATGTGTAAGGTGAATTGCTTGAATGCAACTGGCCATTAGGTTTGATCATAAAACGCTTATTAGAGGAAGAGATGCCAGTTTAGTTTGACTTCATATCTTTAGTGCACCCACCATCAACTGATATAAGCAGAATTTCACAGTGTTTCTTAGTTTCAAACTTGGTCTCGACTGTGAATTACATTTGTCTCAATTTGTTTTTAAAAATACAATACTAAATAAATAATACTGCTTTTTTTTTTTTAAAGAATTTTCTCTCAACTTCAATAATACCTTTTGTTTTTAGGGAAACTTTTTAAAAAACACCCTTTTCATGGAAATTCCCTGGTGGTCCGGTGGTTAAGACTTTAAGCGCTCACTACCAGGGGTCCAGGTTTAATCCCTGGTCGATCCCACAAGCCCCACAGCATGGCAAAAACAAAACAAACAAACAAAGTCCTCTTCAGCTAGGATTTCAAACTTGCACCATGGGTATATCAAAAAAAGGTACCCTTAGTCCTTTTTTCCCTCACAGAGAAAATGACTCACCAGACTCGAACACTTTCAAATTCTTGTCGTGGAACCCACAAATATCCCAGGTCCAGGCCCATTCGCCCCTCCTTTGACCTCTTGTGACAGCAGAGGGTCCTTCCTCCTCCCACTCTCAGCTACTGTCCTACTTGTCCCCTAACGTCAGCCTCTCCAGCCTTGTCAGCAAGCTCCAGCCTGGACCTTCTTTAATCCCATCAGTCCATTAGTCACTTCCTTTAGTACTTAAATACCCTCCAAATTACTCATATTTATAAACCACCCCCCCCCCGACCTTGACCCAATCCCCTACCATCCACTACTGGCTCTAGTTTTCTCCCCAAATTCGGAGCTTCACTTCCTGAAGTGCATGTCCTTCCCAACTGTTCATTTTGTACCTACATTCGTCTAGCTTCCGCTCCCACCATCCTTCATCGACTGGCTGCCATGGACTTGCCTACGACCTCCCCGTGCTAAATGCCCCTCAGTCTTTACTGTGCTTGGCTGCTGGGTAGCACTCGTCACCCGCTTTGGTTCCCTCCTTTTTGAAGCAGTCTCTTACCTTGGCTCCTGCAAAGCAACGTTCTCCTGGATAACCTCGTGTCTCTGGCTCCTTCCGAGTTCCTTCCTTAGTGGTCATCCTCCTCTGCTCCTCCTCCCCTTCCTCCTCCCTCTGCCCTTTCTCTTCCTTCTCCCCTTCCTCTTCCTCCTCTTTCTCCTCCTCCCTTTCCTCCTCCTTCAGCTCCCATTTCCAGTTCTCCTTCTCCTTCTTCCCCTTCCTCTTTGACTTGTCCTTCAAATATCCTTCAGAATTCTTTCCTTGGCTATTTCTGACTCAGCACCCACTCTCGGGGCCACCTCTCTCGTGGCTTTTATGAGCATCTATGTGCTGCTTTCAAATCTATATCTCCCTGCCGCCCATTCATTCACACAGCAGGGAGCATGATATTTTGTCACACACAGATCTTCTGTCACTTCCCTGAATGCACTCATCCATATGTTCCTTTGATTTTTAGGATAAAACCAAACCTCTTTGCTGATAAAATAAAAACAAGCCCACCCCCACCCCCGCTCCCGAGGATTTGGTCTTACCTGGCACTCCAGCCTCAGCCTCTTTCCAGTCTCCTGGAATTCTACATTCCAGCCCTGTTAGACCTTCACTGCCTCTCATGGTCCATGCTCTTTCAACTCTTAACTTTCCTCTATCAATTCTTTCTACTTGGAGTTCTCCTCTAATGGGCCACTCATATGTCACCTTCAGGCCTCTGGTCAAAAATAGCATCCTTCGAGAGCTGTCCTCACCTCTAGGTTAGGTCCTGCTGATTTCTGTACATTTCCTATGAAAATATTCTCTACACCTTTTTGATATTCATGTTTAATTGTTCACTGTTCTCTCCCAGCTCCTAGCCCAACGCACAGTATGCATTAGGTGCTCACAGCCATGTTCTAGTTGAATGAACAAGTTTATCTAAATGATAATAGCATTATCCCTACATATTTGAGAATTTCCACATCCCTTCAGGAAGATGGTCCTTGTGTTCTCCCATCTGTGAATCAAACTGTGCTTCCAAACCAACCTGTTCATGCAAAATAATTAAGCATTTGTGTAAAACTGGGGCGGGAGAGGCAGCAACACCAAAGTCAGCTGAGCTACTCTCTTGCTGCAGAAAACTGGGCGAGANCTCCCATCTGTGAATCAAACTGTGCTTCCAAACCAACCTGTTCATACAAAATAATTAAGCATTTGTGTAAAACTGGGGCGGGAGAGGCAGCAACACCAAAGTCAGCTGAGCTACTCTCTTGCTGCAGAAAACTGGGCGAGAGTTTAAATGAGAAGGTGTCTAACATCTGGCTTTCTTTCCTTTGCTGGGAGGTTTGCACATACGCTCTGTAATCTACTTGCAACATTATGATTAATAGTGATCATGACAACATTGTCCTTTAAATATTTAAAAAATATTTAGGTCCTAAAAAATATCTGGTCCAGTGGCACAGATTCCATTCTCCCAATGCAAGTGGCCCAGGTTCAATCCCTGGTCAGGGAACTAGAACCCACAGGCTGCAACTTAAGAGTTCTTGAGCCACAACTAAAGATCCCGCAGGCTGCAACTAAGAGCCAGCACAGCCAAATACACAAATATTTTAAAAAGTATTTAATGCATCCTTAAATGTGGCTGGATTAACTTTGAGACCTAGATTTTTTCAAAGCAGGGGAAACACAGTCATGTCTGACTCTTTGTGACCCCGTGAACGGCAGTGCACCAGGCTTCCCTGTCCTTCACTATCTTCCGGAGTTTGCTCAGACTCACATCCATTGAGTCAGTGGTGCTATCCAACCATCTTGTCCTCTGCCCATACTCCTTTTGCCTTCGATCTTTCCCAGCATCAGAGTCTTCTCCAATGAGTCAGGTCTCTGCATCAGGTGGTCAAAATATTACAGTTCCAGCTTCAGCATCCGTCCTTCCCATGAACATTCAGGGTTAATATATACGAGTTTCATATAATTGAAAAAAATCTTTTCATGTACCTGCTTCTGGGTGAGCAACGGGTGATGGGATGCAGTCTTCCTGGGGCCACAAGGATGCATCTTCTGTCCGGGTCCTGTCATTTTGTAAATATAGTTGCCTGAATTAAATAAATATATATATATTTGCTTGATGTTTTCCCTGTCTATAGCAGGACCCCCAATACTGAGAAATCTCAGTCTAAGATAAAGAAAATGTTTGGTGAGAATCCAGAGATGACATTTACTGAACCATCAGAGTGTAGAGAACCACCCTGATCTCCAGCAGCACACATTGGGTAAATATATACATAAATAATATTCTATTTATTCTTATTCACTCATATATAAACCTACACTGTTTGGTGTACTTCATTGTTGATTCTAAAATATGTGCCTAGGGACGGAACAGTGGAGCTTTAAAGGCAGTTAAAAGGAAAGTAGCAGGGAGGGTACATCGTCGCCAGCCTGGCTGAGCAGCAAGATTTTCTAAAGACACAAGAGGGAGTAGATGACCTTTCCAGAGCCCTCTTGTCCACAGATTTTATGATTGCATGCACGTCCTCTGTCTAGACATGAAGGGTGGGTGCTCCTGCTTTTTCTATGGTAACATAGGGAAAAGTGTGATTGCTCCACCTACAGTCACATCGCAGAAACTACTCAACCTCAGCCAGAAAAATCAACAAAATCACAAACAAAACAGGGGGGAAAAAACCCACCGAGAACACAATTCCAGAATCGGTTACAAATAGTATTCTCCCCAAATTATATTTGCATTTAGTCCAGGCTTTCAGAGACAGTAACTTCCATATTCTGTGTTTTGCACAGTTATCAACACTCATTCATATACTTAATGCCTAATATGTAAGACCATTTCACGAGAAAAGGAAGAAAGTTTGGCCCTTCCTTTGACAAGTGAGGAACAAAGACCTGGACCGGTAAGTCAGGTGGCCGTGGTTATTCAGTGACTAAGTGAAGACCCAGGTGTTTGACTGCTGATAAGACAGCAGTGTGAAGATTTCTCTCCTGAGACTGATCCAACGCTGCAGTACTGTCGTCAAACATTATACCTCAGATTCTTAGGCCCCGGTCCTCACTCCTCTGTACCTCAGGCCACCTGCAGGCACCTTGTCCCCCCTCTGGCCTCCTCACTTCCTTACCTCTGCCCTTATAAACTCCCATGCAATTCCATAAACTTGTCAGCTCTTACCAGGTTCAGGTCACACCAAAGACCTGCCCTGAACACTCTTCTCCAGACACCACATGACTGCTATTTCTCTCTCTCTCTCTCTCTCTCCACTCAGGTCTCTTCAAACATGTTAGGTAGTTAGAATAGGAAAAAGGAGTCCAAGATGGCAGTGGCTGAAAGACAAAGAAAGAGAAAAGCCTGTGAAAATGGAACAAAAGAAAATCCGTGGACTGAAGTGAGAACTTTAGGTGAAACAAATATGCCCCCTTCTTGGCTAGCCCAATCTGCATAAGGCAGGCTCAGAAGGGAGGAGACAAAATGTATAAAAAGAGGATTGAGGCCTTTCCTTTGGGGTCAGCCTGCCCTCATGCCTTGAGGGTGTACTATCCTTTGTTTGCTGAATAAAACTCTGAGCTGTAACCGAGCTGTTAATACTTGTCCTCCATTTCAAATATTTGCTGTGGCAAAACAGAACTATGGAAATTACACACTCCCCCGACAGTCATTCCTTGCCGAGACCTTCTTTAACCACACTCCCTAAAATAGTGAGCTCTTCATTCATTTTATTTTTAAACCATCAGTCAAATATACTTTGAAACTTTACTTTGAAATAAAATGCATATATTGAAACTTACAGGAACCACAAAGCACTCCTTAAACTGCTGGAACTCCAGCACCTGCAACCAGACTGTCTCTGACATGCAATCTTCCCTCCTTGACCCTACCTGATGGTGGCAAGACTGAACTGCTGAGAAAGGGGACGAAGAAGAGAGAAAATCCTTCCCTTCAGAGAATATCCCTTTGATTCCTCATTCTTCATCCTGACCAAGTTCTAAGGTTGGGCCCTACATCTTACATGTTTCTTTATCAAGAAGCACCTAATTTTCTTTTCTTCCCCTTGTTCCATTTTATTCTTTGAATTTTTATTTTTTTATTTTTGTTGTTTTGCAGAGGCTAAGTTGTGTCTGACTCTTTGCTACCGCATGGACTGCAGCATTCCAGGCTCCTCTGTCCTCCACTATCTCCCAGAGTTTGCTAAAATTCATGTCCATTGAGTTGGTGATGCCATCCAACCATCTCATCCTCTGCCGCCCCCTTTTCCTTTTGCCTTCAACCTTTTCCAGCATCTGGGTCTTTTCCAATGAGTCAGATCTTTGCGTCAAGTATAGTTGATTCACATTACTTTAATTTTTTCCTGTACAGCAAAGTGATTCAGTTGTATATTCGTTTTCATATTTTTTCCATTATGGTTTATCACAGGATATTGAATATATCAATAATTCCCTGTGCTACACACTGGGACTTTGGTATTTATCTATCCTATATGTACAAGTTCACATCTGCCAACCCCAGACTCCTACTCCATCCCTCCCTCCCCGCTAGCAACCATATATGTTCTCTACGTCTGCAAGTCTGCCTGTTTCATAGGCAAGTTCATTTGGGTCATATTTTAGATTCCACATATAGGTGATATCATATGCTATCTGTCTTTATCTGACTCACTTAGTATGATAGTCTCTAGATCCATCCGTGTTGCAGCAAATGTCATTGTTTCATCCATCTTTATGGCTGAGTAATATTCCACTGCGCGTAGGTACCACATCTTCATCCATTCATCTGTTGGTGGACATTTAGGTTGCTTCCATGTCCTGGCTATTGTGAATAGTGCTGCTATGGACACAGGAGAAGCAGCACCTAATTTCTAATTGTGACTCAAGTGGCTGGAAACCTAGCACCCCAAAGAAGGTGGAAACTTCCCAGGCCAGCTCTTAATCAGAACTCTGATGAGCAAATGCCTTAATTTCCTATAGATGAAGTGAAGTTGCTCAGTCATATCCGACTCTTTGCAACCCCATGGACTGTAGCCTACCAGGCTTCTCCATCCATAGGATTTTCCAGGCAAGAATACTGGAGTGGGTTGTCATTTCCATGGGNGTCCATTCTGAAGATCAGTCCTGGGTGTTCATTGGAAAGACTGATGCTGATGCTGAAACTCCAATACTTTGGCCACTTCATGCGAAGAGTTGACTCACTGGAAAAGACCCTGATGCTGGGAGGGACTGGGGGCAGGAGGAGAAGGGGATGACAGAGGATGAGATGGCTGGATGGCATCCCCAACTCGATGGACATGAGTTTGAGTGAACTGGAGGAGTTGGTGATGGACAGGGAGGCCTGGCGTTCTGTGATTCATGGGGTTGCAAAGAGTTGGTCATGACTGAGCTGAACTGCAGCCACTGGACCATCAAGGAAGTCCGTTGATTTTCTATCTTATAACCAGAAAAAGTTTCAAAGGCAAGTCTTTCACTTAATATTCATGTGGGAAGGAATTTAAATCCTTATGTCCATGAGCAATATCTGAACTCCTCTAAAGTCTTTCACTTGATATTCCCGTAGGAAGGAATTTAGATCCCACCTCCATGAGCAATTTCTGAACACCTCTAAAAGAAAACAGCATGATGTGGTGACTGCACAAAATACACTGTTTGTATTACTTAACATAATACTGCTTAATAAGATCAGAACTTGAGAGAGCAGGCAGGGCAGACTAATTTACTACTAAGATCTCTGAGGAGACTTCCCTCATAAATTATATTCTTTCTTTTCTATTAGCTACACAGTACTAAGAATCTAGAGGAAACTTTAACACTCATAACTGAAGTTACGGAATTAAGAGCACTAAGACATCCAGTGAATGGATAACTTGAAATAATTTTTGAGTTCATTCATTCCCTCAATACCTTTATTGGGACCCACAAAAAGAGGAAAATAAAAAATTATATGGGCATGGCAGAATGGCTAGCTGGTCAACAACTGGTGACCCTGTCCTCCCAGGAACACAGCTGGACAGATTCCCCAGAATCCTTTCCAGTAAGATGGGCCACATGATTAAGTTTCGTCCAAAGCAACATGGGCACTCTGCCCTCTTCCCCTGCTGGCTCCTTCCACAGAGAAAACTTTGTAAACTGGGAGAATAGCAGAGCCCAGAGACGGAAGGAGCCTGGGTCTCAGGTAAGTGTGGAAATCTGTTCATCAACTATAAGCACCCATGCTGGACTTTACATGAGAAGAGAAATAATCTCAGGAAAGTTACCAGCTGGGTTCCAGTGTCCTTACATCAAGGACTTCTACCTGATCAAGAATAAAAACATTAGCTTTTATCATTTCGGGAAACAAGGTTTACTTCTTCTTAATTCCCTTTTTTTCCTCAGGCAGAGAGGAAAACAGGGACCATGGGGATTAGTGAAAAGCATTTAGATGTACTGACCAGTTACAAAATACTAAATGGTATACTGGTATGCTTAAGCAACACTGTAACAATAACTTAAACAGAAAGGAAATAAAACAAACATTTTCTTCTGGATCCAAAGCATTAAATTTTTTGACTGGTGTCTTGCTGCTGCTGCTGCTGCTAAGTCAGTTCAGTCGTGTCCGACTCTGTGCGACCCCATAGACGGCAGCCCACCAGGCTCCCCCGTCCCTGGGATTCTCCAGGCAAGAATACTGGAGTGCGCTGTCACTTCCTTTTCCAATGCAGGAAAGTGAAAAGTGAAAGTGAAGTCACTCAGTCAAGTCTGACTCTCCGCGACCCCATGGACTGAAGCCCACCAGGCTCCTCTGTCCATAGGATTTTCCAGGCAAGAGTACTGGAGTCGGGTGCCACTGCCTTCTCTTTAAAAGAATCTAATAAAAGATATGAAATATAAAAAGGAAGTGGCACTCCCTTCTCTCTTTCTCCCCTTGATAGCAAACATTTGGAGATATTCTAAAGTTTTGACAATCCACATCACTTTTGAGGTTTCACGTTGATATAAAATTTGTACAAAGAATATTTACGCTTTTATAATATTTAACTGATACACTTTAATAACAGTCATAATCAACTTTTATTGTTTACATAGATTAGACAATACCTTTGCAAATATGTTTTCCCAACATACTTATAACACATGACATTTCTTAATAAAAATTATTCACAAAGGAAGTAAAAAGAAGTAAAGAAACAGGAGTGTGCTGAAATATGATTTCTAAGCTAATCTTCAGTGATAGGCCTAAAACATTTGGCAATTATTTCCTTTTATAGAAATCACAGGATTTTAAGTTTGAAACATATCAAAAGTGCAGTGCATCAATTTAATTAAAAACACCAGTAGTGTTAAATATATTACCTGGGCATCAAATTTCCCTTTCCACATATATTCAAAGTCACATCATTTTACACCTATTAAATAACAATTGAAAACAATAACCATCAAAATTTTTAATCCCAGATCTGGATTAAATCAAGATAGTAATAATGTTTTCTAAAATCCCAATGTATCTGTTCATCAGCAAAACATAATAGTTGACAATGTCGCCAGAGAGTAAGTTTTCTATGTTTGGAAAGGCAATAATCTTGTAACACCTGCTATTAATCAGGTTACTGAGCTGATGATACATTATGATTTTTTTTCAAACCTGTGTTTCTACTTGAACAAAGCATAAGTTATCATACCAACACAGTAAGTCCCCTACATAAGAACCTTCCCATTTCTGACCTTCAAAGATGAGGACACGTGCTCGCATGTCCAATCAGGTAAGCTCACATATCTAGTATACATTGTCACATGCGTGCACCCTGTACAAGTGGTTGCGCTTTTGTGTACTTTACTGTACAGTGCTGTAGAGTACAGTATTTTTATTTCAAGCCCAGGATGTCTGAAGCAAGCATAAAAGCAGTGGTGATGTAGCTGGTATCCCCTATTGCTGATGATCTGAAGCTCTTCCATCTCCCACCTTCTCGAGTTAGTAACTCTCCTCACCTATTCAGTCGATGACAGCCCGTGTGCCATCTGCTATACTATGTTACTATACTTTTCAAAGTACTGTACTATACAAGTAAAGATGTTTATTTTTTGTTTACATATTATTTGTGTGAAAAGTCTTATAAAATCTATTACAGAACAGTACTATATAGCCAACTTGTTGGCTGGGTAGATGAGCTAACTTTGTTGGACTTATAAACAAATTTGACTTACGAACGTGGCTCTCGGAATGGAACTTGTTTTTACGTAAGCAACTTACTGTACCAAATCCTTAATCATTTCTGATACGAGGAATCATCTTCATATTAATACTTGTTTGTTATGCCATTTAGTCTTGATATCATTAAGCACAATGAAGTTTTCTTTAATGAATATGCACAAATTAAGGCAAAAGGACATAGCCCAGTCCCCTCAATAATCTATCCTCTAACTTCAAAAAACTGCTGTTGAGGCTATACAAATTACAGATCTGCTGGTTAGAAAGACACAACTTGTCCCTTAGAGCAACATCCAGTATTTGGAGCACGAGGTTAAAATAGTGGTACACATGGCATGTTCCCTTGATATACCATTATGAGGATTCCTCAGCTATACCCACAGTACTGATTTTCCAAATGATCCTGTTCTCTTGCTATGCCTCCTAGCGGTAATGGATGTAGATTATTTTTCCTTGATTAAAAATTTTTAATAATTGGGAGATAATCTACTCAGTCTTTGTACACTCTCCATTGAATAATTTTTCATTTTTATAATCATCTCCTCCATGGCTATTGTGCTTTTCTTCTGCCATTTTCTTCACATAATTAAGAGGTCCATTCCCCTCAAAGGAGGAGGGATTTCTGAATGAACCTCCAATTCTATCCCACAAGGTGAAATACTGTCCATAATTATAATCAAAGAGCATATGGTGGTCTGTGTGATGAGCCGAGCCATTAATAAAAGGCTTTAAGAGCTGGGGAACACGAAAATCACCATCATGAATGGAAATTGTCCAGATATTGACCAAGATGTACAAGCCTAAATAAACTACCTTGTGTAATGGGAAGATAAAAGCGTATATGTGGTAAGGCAGACCCTGAAGGAAGCCGTCCAGAGGGTGAAAAGCGTGACTCGCAAATGGAGTTGGAATCTTCCAGACATGATGAGGTTTGTGTAAGCGCTACAGAAGAAAAGACCATGTTAATGCCACAGACTTTAGCCAGTGCAACATTCTCTACTTAGTTTTTCAAGCTCATGGTGTGGGAAATAACCTATCTGAAAAAATCCTGTTGAATTTAGCAAATTACTTTAGAAAATCCCCAAGACAGTAAGATTTTTAGCACAGCCCTTGCAGATTCATAAAGAAGGATACAAACAAAAGGTACCTGGTAAAACATGACTAAGGCTACTTAGGTATTTAATAAGTTAGAGGAAATTCTTGAAAACGAGACAGGATTTATAGTTATCCACTGCTGAAATGTGTATTTTCTCTCTTCAAATGTGTATTTGACTCTACAAATGAATCAAGCTTATTACCTTATAAACAAGTCTATGATGAAGGCCTCTGTGAATCCAGTAGATCAGCATGTCAGTGAAGAAGAGAAAGGACAAGACACTAGCAGCGAGTTGAAACCAGCCTATAAGAGACAAAAGGATATGGCAGAATCAAGATTCAACTCCTAGGATCAGTTTACTTTTTTCCCCCACGAATATATATTTTAATTTTTTCCTTTGTATTGGGTTATAGCCAATGAACAATGCTGTGATAGTTTCAGATGAGCAGTGAAGGGACTCAGCCATATATACTATACACATGTATCCATTCTCCTCCAAACTCCCCTCCCAACCAGGCTGCCACGTAACACTGAGCAGAGTTCCCTGTGCTATACAGTAGGTCCTTGTTGGTTATCCATTTTAAATATAGCAGTGTGTACACGTTGATCCCAAACTCCCTAACTATCTGTCCTTCCTCACCAGCAACCATAAGTTCGTTTAGAGGTTACTTTTGACAGGTCCATCTAAGGAGACAAAACAGGATACTAGACCCAAACACTGCCAACTATCTGCTTTGTTAATTCAATACATCACAACCTCCATTTCCCTTGACCCTGGGATCTGTTCATTTTCCTCTCATAAAAACTTGAAGTGTCCTACATAAAATATTTCTTAATATGAGGATACTTAACGAAACAGAAAGAGTATACTCCTATGGTATCTTTATTATTTAAATGCTGGAGAATAATGTTATTTATTTTTCCTTTCATATTAATCTTCATAACATACATCTTTACATATGTTACCTCCTCTGCTTAGAATTTTATTTTCCACAAACTACCTTAAGCCATGGTATTATGAGCATTTACTCTGTAACCCAACTCCTTCTGACCTTTCTAACCTCATCTACTCATGTGCTAACCAGCCTGTTTCACTTAGCATCCTCCCAACATCTTCAGAGTCTTGCCTGTGTATCTTTACTCAAACCTCTCTCCTTTTACTTTTATTCATAACTCAGCCCACCTTCCAAGGCTGAGCCAATTCAGCACCCTGGTGTGTGACTTTTGTTCCCTCCTCTGAAAACTAAACTTTTACTAGGAGAGCAGGGGTGCTGATGCCAGCAAGCTTGGATTTCAGTCCCAGATCCACCCCTTATTTGTCAAGTGAGCTCAGCAAGTTACTGAAACTCTTCTGTACACTTAATTTACTCACCTCTAAAGGAGCATATAGTAGTACCTACCTCACAGGATTAGTGTAGAATAAGATGGAGTGATGACACATGAAAAGCTTAGAACTAAAGCTGGTACATAGGAACAACACATTTTAACTCTGTATTATTCTTATTTTCTAACACTAGCTACTAGAAATGTACCTTGAGGAAGTAATTCCAGAATTTCACAAAACTTTAGTCACTGCAGCACTGTTTATAATAGAAAAACAAGAAATAATCTAAAGATCTAAAAGCATGGATCATTTAAATAAAGTTTATTTAAATGGATATTTACGCAATGTAATTCTAAAACTAATTGGCATGAAAATATGGGTATAAACATTGGCAAGAAAAAAAATAAATCAGAGTCCAAACCAGCATGCATAGCAAGGGTTTCAATTTTGTGATGTAAATAATGTTTGATTTTTTAAAAAAAATAAGTGATGATAGGTTTTTTAAAAATATTTGTCTTCTGAATTTTTTATAAGGATCGCTCACTTGAGATTTATCTTTTTGGGGGGGTGGATTCTTGAATTCAATATAGGTACTAGGAAACAAACTCAAGGTTCCAGCTCTGACGATGCCAATCTTCTCCTGGGCACAATCTCAGCTACAAGAAAGACTTTAAAGTTGAGATGAAGTTTAAGAAATGCACGTATGTGGCAGGACACGAACAAATTAAAGTAGAATACTGAAAACAAACTGGGCTTCCCAGGTGGCACTAGTGGGAACCTGCCTGCCAAGGCAGGAAACATGAGAGACATGGGTTCGATCCCTGGGTTGGGAAGATCCCCTGGAGGAGGGCATAGCAGTCCACTCCAGTATTCTTGCCTGGAGAAACCCATGGACAGAGAAGCGTGGTGGGCTACGGCCAATACTGTCACAGAGAGTCAGACACGACTGAAGCAACTAAGCACTCAAGAAACCCATCTGTGCCTGAAGTTTACACTATATACGGAAACTCTTACACCAGATATGGAAACTCACCATATGGAAACTCTCCTATGCCGTCATAGAGTTTGCTATAACCTCTCACCTCTAGTAGGAACAGTAAAGCCGTGGGGAGGCTCATCCATGGCAGTGACTGGACAGAATGCATAATCTCTCGAGAGACCTGATTCTGAAAATGAAGTTTCCAATAGTTACAAAGCGCAGAATCCATGTTAAATAAAACTAGCACACAACTGTTCCAGATTGGATTTTTAACGTCTCTTTTATATGAAGGCACTTACCTCCAAACAGCTTCTACTAAAATGTTACTGTTTGGGCAGGGGTGTGTAAAAAAACATTCCTTTTGCAGGAAGGAAATTCAACAGATATTTTAAATTCTAAAACTTCTTTTCCCCTTCCTACAAAATCTTGATTCCAAATTTCTATTTACAGAATAATAATTTATTTCATAATTAACTTCCATCCCCAACCCTCTCTACATTTCCCTCCCCCCACTCTTTGTAATGATTGACAAATACAAGTAAGTGAAACAGAAAGTTTGGATTATCTAGTCAAAAACTATATACATAGTAAAAGCATATTTCAGCTTGTGAAAGTTTAATATTAAAACAATTATACAAATGTATACATTTACTTATTCATCACTATTAGCAAAGAAATTCTTGTCTATGTGTTTAGCAAGACCAGGCTTACAGTTAAAAAAAAAAAAGTACAGTTTATTTGTTTAAATTAAGCAAAGGAGAGAGAAGACTAGTTCTTCCAAAAATATCCCACTTAGAGCTGGTTTTAGAAACTCTAAAGGTTATAACCAGTTTAATCTGAAAATCTCACAAATATTGACACATCACATTGCTATTTTTACTGTAATAGTAATTAAACAATAGATAAGAAAACCACCTACCTTTAAAAATTGTGGGTGTTTCATTAATAAATGATCATAGACAAAATAATAACTCAGTGTTGCAAAGAAGAAATACAGTATAAAACCACCAAGATTTGTTACAATCAGGAGAGTGATAGCTTGTCGGAAGATGTTGTCCTCTGGCCATGTGGCTGGATATATGTACGGTGTAAAAAAATAATAATCTGCAACACTGAGTACAAGATCCATCTTAGCCCCTAAAGGATAAACAGGTAACAACAATTACTTCCCCATGTTGACATTTCTAAAAGCAAAAATTTTTCAGAAAAACTATATATGAAGTTCCTGCCTTCATAAGCATATGAAGTACAAGCCTGCTGCTACTGCAATCCTGTAAATGCCATCATTAGAGCCAGAAGGGATTTTCAATGTCATCTCTGGACTAGGGCCCACTCTCTTCATCTTATACGTGGGGACACCAAAGCTCAGTGAGAAACTGGGGCCCACAAAACTGCTTCTCCAAGGCCAGGCTGATGGCTGGCATTGAGTCCAGATCTAATTGCATCTCAGTGTTTGCTTCCACTATATGCCAGAGGACAGGGTTAATAGTTAGCATGCAAATAGTAAAGGTATTTAGATAAATGGCTTTCTCCTTCGGCTGCAAGTTTCGGCGGCATCTTTCTCCTAAAAGGATTCAGATTTCAGAGACTTTTGCTTCAGTGCTGAGACTTTAGGTCAAGTCCCTAAAGGGATCTATGTTGTGACCACAACGTAAAAGTCAGAGACTATTTTTGTGACTGACCGGAACTCTCACCGATGGAACAAAATATGTGTTCTTGACACTGATAACTAGAATACATTTATTTCCGCCCCCGCACCCCGACTGCTGGCTTCCCAGCCCTCGGGGCGTTGGCAAACTGTGGTCCCACAGGGCCTGAATCCAGTGCCAGAAGCTTTGTCGAAACACAGCTATGTCCACATGTGTCTATTATATTGTCTGTAGCTGCTTCTCTACTACAAAGTCAAGGTTGAGTCACTCTAACAGACACAGCATGGCTCACATGTTTATTATCTAGCCCTTTGAAAGGAAAGTACGCCAGCTCCAGTTCCAGATGCTTAAACCTTGAAAAACTTAAGTTGAGTCTATATTTAAGATCCTGCATAAACTGTTCAGCAAATTCACAGTCAGCTTTTGTGGGCTGATCACTGACTCCGTCATTGACAATCTATTTTCTTATTTTTCACTGCACTGCTGGTAGTGAGAAATGTGCCCAGTATTCTAAACAGCCCTCATCTATAACTAAAACTTTTGAACAACAGCAACAATAAGAAAAACGAGTCTGAAAATTGCCATTGAGTATCCAGTCTCTTAAAATCAAATTCTAGAAGTTATTTATTAGGGCATTTAGCCCCTTGTTTGTGATATGAGTTGCAAGCATTTTTTCTCACATTGATATGGAAGAAAATTTATAATCAATTGACATATATCTTTCATCATATATTGTCAATTCACTCAAACTGCATCAAATGATGAGCATACAAAGATCAAAAAGATTCAGTCTAAATCCATCTTCAAAATAAGGCAGCTATAGGAAGGAAGGAATTGTTCTATCAATTCAAGTGCTACAATAAAGGTTGTTGTTGTTTACTTGCTAAGTTGTGTCCAACTCCTTTGAGACCCCATGGACTGCAGCCTGCAGTTCTTCTGTCCATGGGATTTCCCAGGCAAGAATACTGGAGTGGGTTGCCATTTCCTTCTCCAAGGTATCTTTCCGACCCAGGGATTGAACCTGCATCTCCTGCATTGGGAGGTGGATTCTTTACCACAGGGCTACCCAAGAAGGCCTACAAAAAAAGGTACATATATGCAAACTGTACGAAATTAGAAAAGACAACAGAACTATCTCCTCTTACAAAAGGCTGTACAGTGAAGTATTTTGATATGGGCTTTGAAGGACATTACCAGGGGGAAAAAAAGGAGGGGGGAATAATTATTTCAATTAGCAATAACAATTGTAAAGGCATGGAAAGGCCATGGTACATTCCTGGCTCATGGGATGTGGCAAGGTGGATGCTTAAGAGCGTGACAAGGATGAAGCAGAGGGGAAAAAACGGTGGAAGATGAACCTGGTAAAAGGAAACTGGTATCAGACTGCTTCTGCTATTGGATCTGGTGTCCCGCTAAGGAATTGAACTTTCCCTCGCACATGACGGAGGAGACACGAAAGACTTTCGATGAGGAAAGAGGTATAAACAGACCCATATTTCATAAAAACTGTTGCATTAGGAATGTGTTGTACAGATGAGACGCAGAGAGACTGGTTGCTCCTAACTAGTGTGGTACACTAGTCTAGAGAGAATGATTGCCTGACCTCAGACAACAGCTGTTAAGAATAGACATATTCATCAGAGACTTAGAAGTCTAATGCAAACTATTATACAGAAAGAATAAACAACAAGATCCTACTATATAGCACAAGGAACATATTCAATATCCTATTATAAACCATAATGGAGAAAAATATGAAAACTTACCATCAGAAACTAATAAAATTCTATAAATCAACTATATATCAATTTTAAAAAATCTAAGATGATTGTGAGATTTTTTTACCTTGCCTGAATGGACGGTGATGTTATCAAAATAGGGAATATTGTGGAGCTAGTGTATTTGGGTCCAACAGGAACTTTTGGGGAACAAGGAATGATGGGCTCAGTTTGGATCTTAAGTCTAATTGCTGTGGCTCATCTGGACTCCGGGATAAAAGCAGAAGACTACATGCGCACATGAATCTGAAGATCAAAAGGAGCCTAGTTGCTGAAGCCATAAAGGACAGAGCAGCAGGTCATGTCCATTAAGTAACATCTGAAACAAACACTGAAAAAGACCCTAACAACCGAAAAGAATATTGCTACACCACTAAAGGCTAAACCCCTGGTGGCTCAGACGGTAAAGAAACTGCCTGCAATGCAGCAGACCTGGGTTAGATCCCTGGGTTGGGAACATCACCTGGAGAAGGAAATGACAACCACGCCAGTATTCTTGCCTGGAGAATCCCACGGACAGAGGAGCCCAGCAGGCTAAGTCCATAGGGTTACACAGAGTCAGACATGACTAAAGCAAATTAGCATACACGCACACACATATTTTAAAGGTTGGTAGGAGCTGGTGAACCAGTCTTGCATATTACCTATAATGCCAAACAGCCATAATTCCATATACAGTAAGTCTCCTACATACGAATAAGTTCTGTTCCTAAGTCCAACAAAGTCAGCCAAAGTATCCAGTAACACAACCGGCTACATGGTACTGTTCTGTAATAGGTTTATAATGCTTTTCACAGAAAGAATACACACACAAAAAAAACAAAAAATACAACATTTTTAATTTTACCCATACAATACCTTGAAAGGTACAGTAGTACAGTACAATAGTTGGCATACAGACAGGGGCTGGCATCGAGTGAACAGGCAAGAAGCCTTATTGGTGAGAGGAGGGGCCAGCAGGAAGAGGAGGGAGAGGGCAGAGCTTAAGACTGTCAGCAACAGGGGATGAAGGCAAGGCTGCAACTTCACCGACGCTGGCAGAATGCACGTTCACACCTTTGAAAGTTCAAAACTCAAAGGTTCCTACGTAGGGGACTTAGTATAGTATCTGGAACAGTATCGTGCAGCCAAAAATAACCCAAACATTAACCATGAGCGTTCTTTAACTTTTTTTTAAATTTAACTTTTAATATCCAATGTAACTAAAAACTTTAATAAGCTCTCAGTCCCTTCCTATTAAAAAAACTCTTAACTGAAGACCATGCGAGTTGTATTGATTTGAATATTCCCTGTATATAACTGCTGTGATAATAAACTGGTGCCTAGAAGGAAGGAGGAAATGTACCTCAGACCATCTGGAGGCAGCTGAGATACTGTAAGATGAAACCTGTTTTAAAGTGTTTCCAGAATGTGTGGTATGTAGTAAATAGGTACTCACAAATATATTGAGGTAATTCTGACAAGGAGTATGTCAAGGCTGTAAATTGTCACCCCGCTTATTTAACTTAGAGGCAGAGTACATCATGAGAAAGGCAGGGGTGGAGGAAGCAAAGCTGGAATCAAGATTGCCGGGAGAAATATCAANTGAAAGACAGGGAGGCCTGGCGTGCTGTGGTTCATGGGGTCGCACAGAGTCGGACACAACTGAGCAACTGAACTGAGCAAAAAAAGTTTGAAATCACTAACAATTATGATCTCAAAACTGCAATTCAATTTTGAAGTTTATATTCAAACCCACATCTATGAAATGGAAAAAGCAAATCTAGATTAGGTTACAGAACTGTTCTAAGATTTAGAGATGAAGTATAGGGTGTAGCATTATCTAACATGTGGAACCTCCACAACAAACAGAAGCTATAATTACTACTGTTACAGGAACCACAGCTGAGTTAAAATTATTCTAACCTAAGGCAGAAAAAAGTGTTATTTGATTTTTTAAAAAATTGCTCATTTCTAATATCAACATTTACTATACATGAGGTACTGTAAATATTAACTCATTTAACCCTTTCAAGGTACACCCTAAAAGTTACGTACTAGCATTATTCTTATATGAAATCTGGACACAAAATTCCCAGAGTGATCAAGTAAACAAATGCTGGGGCTGGGCTGGTTTGCAACCTCAGGGTGGTTGCAAAATCCACGGACTTTAACCAAGTTCTACTGCTTCTTCATCATTATTTCTTCTGCTCCTTAAATTTTTAAATTCTCAGTGACCTTACAAGCTCACATACTTTTGCATATAATTTTGAAGTGTTAATAGAAAGCCAGGGTCTCTATAGCCATCTTAATTACACGACAATAACTGTGGCTTGCACAAATAATCACCAGTTCTTCAACCTAATTCCTTTGCCTCTTGAAGGAAAAAACAAACAAACAAACCCAAGAACAGAAAGAAATTCGTCGCAAAACGCTTTACTAGGGTTCAGTGAACTAACTTGCCTTGTAATAGATTTTCGCAATAGCCAACATCAAACATTTCTTCAGGTCCATTCTCATGTTTTGTTTCTTTCACGTCCCAGCCTCCTCGTGCCCTGAAATAGGCGCTCTGGCCTGGCAGAGGCCCCTAACCTGGAGGTCTCTGGCTGCAACTCGCCTCCCGCCAGCCCCGGGCCAGCGCGCGTGCCCTGCGCCCTGCACTCGCCCCATCACAGCCCCCCAGCCAGCGACCTGCTCGTCCCTGCCAACGGTCAGCGCAGGAGTCCTTTAGCCAAATTTCGCAGACAGAGCCCCAGCTCCTGCCCAGGGCCTTACGTCCAGGAAGAAGTCAACAAACGCCAGCGGGATGGGGGAGGAACGGGAGGTACAGACACGCTCTCAACTTCACCTCTCTACCCCACCAGCCCCCTTTCTTCCGCTCCTCACGCATTCCGCTCAGGTGTATCCAGCCTCCTTTCTCAGCCCCCACGTCATCCTTACCTACAAAGAATCGACCGCCCGGGCTCAGCCGCCGACTTGGTTCCTCCGGGGCACCTGCAGTTCCAGCTAGTGGATCGCCGCGGTCAGCCAAGCAGCCGAAGTCGGGAAAGGCGTAGCCTGACCTGACGCTCGGGGCGGCCGGCGCCGCCAGCCAATCAGAGGCTAGCGACATAAGCTGATATGACGGCAGATCGCGCGACTTGGCCGACGGCGGCTCTCAGAGGTCACGTGGACGCCGCACGCTCCGGCACGCCCCTTTCGCCCATCTCCTGCCGAAGGGAGGCGGGGACCCGATTTAGGTACCAAGGTGGCAGAGCCTGGGGTTGTAGGTAGGATTTTTGTTTGTTTGTTTTGCTTTCTCACTGGCGCTGGCGTGTGTAACGCAGTCTTGTAGGAAGCAAGTTTCAGTTCAGTTCTGTCCAGCGCTCAGTTGTGTCCGACTGCATGGTCTGCAGCACGCCAGACTGCCGCGTCCATCACCAACTCCCAGAGCTTGCTCAAACAAACTCATGTCCATCCAGTGGGTGATGCTATCCAACCATCTCATCCTTTGTGGTCTCCTTCTCATCCTGCCTTGTCTTTCCCAGCAGCAGGGTCTTTTCCAATGAGTCAGTTTTTCGTATCAGGTGGCCAAAGTATTGAAATTTCAGCTTCAGCGTCAGTCCTTCCAATGAACATTCAGGACTGATTTCCTTTAGGATGGACTGGTTGGCTCTCCTTGCAGTCCAAGGAACTCTCAGGAGTCTTCTCCAACAAAGGCATCAATTCTTCCGTACTCAGCATTCTTTAGAGTCCAAAACTCACATCCATGCATGACTACTGGAAAAACTAGCTTTGACTAGACGGACATTTGTTGAGAGAATAATGTCTTTGCTTTTTAATATGCTGTCTAGGTTGGTCATANCAAAGGCATCAATTCTTCCGTACTCAGCATTCTTTAGAGTCCAAAACTCACATCCATGCATGACTACTGGAAAAACTAGCTTTGACTAGACGGACATTTGTTGAGAGAATAATGTCTTTGCTTTTTAATATGCTGTCTAGGTTGGTCATAGCTTTTATTCCAAGGAGCAAACGTCTCTTAATTTCATGGCTGCAGTCACCCAAGAAAAAAGTCTGTCATTGTTTCCATTGTTTCCCCACCTATTTGCCACGAAGTGATGGAACCAGATGGCATGATCTTGGTTTTCTTAATGTTGAGTTTTAAGCAAATTTTTTCACTCTCCTCTTTCACTTTCATCAAGAGGCTCTTTAGTTCTTCTTTGCTTTCTGTTATAAGGGTGGTATCATCTGCATATCCGAGGTTATTGATATTTCTCCTGGCAATCTTGATTCCTGCTTGTGCTTCAGTCAGCCTGACATTTAGCATGATGTACTCTGCATATAAGTTAAATAAGCAAGGTGACAATATATAGCCTTCATGTACTCATTTCCCAATTTGGAACCAGTCTGTTGTTCCATGTCCAGTTCTAACTGTTGCTTCTTGACTTGCATACAGATTTCTCAGGAAGCAGGTAAGGTGGTCAGGTATCCCCATCTCTTTAAGTTTTCCACAATTTGTTGTGATCCACACAGTCAAAGGCTTTGGCCTAGTCAATAAAGCTGAAGTAGATGTTTTTCTGGAACTGTCTTGCTTTTTCGATGATCCAACAGATGTTGGCAATTTGATCTCTGGTTCCTCTGCCTTTTCTAAATCCAGCTTGAACATCTGGAAGTTCACAGTTCACGTACTGTTGATGCCTGGCTTGGAGAGTTTTGAGCATTACTTTGCTAGCATGTGAGATGAGTGAATTGTGTGGTAGTTTGAACATTCAATGGCATTGCCTTTCTTTGGGATTGGAATGAAAACTGACCTTTTC
>SJYV01041751.1:0-21610 GCA_006410875.1 Neotragus pygmaeus
AAAAACCGAAGTGGCTGACGATGATGTTTAATAACTCTTTGAATGACTAGCAAAACCATCAGAGTAGAGAATCATGTAAAAATGTATGTTAGCAATTAAAGAAGAGAAATGGAAGAGAGCAACAAATGAGAATGATACTGGTATTTAAGAATTAATATATGTGTCTAGGAAAACTGAATATTGCATAAATTATTTTATTTTATGATCACTTAGAGGGTCAAATTTGAAACAAGTTTGTTTAATCGGGCTACCATAAAAATTGTTGGAAAAATGTTACCTCAAGAGCAAACATTTGATTCATTCCTTATTTATTTTAAGAACTAAAACTAGTTGGAAATATAATCAAAACTGTAACTTTACAAAAAAAACAAAAAACAAAAAACAAAAACCGTGTTTAGCATCAGTCTTTAAAGTTCCTGGGCTTCACATCGATAAATCACACATTTTGGTTTCATTGGCAGTGGCATGAAACTGTGTTATTATGACAAAATACTATACTTATTTTCATCCATTTTAGATTCTTTTTTGATATGAAGTTATGATAGAATATTCCTGTGAAAATCTGGCCCCACTTAAAGTGGATTCACGTTAAGTGGCTTCCTCTTGCACAAATCCCTCTCGGGTAAGGAGGCTGCGCTAGTCCTCTCATGCGCTAGAGCACCATTTGTTTACGTTTGCTCCCACTCTAGACACTGAGTCCCTGGAAGAACACAGTGCACAGTGACACAGGCAGTCACTTCAATACTCCCGCAAAGTGCACAGATCCGGTTGGAAGCCAATTACTGCAACTTTTAAAAAGCGCTAGAAACACCAACAGATAATAGAAGAAACAAACTCATAAAATGTTTCAGCTGAAAGGGATCTTAAAATCATCTAGCATCCCGCTCTCTCATTTTATAGTTGAGGAATCTGAAGAGTTGAGAGGTGATAACGTGTTTCCTGTCCTGTGTCTAGTCTGGGGCAGAGTTGTTACTTGAAACCAAACCTCTGGGTTCAGGTCTAAAATCTCTTTCTAAATGGTAGTTCAGCAAACATATAGGGGATGAATTTTGTGTTCATGAAGTAATTTGTACACTTTCATCACCCAGCAGCCCTGCAGAGCATAGAATTGCATGGTGGTGATGAACCCAAGCTCTGGAGCTAGACTACCTGGGATGTAGTGAGACTTTCCATTTCCTAGCTGATTATTCCTGGGCACCTGCCTAATATCTCTGTGTTTCAATTTCTCCATCATTTCTGAGTGCTTTAGTTCAGTTCAGTTCAGTTGCTCAGTTGTGTCCAACTCTTTGTGACCCCATGAATTGTAGCACGCCAGGCCTCCCTGTCCATCACTAACTCCCGGAGTTCACTCAGACTCACGTCCATCGAGTCCGTGATGCCATCCAGCCATCTCATCCTTGGTTGTCCCCTTCTCCTCCTGCCCCTAATCCCTCCCAGCATCACAGTCTTTTCCAGTCAGCCAACTCTTTGCATGAGGTGGCCAAAGTACTGGAGTTTCAGCTTTAGCATCATTCCTTCCAAAGAACACCCACGGCTGATCTCCTTCAGAATGGACTGGTTGGATCTCCTTGCAGTCCAAGGGACTCTCAGGAGTCTTCTCCAGCACCACAGTTCAAAAGCATCAATTCTTCGGCGTGCTTACTATATGCCAGAAGATGATAATACCCCTAATTCAGAAGGTCCAAATTTAGCTGATACGTATATAAACTACTATGGCTCAGGGGTCTTCCCAGGTGGCGCTAGTGGTAAGGAACGCACCTGCCAATGCAGGAGATACAAGAGATGCGGGTTTGATCTCTGGAATGGGAAGATGCCCTGAGGAAGGGCATGGCAACCCATTCCAGTATTCTTGCCTGGAAAATCACTTGGACAGAGGAGCCTGGTGGGCTATTGTCCATAGGGTCACTAAGAGTCGAACACAACTGAAGCGACTTAACATGAATGCACTTTGGCTCATAGTAATCTCTCTAGCCATTCCAATATGAAAGAGAAACGAGTCAGCAAGTCAATAATATCAGAGACTAAAACCTAGGCAGTGAGAGTTGTGTAAAAAAAAACTGTCTGCATCAAATGACAGCTTGGGGGCTGGTTAGATAATGTTAAAGGCACTTAGGAGCTATATGCTTTCTTTCTAGGGGATTTACTCTATGTATTTATCTACTTAAGCTGATGAATTCATAAATTTGTAGTTTTTCATGGTTTTTCTCTCACCCTTCATTTCCCTTTTAAAGTGTTGAGTTAAACATTAATTCAGATATTAAGATGCCATAATGGGGTGAACCCAATCACATTTGTTAGTTTGGTTTTTTGATAGAGAGCAGCTTATAATTGTTAGCCCAGATTTTTTTTTTAAAGTCTTAAAGTATTGAAGGTCTGACTCAGAACATCCCTGTTTGGCTGACCCAGATAAACTACCACTTAAAATACAGACTAGACATGCACACATTTATACACACAAATGAACGCAGCAGTTTGGATTATTAACTTTTCTAGCCCATGCTGCAGACAGATTTAATTCATGCATGCCAAATTTCTTCACAAATTTTCTCCATCAGCTACCGTCCCAGAAAATATGTATCTAAGTCCAGTAGAATTAAGACTTTCTATTTTAATAAAAGCATTTTTAAAATAAATCTAGCCTAATTACTCTGAAGTCCAGATCCCATGCCAATTTGCAAATTTATCAATTCTATTCTTAAACTTTCCTGAGGAGTAGTCTCTTCCACATTGCTTAGAATTCCCTTTAAGTTTCTCACAAGAAATGCCAGACAACCGGCTAAATTACAAAATGAGAATGTGAAATAAATAGGAGTCTTACAATATATCTCCATTCCTTCTACCCTAGTTCATTTGATTAGATACTGCTAACACTATTTTCCTTTATTTTAACAAGACCAGTCCTCCATGGGAGGTAAGGGGTAGGTTCACTCTAGAGGCTCCTTTTAGAGGATTTCTGAAGCTTGTGAAATGCTCCTCTAAAATTTATAAAACAGAGAAAACAAAAGACTACAATTGAGTATCCAATCCAAATGGAATTAAACTGTGAAAAGCTCTGGGGAACAAGGAAAATTCAGTTAAGCTTTGTTTTTCTGTAAATATATCAATCATTCTTTCAATATTTATTGAAAGGCAATGAAGGGTAGGCTATAAGATTGGCTTTGGAGTCAAATGTATATACAAACAATCCTGGTTCTGCCACTTATTAATAGTGAGATCTTGGGTAATTTGCAAGCTTCTCTGAATCTCCTGTTGATCTATTTTAAAATGAGGATATACTATGGTACCCACTTCACAGAGATATAAAGGTTAAATCAAGTAATGCATACTGTATACCTACCATTATTTTGATACCCAGTAAGAATTAATTTGCTTCTGCATCCTGAGGGATGTGAAAGCAATTAATGAAATAAAGTCCCCAGAATTTTGCAGACATGTTCTAGTTGAGGGAACAAGAAACTGACAAAAATATATATCCTGTGCTTCCAAAGAAAATCAAAGCAAAATAGAGACAAAAAGTGATGGAGTTGGATGAAGTTGCTGCTTCATAGAAGGAGATCAGGAAAAGCTTCTGTGATAACATTCGGTTCAGTTCAGTTTGGTTGCTCAGTCGTGTCTGACTCTTTGTGACCCCATGAATCGCAGCACACCAGGCCTCCCTGTCCATCACCAACTCCTGGAGTTCACTCAGATTCACGTCCATTGAGTCAGTGATGCCATCCAGCCATCTCATCCTCGATTGTCTCCTTCTCCTCTTGCCCCCAATCCCTCGCAGCATCAAAGTCTTTTCCAATGAGTCAACTCTGCATGAGGTGGCCAAAGTACTGGAGTTTCAGCTTTAGCATCATTCCCTCCAAAGAAATCCCAGGGCTGATCTCCTTCAGAATGGACTGGTTGGATCTCCTTGCAGTCCAAGAGACTCTCAAGACTCTTCTCCAACACCACAGTTCAAAAGGATCAATTCTTTAGTGCTCAGCTTTCTTCACAGTTCAACTCTCACATCCATACATGACCACAGGAAAAACCATAGCCTTGACTAGACGGACCTTAGTCGGCAAAGTAATGTCTCTGCTTTTCTATATGCTATCTAGGTTGGTCATAACTTTCCTTCCAAGGAGTAAGTGTCCTTTAATTTCATAAATGTAACTTAATATTAGGAACCTAAAGGAATGGTGAAGATAAAAAAGGAGAGTGAAAAAGCTGGCATTAAACTCAACAGTCAAAAAACAAAGATCATGGCAACTGGTCTTATCACTTCATGGAAAATAGATGGGGAAACAATGGAAACAGTGACAGACTTTATTTTCTTGGGCTCCAAAATCACTGTGGATGGTGACTGCAGCCATGAAATTAAAAGACACTTGCTCCTTTGGAAGAAAAGCTGTGACAAAACTAGATAGCATATTAAAAAGCAGAAACATTACTTTGCCAACAAAGATCCATACAGTCAAAGCTATGATTTTTCCAGTAGTCATGTATGGATATGAGAGCTGGACCATAAGGAAGACTGAGCACCTAAGAATTGATGCTTTCAAACCATGGTGTTGGGGAAGACTCTTGAGAGTTCCTTGGACTGCAAGGAGATCAAATCAGTCAATCCTAAAGGCAATCAGTCCTGAGTACTCATTGGAAGGACTGATTCTGAAGCTGAAGGTCCCATACTTCAGCCACCTGATGTGAATAGCCGACTCACTGAAAAAGACCCTGATGCTGGGGAAGATAGAAGGCAGGAGAAGAAGAGAATGATAGAGCATGAGATGGTTGGATGGCATCACTGACTCAACAGACAGGAATCTGAGCTACAGGAGATGGTGAAGGACAGGGAAGCCTGGCATGCTGCAGTCCATGTAGTCACAAAGAGTCGGACACAACTGAGCGATTGAACAACACAGGAAATGGAGTAGTAAGGAGGGCAGACATGTAGGAGTCATGCAGATGGAGCTCTACAAAGGCTCCAAAGCAGGAAAAAGCAGAGAGATGCTGGAAGAAACACAGGAAGACCTGTGTGGGTGGAGAAACAAGAGATACAAAATGAGCTGGGGCAAGAACAAGGCAGTCATAGTGGTTGTTTATGAGGAGAGGGAATTTGATATTGAATGAGGCAGAAGTCGCAAGAAATTTCTGAGCGAAAAGAGACATGAACCCACAGGTTTTAAAATGATCATATGGTCTCTAAATAGAGTTCAAACTGTTAGAAGGAAGGTAGAATGCAGGAAGTTGACTAGAAGGATTTTATGATAATTCAGACAGGTGAGGATGGAGCCATGGACTTAGGAGGGAAGGGAAGAGGTGAGGTCAAATGGTCAGAATCTGGATAAATTTTGAAGGTAGACCTACAAGGATTTGCTATTGAGTTTGATTGTGATAGGAAAGGAAGCGAGAAGCCAGTGATGATGACAAAGTTTTTAGTCTGAGTATGAAAAATACAGGGCTGTTTACTTACACGTAGGGTACACCTTGAGTATGAAGTTGCTGTTGCAGATGAGAGCGGTTTGTCTCAGTCAACACCCTTTCAATCCCTCCTCTTTCCCTTCCTTTAGAATAGAAACTGAAAAATGAAATACTAGCCTCCATGTGATAGAGTTCTAGCTAGTACGATGTAGAGAGTTGGCTAAACTCCCAAGAGAAAAAGAAGATAAAACAAGAGAGAAGAGAGGCTTTTTTCCTCCATACATTTTGGCCTTTCCACCTTCTTCCTGGAATACAGAAAGGACATTTGTGGTAGAGCTGCAAGATAGAAGGAGAGTGGGTTCTTAATGTAAACCAGAGCATCAATGTCTACCCTGGACCATGGGACATAAATACACCTGTCTGCTTGCTGCTGCTGCTGCTAAGTGGCTTCAGTCATGTCTGACTCTGTGTGACCCCATAGATGACAGCCCACCAGTCTCCCTCATCCTTGGGATCCTCCGGGCAAGAACACTGGAGTGGGTTGCCATTTCCTTCCCCAGTGCATGAAAGTGAAAAGTAAAAGTGAAGCTGCTCAGCCATGTCCGACTCTTCATGACCCCATGGACTGCAGCTTACCAGGCTCCTCCATCCATGGGATTTTCCAGGCAAGAGTACTGGAGTGGGGTGCCATTGCCTTCTCCGACCTATCTGCTTAAACCATGTCAATCAAACTTTCTGTTACTTAGAGAAGAAAGTAACAGATACAAATGCTAATTCATACAAATATGTTTAAAATATCTAAATGGAGATAATATGTACAAAAGTTGACTTATCACCTGACTTCACATTATGTCTGAAGATACATACCAGGCCACTGTTGGCACATAAATGATATTTAAAGCTGTGGAGCTGACTGGATAAGCTGACAGTGGGAGTGAGGATGGAGAATGAAGGGAACAGCCATAAACAGCGAGCCTGTAGCTCTCTTGGATTAGAGGTAAGGTAGAGAGGCAGATCCCCAAAGGAGGCAGAAAGCTATGGCAAAGAGAGAGGTCTATCCACGTGGTGTCCTAGCAGCCACTTAAATAATACGTTTCAAGGATGGAAATACAGCTATGAGAGATAAAGAAATATGCATCAATGGATTTGAAAATATGGAGGACACTGGTGATCTTGAAAAGGACATTCTCAACTCAATATGCCAAAACCAGAATTCTTACTATGTACCTGCTATGCCACGACTCTGACAGGATCTATACTTATCAAAAACAACCCAGTTCAACACCTCTCTTTTCATTAAAACAAAGAACAAACCAACCAATCAAACAAACAAAAGAACAGTTTATATTGATTGACTTCAATAAATATGGGAGAGGGTGACTGTCTTTTCCTCCGAGTAATAATATTTTCCTAGTCTTCTTAACTGGTTATGAATATTGCATGAGAGGCATGAAAAGTGACTTTTAGGAAGAGGATGGAATTCAGGGCAGGAGAACTGAGCTTAAATTCTTCCCCACCACTTCTACACCCATATCCTGAATGGGTCATTAACCCAAATTGGTGTCGTTTCCTTCATCTCTATACTAGATTGGATTTAGAATCTATTCCAATGTTAGCGTTCTGTATTTCTAGACTAACTAATGGATATTTTTAAACTTACATTGAAAGATGAACTCCCCAGGTCAGTAGCTGCCCAGTATGCTACTGGAGATCAGTGGAGAAATAACTCCAGAAAGAATGAAGAGATGGAGCCAAAGCAAAAACAACACCCAGTCATGGCTGTGACTGGTGGTGGAAGTAAAGTCTAATGCTGTAAAGAGCAATATTGCATAGGAATTTGTAATGTTAGGTCCACGAAAAAAGGCCAATTGGAAGTGGTCAAACAAGAGATGGCAAAAGTGAACATCGACATTTTAGGAATCAGCGAACTAAAATGGATTGGAATGGGTGAATTTAACTCAGATGACCATTATACCTACCACTGTGGGCAAGAAATCTCTTAGAAAAAATGGAGTAGCCATCATAGTCTACCAAAGAATCCGAAATGCAGTACTTGGATGCAACCTCAAAAATGACAGAATGATCTCTGTTTGTTTCCAAGGCAAACCATTCAATATCACAGTAATCCAAGTCTGTGCCCCAATCAAAAATGCTGAAGATTAGCTGAAGTTGAAGGGTTCTATAGAGACCTACAAGACCTTCTAGAACTAACCCGCTCCAAAAGGTGTCCGTTTCATTATAGAGACTGGAATGCAAAAGTAGCAAGTCAGATTTACCTGGAGTAACAGGGAAATTTGGCCTCGGAGTACAGAATGAAGCAGGGCAAAGGCTAACAGATTTCCTCCAAGAGAACATACTGGTTGGTCATAGCAAGCACCCTCTTCCAACAACACAAGAAAAGACTACACATGGGTATTACCAGATGGGCAATACCAAAATCAGATTGATTAATATTCTTTGCAGCAAAAGATGGAAAAGCTCTAAACACTCAGCAAAAACAAGACCAGGAGCTGACTGTGGCTCAGATCATGAACTCCTTATTGCTAAATTCAGACTTAAATTGAAGAAAGTAGGGAAAGCCACTAGACCATTCAGGTATGACCTAAATGAAATCCCTTATGATTATACAGTGGAAGTGACAAATAGATTCAAGGGATTGAATCTGATAGACAGAGTGCCTGAAGAACTATGGATGGAGGTTTGTTACATTGTACAGGAGGCAGTGATCAAGACCATCCCCAAGAAGAAGAAATATAAAAAGACAAAATGCTTGCCTGAGGAGGCCTTACAAATAGCTATGAAAAGAAGAGAAGTGAAAGGCAAAGGAGAAAAGCAAAAATATATTTATTTCAATGCAGAGTTACAAAGAATACAAGGAGAGATAAGAAAACCTTTCTTAGTGATCAGTGCAAAGAAATAGAGGGAAAAAATAGAATGGGAAAAAATAGAGATCTCTTCCAGAAAACTAGAGATACCAAGGGAACATTTCATGCAAAGATGGGCTCCATAAAGGACAGAAATGGTATGGACCTAACAGAAGCAGAAGATATTAAGAAGAGGTGGCAAGAATATACAGAACTATACGAGAAAGATCTTCACTACCCAGACAATGACAATGGTGTGATCACTCACCTAGAGCCAGGCATCCTGGAATGCGAAGTCAAGTGGGCCTTAGGAAGCATCACTAAGAACAAATCTAGTGGAGGTGATGGAATTCCACTTGAGCGATTTCAAATCCTTAAAGGTGATGCTGTGAAAGTGCTGCACTCAATATGCCAGCAAATTGGGAAGACTCAGCAGTTGCTACAGGACTAGAAAAGGTCAGTTTTCATTATCAATCCTAAAGAAAGGCAATGCCAAAGAATGCTCAAACTACTGCACAATGCACTCATCTCACACGCTAGCAAAGTAATGCTCAAAATTCTCCAAGCCAGTCTTGAACAGTACATGAACCATGAATTTCCAGATGTTCAAGCTGGATTTAGAGAAGGCAGAGGAACCAGATATCAAATTGCCAACATTCGTTGGACATCAAAAAAGCAAGAGAGTTCCAGAAAATACATCTACTTCTGCTTTATTGACTATGCCAAAGCCTTTGACTGTGTGGATCACAACAAACTGTGGAAAATGCTGAAAGAGATGGGAATACCAGACCAAATGACCTGCCTCCTGAGAAATCTGTAAGTAGGTAGAATTGGACATGGAACAAGAGATTGGTTCCAAATCACGAAAGGAGTATGTCAAGGCTGTATATTGTCACCATGCTTATTTACCTTATATGCAGAGTACATCACAAATGATGCTGGAATCCATGAAGCACAAACTGGAATCAATATTGCTGGGTGAAATATCAGTAACTTCAGATATGCAGATGACACCGTTCTTATGGCAGAAAGTGAAGAACTAAAGAGCCTTTGATGAAAATGAAAGAAGAGAGTGAAAAAGTTGGCTTAAAGCTGAGCATTCAAAAAACTAAGATCATGGCATCCAGTCCCATCACTTCATGCAAACAGATGGTGAAACAGTGGCAGACTATTTTGGGGGGCTCCAAAATTACTGCAGATGTTGACTGTAACCATGAAATTAAAAGACACTTACTCCTTGGAAGGAACGTTATGACCAAGCTAGACAACATATTAAAAAGCAGAGACATTACTTTGCCAATGAAGGTCCATCTATTCAAAGCTATGGTTTTTCCAGTAGTCATGTATGGACGTGAGAGTTGGACTATAAAGAAAGCTGAGCACCACAGAATTGATGCTTTTGAACTGTGGTGTTGGAGAAGACTCTTGAGAGTCCCTTGGACAGCAAGGAATTCCAACCAGGCCATCTTAAAGAAAATCAGTCTTGAATATTAATTGGAAGGACTAATGCTGAAGCTGAAACTCCAATACTTTGGCCACACCTAATGTGAAGAACTGACTCATTTGAAAAGACCCTGATGCTGGGAAAGATTGAAGGTGGGAGGAGAAGGTGACGACAGAGGATGAGATGGTTGGTTGGCTTCACTGACTCAATGTATATGAATTTGAGTAAACCCCGGGAGTTGGTGATGGGCAGGGAAGCCTGGCATGCTGCAGTCCATGGGGTCACAAAGAGTTGGACACGTGTGAGTGACTGAACTGAACTGAAGGCTTCTCATGTGGTCAGTGGTAAAGAACCTGCCTGCAATGTAGGAGACACGGGAGATGGTGTCTGGGTCAGGAAGATTCCCCTGGAGAGGGAAATGGCAACCCACTCCAATATTCTTGCCTAGGAAATTCCATGGACAGAGGAGCTTGGTGGGCTATAGTAGACGGGGTCACAAAAGAGTAGGACACAACAGAGAGACTAAACAACAACAAAAACTTATAGTACCCCAAATGGCACCTAGTATGTTGGGGGCACTCAAGAAATACATGTTTAATGAAAAGTGGATATACATTTAGGGGACATTGACAGAGGCAAGGTGACTTGCTTCGTCGTTGTTTAGTTGTAAATCATGTCCCATTCTTTGCAACCCCAGGGACTGTAGCTTGCTAGTCCTCTGTGTCCTTGGGATTTCCCGGACAAGAATACTGGAGTGGGTTGCTATTTTCTTTTCCAGGGAATCTCCCTGTCCGAGGGATTGAACCCACATCTCTGGCATTGGAAGATGGATTTCTTACCATTGAGCTACCAGAGAAGCCTGACTTGCCCAGTCAGAGCTGACAAATAGGTACCAAGGGCTAGATGTTCTAACTCCAAGGTTAATAATACATTTTTCTGTATTGCAATATTTAAAATGTTAAATATTTCCATCTATAAAAACACCACTTTCTTTTTTGCACATTTACAATTATATGGATACTAGCCAAATGAAATTACCAAGTCTCCTTGACTAATTGGTCTGGACTTCAGAAACTTTCAAGAGATATACACACCTCACATATACTGAGGAAACGGAATTGAATACTACAGCTTTGTTTAAAATAAAGAAACAAAAACTCAATGCTTCTTTCACTAAAAGGCAAGAAGTCATTCAAAGACTAGAGGAAATCTTTTTATTTTTGGAAGGTTTATTTGTTTGATTCCTCAAAGTAAAAGTGCTCCAAATTCCCACACAAGCAGAAACAGAGTTAAGCTACATGGTTCTGTCTTGAGTATGCAAATATCACAGCCCAGTCTTATGTCAGCTTGAAAGATAATGTCATGCAGAAAATTAAGACCATCTGATGAAATCATGTTATGAAATGTGGCTTGAGAGAGCAGCTTTTTGTGTGTTATGATTTGATATATTTTCACACCAAAACTCAAATGAACAGGCAAGGAGCCTCAATTAGTGCAAAATTTGAAAATTTCAGACAAATTTACAAGGTGTTTACTGAAGAGAAAGGAGAAGGGGGCATCTTAAAGGCTGTCTTCTTGCAACAGCCTTGATTTTATGTTATGTGCCTAAGGAATCGAATGCCTCAGCTTTTCATTTAGAGTTTTGAATTTAATCTGATGGCAGTTTGGATATAATAATGATGCATTTATTGTTAATTTCCTTACAGCCTTACTATCGAACAATGCAGACCATTATCACCCCAAATGCCTTCTGTGTTTGTAGGGATTTCCATATCCCACAATGCACAGAAGCAGACTCCAAAGCAAGGCTTGAGATGAATATATGTGAAGCAAGAATATATTTCCTTAGTAACTAGTTGGTCTTTTTTCTCCTTCTCTGCAGACCTGTTTTCTAGAAGATGAGAAGGAGACTTGACAGGACTTTATTGGTTAATAAATTAACTTGGTAGATTTACAATCATTACTTGGAATGCCAGGAACTCTTTTTAGGAACTTATTTTCAAGAGAGAAAAAAACATGTTTAACTCAGAATATGAAATTGGCACTGCAATCTGCCTGGAAGAAGGTAGCTTAGTTTGTTTTTCACCTATGGTCCAGATCCCATCTGCCATTGACACAGTTATTTTTGGCCAAAGGGAGTATTTAAACAGATATTCATAATTACATTTTCTTTCCAGTATAAATGAATAAATAATAAACCATCATGAGCAATGTGATTTTTGAGATGTAGTTAGTCTCTGTAGTTGTATTTGTAGGCCAAAGTTGTTGATCTCTTTAAGAGACTGTAATGAAGTGGAGAAGGCCAAGTGACTCGCACAATGCGAGTCTAGAATATCCTTTGCTCCCTGCTAAACTGCTAGTCTAATCCAGGAGGAAAGAAAGATAGCTTAATATCTGTGTGACCTTCTCATCCCACCTCCTGTCCAAAGATGTCAACACACCAACTTTTGGAGATAAATGGCCACTTTTTGAGAAGACCTCTGGGCTCATGGGAGAGACATTTTCCCAAGTTTAGAAGTGAAAGAGCTATATTGACAAGTGGTGGTAAGAAATTCATATCCACATCTGTTGGATCAAAGCTTCCTCTCTTTTTCTCCTGTTTCATCCATGCCCCGAAAAGAGCTACCAAGAGGTCTCTAGTCCTCTCAGAAAGATGGATACAGGGACAGATATTTAAATTCAGGGCTCTACATTCTGTGGGAAAACATAGGCTCCTAATGAAGGGACTACTCATTTGGCCAATGCAAACTTGAGCCCCATATTTTACTGTGATCCATGCAAGCAAATAAAATAAACTTTTTTTTCAAGTAAGATGGAGCTAATTATAGGAGGCAGAGAATAGGTAAAATAAGCTCCTTGTTCAGAAGTATCCACATATTTTCCTGAGATGAAGAGCAAATATTTTGTTTAAATAGCAAGCAATTTTCTATAAAAGTGCTACTGCTTGGAAATGCTCTTTATGATTTATTGCTGCCTTTTAACCTGAAAAAAATATTAATAACTGAGGAGCCTTTGTTGGTATCTTTATTATGCTTAAACCCAAATAGCCATAATATTATAACTGGTGTGGCCACATTCAATATTTTTCTTTCATGAATGCAACATGGGCTTATTAACAGAGACCAGAAAATAAAACTTGAGGCGACCTTCCAGGCATTAGTTAGCTTTACACAGAGGCACTGCAACAGTAATAAGACAGCTAACTTTTACAAGAAGCTGGGGTGAGGCCTTGCAGAAAATCTCTCTGCATTTCCCCCTTTTCTCAGATAGAGCGCTTTCTCTGCATATGGATTCATGTCATCATTCAGCTGTTTCTTCTGGTAAAGCCAGAATCCAGAACAGAATCTCCGTGAAAAGGAAACCTATAAATTAGATCTCTTTGTGAGCAATTTGCTGTTAGTTCTGTTCTCCTCGCCTATTAAGATTCTTTATTTACTTCACCAAGAGATTTCTGCTGACAAGTCCATCCATTTGCCACTAGCCTAGATAAAATGATAATAAACAAAATGTCAAAAATGTATTCATGGGACCTTCTCCATTCCCACCCCTCCCCTTCTTTTTTTTCATCAAGCTGGTTAAAAAACCACTGGAGCTAAAAATGTTTAAAATGGACATGCTGGCAAAGGCTTTGGATTAGACAATTAATTATATTTTATGACAATGTTTATGTATGCTATATTTGTAATGATATATATTAAATAATACATGCACACACACATATAAACATTACAGTCAGAAAGAGGGACCGTCAGTAAGAGGACAAATATCTCTCCATTCCCACTGCTTATGTTACTGATCTGATTTGGCTAATAATCATGTCCCCAGGATGGGGAGGTTGAATGGAGGCATATTGGGGGAAAGGAAATTTTGTTTTATGCTTATGGATGATTCCCAAGAGGAATCTTTTGTTTCAGAGTATCTTTTTGAGTCCTTTGGGTGAAAGGCAAACGCTGAGCAGTTCTATCTTGCATATAACTCCAAAGGAGACACCTATAATATAAAACAGAGATCCCCTGAGGGCACCGTTATACATTTATTATAAAGCAAAGATTAAAACAATTTTATGGAAATTAGAGATAATACGGAACATTTGTCTCTCTCTCAGTCAAGGAGTAACATGAAGCAGTTCAACAAACAGCTCCAGGCAGTTCCACGCGAGATGATGGAACGGCTGGGACCAAGGGGACGCACAGGGCGGCTGCAGACTGCGCGGTGTGGGTTTAGTACCCGGGCATCTCGCCGGTGCTTGGCAACTGTGCTCTGGTGAAAAATGACACGCCGGCAAAATCAGAACAATGGGCCAGTCCAAGGTTCTTAGGTGGTTTGCCCTCCTGAAATCTATCTCAGCAGGACTAGATGCAAACAGCAGGGTGGGGACCAGGAGGGGTGCTCAGGAGAGCTTTTGACATTTGTTCAGGGGAATGTATGTGTTTGTGGTTGGTTGGTGAGATTTCTACTTGATTCACACGGTCCCTGCAAAAAAGTGTGTACAAAAGCTCTGAAAATTTGCAAAAAATCCAAGCTGGTAGCATTTCTATTTTATATATAATAGAATTCTGTTACCAAAATAAGTGGTTGTCAGAGGAGAGTAAAACATCTGTGTTATGAGAGAGATGTACTCTACTTCATTTGCACACGAGGGTCTGATTTGACCTCTAGCACACTGAATTTATGGCAAAAGGAGGGCTTTTAAATTGAGTTTGTTTTATTTTGATCCTCTGTCTGGATATTTCTTTCATACCTCCCAGGCAGTAGCTCTCATGGGTAAGCTTATATTTTTGTTAATAAAAAAGTGCAATTGGTGCTAATCTAGACTTCCATCATGGTCGTTCAAGCTTTCCAATGTTAATAACCACTCCCAGAGAAAGGATCATCAGACCGACTTCAGACTACGCGGTTTTGCGGTCAAGGCAGTGAGCCATATTCAGAAACGTCGGCTTTGCTTTCCCTGGTCCACTGCTGGATAGCTATGTGACATTTATAAGTTAATTGTTTTCTTTCAGCCTCGATTTCTTCAGCTGGAAAAGGCTATTCTTTATTTACTTATTTAACATGAGTCTAGGGATGGCAATGATTTATGGAGTGAACTAGTTAAGATATTGGGCTCTTGATCTGACTGACCTAGGCAGGAATCTCTCCTCATTACTCACAAGCTCTATGACTTGGGATCAGTTATCAACTATAACTCATGTCTATATACGTTAGTTATTGGGAAGATTAACTGAGATAGTATATGTAAAGTATGCTGAGACTGGCATATGGCACTCTATAAACATACAGCTTTTATTAATAATAGCTAAATGTACTTAGGCCTCCACACAAATAATTAACTAAAGAAGCTTTATCTTATAAGTATTATTCATAAATAATAACAGCAACATTTATATACAGATTTTTGTGAGCTCTACACAGCAATGAATTTTCATGCCAGATCTCAAGCACCATACTTCACCTTTCATTTTAAACTCTGTGACTTTTTCACATAGTGGCATAATACAGTACAGACTCTTGAAACACCTCCAGTTTTCATCCCCTTCCTCCCCTACTGCCTCCTGCTTTGTGCTCTCTAATGAAAAGAAAAGGTTAAGGGCAATCTGTTTGAGGCTAAAGCTTACTAGACAGACCAGGCCAGCTGATGGTGCAGGGCTCAGAGAGTGATGTGAACAGGAAGGGAGACATGGAGAAACTTATGAAACACACGGAAGGTGTCTGTACTTTCGTATTAAAAATACACCAGGGGAAAAAAAACTCAGCACCAAAAATAGCAGAAAAAATATTTTCAAGCATTTGCTTTCAGTTTGCCTTCTTTCACCCTTCCAATAGGAACTATTTTTCCACAAATGGATGGATGTGTTTAGTACAATAAACACAAAAGCCCTCTTGTTAGAATTCATTAAAAAAAATAAATGTAAAAGAGACCTCCTTTATAAACACAAAAAGACATAGAAACCAGGGGGTTCCTGGGCAATAACACACATCAAGGGGCACTAAAGGGACAAGGCCTTCATTTTTACCTAATCACATCCACCCTGGAGTGTCATTGCTTAATTATGATTTTTCGAATGTTCGGCCCATAAAGGAACCAGAATTTATTTTCAAACACATATTGATGTACAGCCAAACAATATAGTCATTCCTCATCTATTAATGAGGTTAAGACCCATGCCTTTAAAGGGATCACAAATAAATTCTTGGGTATATTTTGCCTTTTAAATATTTTGAATATATGAATTCATCAGGATTTGGGGATTAGGTAACTGCCGTCTACACAAAAAATCTGCAAAATTTTTCATTACTTTTTTATTAGTTGGCAGCAAATACTCTAACTGTGAACTTTTATGAAGCTATAAACATAAAGGACCTTCTGATACTGGTATGATGATAATTCTAAATTTCCTCTTTGCAGCTGTGGTTGATCCCCTCTATTTGGTACAATCTATTTTTTTGTGACTTAACAGAAGAAAGTTGGCTCACTACTGTATTGCCTTCAAGCACTTTCTTGGGAAGTTCTTGAATTAAATCCACATGGAAACCCAATTCCCCTCTCCACCTTTCCCTTAAGGTGGTTATAAAATGTCAGTAGAAAGCAAAGCTGTTTATTTTACTTAGAGCTGGATTCTGTTAGTAAATGAATTTCTGGTGGGGCTTATGTGCAAACCACATCTTTCAATCAGATTCTTTACATTACTAAATGTGTATTAAATTGTGCCATAAATATTAATTTAAAATTCAGAAGTTCAGATTTCATCTAAATCCAAGTGAATAAGCAGAGAGACAAACTGTTTAACAAGTTCTAGATTCCCATTCTAGCTCCACCAGCAAAACATTGTTTGACTTCTGGATGTCATAGACCAGAAAGACAGTTGTGCTGTCTTCCCAATGAGCCGATTGCCCACCTGGCAGAGATCTGTGGGCTGACTTTCATGACAACTTAGAGATCTCTGTAAAGAGAGTATGGCAATCCCGGCAAGACAGACAGCTCTCCTCCTGGAATCCAGGACATGCTAAATGCTAAGGCAGGCTCTGGCTGCTGAGCCATATCTAATGCTTCAGGGGTTGGGACTGTTTTCAAATGTGATGGAACAAGAAGTTAACCCAGGAGGTGCCAGGAATATTGGGAAGTAGATGATTCTAAGATGATACGATATGGTTGCTGGGTATTAGGGGCTATCTCTTATGAATCCAAGCTATGTTTCCAGGGCCTAAGAGCCAAGAGACTCTCACTGGACACTCAGTCCCTGGATCTAGCTCTCTCCAGCTCTCCTCCTTGAAGAATATTGCACAAAGCACAGTAGACAGCATGCTGCTGCTAATAGTGTTCAAGAAGGTAAAACATGAAAACAGAGGTGTCTATGGTGGTTGCCTTTTCATGTGACTTGGTTTAATTCTGGGAGGTATCTTTCCTTTTACTAAATTTAAGGTAGAGGTAGCTTAAAGAGAAGGGCAGTGACATTAGCAGATAAATGGATGGTAGAAACTACCTACTCTCTCTTTGTCTTTGTTGATTTTGTTTCCATTTTCCTGTAGTTGAACCTGCTTTTTTCTATATAAAACTGTAAAAGTCCACTATTTGTTTCAGGAACTGAAGAATCAATGGACACATTCTTTCATCAAAGAGAGCTAGGGTACCCTTTAGTACCTGTATTTCTGTTTCCTGCTTAACTTAATTCTTGAGGCTAGAATATGGAATTCAATGGTTTTCTGTCTTTTCTTTTGGGAAAACCATTTAATTTGTTATGAAATCTCATGATCCTCCATATATGGATCTTAAAATGTGTGTTATTAAGCACATCCACCTCTTTAGACCTTTGAAAATACATGGAAATAAAATAAGTGCATCTCTATGATATACAATGCCATTTGAGATAATCCTTGGCTTTTGTTTCACTCACCTCTGCCATTCACTCTGCTGTTTCCCAGGAGCCTAGAGCCCACATACTGGCAACCACTTAACACCCTGAAAGGAGGTGACTTCTGCAAGACATTTGCTATGGTCTTAAGTGCAACAATATTAACTGAGTTGATCTTTTGGAATCTTCTGGAATCTACCTGCTAGCATCATCATATTTCTTTGATGCTTAAAAACAGAGGTTGCCTGGATTAGAAGATAAACCCCAGAGGACAAAAAACGTGAAATGCATAATCATGCCTCATAACTGCATAGATAAGCCCACCATCTTTGTATCATTAGCTCAAAGGCNAGGGGGTTTCCTGAGGCTTGATCACACCTTTGCGTATGCCAAGCCTCCTTCCTCATGACCTTTGCCATGTGCGGAGTTCCTCACGCTGGCTCCCAGCAGGCATGGATTTCCAGGAACTGGATCATAGCTCACGTTTTGGCCTTTTATCATTGGCCTTGAAACTGTCATGGTGCCTGTGAGTGTGTCATTTAGCAAGTTGAGGCATCACAATGAATGTATAAGGAGGCGCAAGGTCTATGGAAGCTGAATCTTCTGCCATCTTGGACCTCATTGGTTCCAGCCAGTTTATGTTGTATCCACAATGACTGCATCATTCTAAAAGTTGTGCCCTGCCCTCTTGCTTCCAGTCTCAATAACAACACTAGCAACTGACACTTCCACCGTGCTCACCTACTGCATGCCTGGCACTGTCTTGGGTTCTTTATGTACATGGATTCATTCCATTCTGAGTACTATAACCTCTATCTACAACAAGGTGTTGCAACTCAGAGATATACATGATCTGCCCAGGGCCACACAGCGAGCAAGTGATAAAGGCAGGATTAGCTAGACTTATGTTGACTGATGGTGACTGCAGCCATGAAATTAAAAGACGCTTGCTCCTTGGAAGGAAAGTTATGGCCAAGCTAGATAGCACACTGAAAAGCAGAGACATTACTTTGCCAACAAAGGTCCATCTNAAGTGATAAAGGCAGGATTAGCTAGACTTATGTTGACTGATGGTGACTGCAGCCATGAAATTAAAAGACGCTTGCTCCTTGGAAGGAAAGTTATGGCCAAGCTAGATAGCACACTGAAAAGCAGAGACATTACTTTGCCAACAAAGGTCCATCTAGTCAAGGCTATGTTTTTCTAGTGGTCATGTATGGATGTGAGAGTTGGACTGTGAAGAAAGCTGAGTGTCGAAGAATTGATGCTTTTGTACTGTGGTGTTGGAGAAGACTCTTGAGAGTCCCCTGGACTCCAAGGAGATCCAACCAGTCCATCCTAAAGGAGATCAGTCCTGGGTGTTCATTGGAAGGACTGGTGCTGAAGCTGAAACTCCAATACTTTGGCCACCTAATGTGAAGAGCTGACTCATTTGAAAAGACCCTGATGCTGGGAAAGATTGAGGGCAGGAGAAGGGCATGACAGAGGATGAGATGACTGGATGGCATCACTGACTCAATGGACATGAATTTGAGTAAACTCCAGAAGTTGGTGATGGATGGGAGGCCTGGTGTGCTGCAGTTCATGAGGTCACAAAGAGTCAGACACAGCTAAGTGACTAAACTGAACTGATGTTGACTGAAAAAAAAAAAGAAAAGCACAACCTAAAAGTTGAGAATTATGTTTTATTTGGCAAACAAAACTGAGGTCTTTAGCCTGGGACACATGATCTCAGATAGCTCTGAGGGACTGCGCCAAAGAGGTGAGGGAGGAGCCAGGANAAAAGAAAAGCACAACCTAAAAGTTGAGAATTATGTTTTATTTGGCAAACAAAACTGAGGTCTTTAGCCTGGGACACATGATCTCAGATAGCTCTGAGGGACTGCGCCAAAGAGGTGAGGGAGGAGCCAGGATGTATAGGAGTTTCTGCAACAAAAACAAGTAGTCAGAACATCAAAAGTTTACTATTAATTAAAAAGTCCAGTGACCTCAAGTTAAGAAAACTGACAATTTTCTGTGTATAGGAAGATGCAAGATTCTGGGCTCACTGAAACCGTTCCTTTGATAGGCACCTCAGCTATCTGGGGCCAGCGTCCCGTGACTCTCACCTTGAGTCTCCTTGGAGTACAACACTGGGCGAGGGGTGGGGTGAGTGGCTGCAGGGGCTGATGCCAAACGTCCTGTTTCTAGGAGTTTCCTCAGACAGGATGGCTGTAATGTGACGGTCTGATGGCTGCAACACCCTTTGCTTATTGATGGCAATTCTTCGCTCACACCTCACAGAATCTGCTCTTAGCCGTGGTGTTGGGCAGCGACCCCACGTGGCTCCCTGTCATGCTGTGATTTCTGATAGGAAATATATACTTGGTCTGCATCCCTGTTCCTGCAACAGCACTCCTGAAACCCTCAGAATTTCTTAAGTAAGGAGGGCAGTGAGGGTGGGTTTTGTTATGTTAATAGTTGAATTTTGGGAAAGACCTTGGGTAAGAGTGGGAGCTCCTTGCCAGCGGAACTAACCACAGGACTAGAGGGCTGGAACTTTCAATTTCACCCCCTTGATCTGGGGGGCAGTGGGGGCAGCTGGAGTTTCAGTTCAATCACTAATGGCCAATGATTTAATCAATCATGCCTTCCTAGGTAATCATGCCTTCCTGGGTAAGGAAGGCTCCATGAAAACCTCAAAGGAGAGCTTCCATGCTGTTGAACCCGTGGAGGTGTGGGAGAAGCGGGGCTTGCAGAGAGCTTGGACGCTCTGTGCTGTCTCCCTGTCCCTTGTCTCTGCAGCACTTCCGTTTGGCTGTTCCTGAGTTTTATTGTTGTTACTTAGTCACTAAGTCGTGTCCAACTCTGTGGTGCCATGAACTGTAGCCTGCTAGGCTCCTCTGTCCATGGGATTTCCCAGGCAAGAGTACTGGAGCAGGCTGCTGTTTCCTTCTCCAGGGGATCTTCCTGACCCAGGGATTGAACCTGCATCACCTTCATCGCCTGCATGGGCAGGCGGATTCTTTACCACTGAGCCACCAGGGGAGCCCTCCTGAGTCACAGCCTTTTTATTAAATGATAATCTGTGGACAGGTTGCCTGAGTTATGTGACCCACTTTGGCAAACTACTCACAAATGATATGAGGCCTTGTGGGGCTTAAGCCTTGTGGGGTTCCTGGGCACACAGCCTTCCTGGGACCCCCATTTCTTTGATTATGGGAAATAGGCTTCATTCAGCCTCTATGACCTTCCCTGAGTTCCACTGGGCATATTCAAGCAGTTATTCATTAGGGAAGGGAGGGGATGTGTGACCAGGAAAAGCAAACAGTTAAGAGCAACAATAGGGTAAGGTCCTGCTTCCCCGTCAATACACACAATAATCAATATCTTTGAGCTATTTTGCAGACACTGAAACCCCCTCCAGGTAGGAGAAGTGAATGATTAACCATAGATGCTGCCTGCAAGCGTGTAGACCCCAGACCAGTTGGAACATGAAGGTCGATGATGCAGACTCCTACTTACCTCACCACCAACCCATCAGAAGAATGTCCATGAGCTGATCATGCCCTCTTTGGATAATTACTATAAAACTTCCCCAAGTCTCCAACTTAGCACATATGATTTTGAGGGCATTAGCATGCTGTGGCTCCCTTTGCCTGTCAAAGCAATAAAGTCATTCTTTTCTACTTCACCCAAAACCACCCCCAAGGTTAATTCAGTGTCAGGGTACAGAGGCCAGAATCGGCTTTCCAAAGAGGAAGTCGTGGGAAGCTCTGGTCTACAGCCGGTCAGGCAGAAGCACAGTCCATGCTTCTTGCATCCACGGGGTCACAGAGAGTCGGGATGGCTGAGTGACTGAACAAGAACAGACGCACAGGTGTCACCTCAGCAGGACCCTGTGGGCCCTCCCGGGACAGACTCCCCTCCTGTGCGCTCTCCTTTCATTCTTCTCTGAAATACGTGGCGACAGTATCTGATGCACATTTTCTGGCTGTTTTTTCAGATCCTAAAAGCCCCACCACACAAGCTGGAATCAAGATTGCTGGGAGAAATATCAATAACCTCAGATATGCAGATGACAC
>SJYV01041753.1:0-10189 GCA_006410875.1 Neotragus pygmaeus
TCTTGTCTCCCCAGTGCCCAGTACATGGCTTGATCCAGAGAAATGTTTTATGGTGAATAAATATCCTCTTTTATTATCTACTTCATCGAATTTCATATTGTCTGCTTTCAAATAATTATGTCTTCATAAGCTACTAGTTAATATATATGTACTTCCCCCCCAGCAGAGCTAGTTTTCTGTAAAGAACAGAACTCCATAATGTTAGAGCAGCTTTTCATTCTCTGTAAATCAAAAGAGAAACAACAATGAAGAGCTAATTCTGGAAAGGAGGGCAGAGGTTTTGGAGAATTGCTGTCAGTAAAAATAATGAAAGGGCTTTTGAAGCTGAACTCATTTGCCTGAAGCACATGTGAGTCTGGTTTATTAAGGTATGATAGAATGATTATTAGAAAGACTACCACTACAAGTATCATATTATTCACATTATATCCTTAAAAGTCATGATATACAGCAACAGAGAGTCACCTAGGAGACTGAACGGGGTTTTTTACTACAATGAGAGAAGAATGTAACATGCTTTGCTCTATTTCTGACGTGAACTGTGTAAGAGCAAAAAGGTTTCATTCCTTCTTGTTGTTTAGTTGCTGAGTCTGACTCTTGTGACCCCATGGACTGTAGCCCACCACGTTCCTTGGTCCGCGGGATTTCCCAGGCAAGAATACTGGAATGGGTTGCCATTTCCTTCTCCAGGGGATCTTCCCAACCCAGGAATCACACCTTTGTCTCCTGCATCGGCAGGCAGATTCTTTACCATTGGGCCTCCTGGGAAGCACCCTTCATTCCTTGCACATTTCATTAAGTATACTCCGTGATGTTTTAGTCCTGTACGGGAAAGAATCCACTAACAGTATGAAAATGGTTTTAAGTTTATTTTGAATTGAAAATAGTTTGCCAAGCTTTCTACCATGAAATCAGTGAGAATTATTGCATGTTATTGGTTTTTTTTCCTCTTCTGTTTTGTTATGCTTGCTGCATCAGTTAAAAATAGGAATGTAAATAAATTACTACTTAACTACTTCAGATTAGCTGTTAGCAAGATAAGGGTGCTGAATGGTGCTTAGCTCCAAATGGTGAAATTGACCTCATTTAAACTACCAAATAGAACAGGCAGATTTATCAGGTATTCCGTAAAGTAAATATTTAGGAGTATTTGACAAGTAGGTATAACTGATTCTATCCAAACCTTACAATAAGAATTCCATTATAAGTTGCAATAAATATTGAAAGAAGATGTGTCCTTCAATTGAAATATTTCACTTAAGGAAAATAGAACGTATTTCTATTTTAAGAGGGAAAGATTATTTTATAACATATCTAAACTGAATAGATACACGCTGGTGGACTTTGGAAAATATTTAAAATATCTAGCAATTGAGATTTGCTAACTACAGGGTTCTATAAAACCTGAGACTTAGAGTAAATTATTCATTCATATTGAAAAGTCTTGCTATTCTTGAAATGTATGTATATACATTTACATGGGTTTCCCAGGTGGCTCAGGGTAAAGCATCCACCTGCAGTGCAGGAGATGCAGGTTTAATTCCTGGGTCGAGAAGATTCCTTGGTTAAGAAAATGGCAACCCACTCCAATATTCTTGTCTGGGAAAGCCCATGGACAGAGGAGCCCCGCAGGCTATAGTCCATGGGGTCACAAAAGAGTTGGACACAACTTAGCAACTAAACAACAACAAAAATATATGATGTACGTATGTGTAGATATGGGCTTCCCTGGTGGCTCAGAGGTTAAAGCGTCTGCCTCCAATGCAGGAGACCCGAGTTTGATCCCTGGGTCGGAAAGATCCCCTGGAGAAGGAAATGGCAACCCACTCCAGTATTCTTGCCTGGAGAATCCCATGGACAGAGAAGCCTAATAGGTTACAGTCCATGGGGTCGCAAAGAGTCGGACACGACTGAGCAACTTCACCTTAATGTGTAGATATACATAGTTTATACACAATATGGTGATCTTTATTATAATTTAGTAGAGCAGAATTTTTTACCCTTTTAGAAAATATTTTTGTTTTATACTGGAGTACAGTTGATTAACAGTGTTGTGTTTCAGGCACATAGTAGGGTGATTCAGTTATGCATGTGTTTATTTCAAATTCTTTTCTCATTTAGGTTATTACAGAATATTAAGCAGAGTTCCCTGTGTAGTACAGCAGAATTTTGAAACAAAATGTTTACTGCTGGTAACATATGATTGTGTGTGTGTGTTAGTCACTCAGTCATGTCCAGCTATTTGCTTCCCAAGGACTACAGCCTGCCAGGCTCCTCTGTCCATAGAATTCTCCAGGCAAGAATACTGGAGTGGATTGCCATTCCCTTCTCTAGGGGATCTTCCAACCCAGGGACGGAACCTGGGTCTCCCACATTGCAGGCAGATTGTTCACCTTCGAGCCACCAGAGAAGCTTTATCATATGATTAATAATGTCCTAAACATAAAAACTGGTGGTATTATATAAGGAAAGTGAGTGGGTATGAAAGGTAAAGAGCATAACATACTTGAATAGTGTAGTTTCAAAAGTTTCAAAGTTAAAATGGTGTGCTTTTGCCATTCCTCTATTTACTTCTTCCTCAACAGTAAACACTTCATTATATTTTATACAAGTGATTCAAAGCTGAGCAGGGAAAAGAAGAAGAGTTCAATCTGAAGAGAGACCATTTGTTGGAAGCATTAGGATCTGGTATGATTTAATGGGCTGGTAGGACAGCACAAGAAAATCACACTTGAAATAAATCTAATAATAGAGATATCTCCCAATAAGCATTTCCATCTAGACAAGACATTTTTGTTTTGAAAGAGGGGCATTATCTCTCTTAATAAGACTTGCTGGTCATGGAAGAGCTAGAAAAGCAAAGCTGCTGGATTTGGTTAAGACTGAAGATAAACTTTTTGGAATGTCTCAACAGAAAAAGCAAGGAAAAAAAAGTGTTCATTTTCTTCTTTCATTTCGCTTTGGTAGCAGACATGTGCCATTGGGCTCTGATAGAGAAATGGATACGCACATTTTACTTTCAGAGTCAATGTGAGACATAATGCAATAGACAGGAAAACTAGTCATGACTGGGTTTATGGCAGACCTTCAGTTCACAAAACGCACAAGCCTGAACAAGCCAAGATGAGTCACTTCATGAGGTCGTATCCTAATATTACATAAAGATTTCCGGTGAATGGCTCTGTGGACTCGAAAATATCCCTAAATGATCCAAACTGTCCTGAAAGTTTTATACCTCATTGAAAGTAAGGCATACTCTATAATTTTCTCAGGGTATCAATTTATACATTTAGTTGCAAAGTATCAAAAATATACTTTATAACAAAAAGAAAGCAGTAAAATAGATCTTCTAAGAAGCAATGTAAATTTTTCAGAATGAGAAAGTGGTTCAGCTTAACTCTGGTAAATGAGAAACTTTTTCTGTGCAGAAGGTTAAACCACTGATGCTGATAGGAAGGAAAAATAAAGAGCCAACAGCTTGGTTATCTGTTGAGGAGTTTTGTAATTACCCTGAGTGAGTGCCTGGTTTTTCCTATGTCAGTGGGCAAATCTCATACTAATTTCTTTTTGTCTTCATTTCCTCAACTATAAAAAGGGGAAAATAATACAAGCCTGTCTCAGAGGGGTGTGGTGGGAATCAATTAAGGCCCATAAAGTGTTTCAAAGGCCAAAGATGAAAGACAACAGGCAAAATACAAAGCTTTGTTATTGGCCCTGCAGTTGATGGAATATAAGAGCTCATTTAATGTTGACAAAATTATGAAGCATCTAAATTTTCAAATAAGAATTCTGAAATAAGAGTATACTTTCTCAAACCTATGTGACTTCAATATATGAATTGATTCATAAGTGTGATTTATTTAAGGGCTCTATATTTAATTTCTCAGCCTCAGCTAATCAAAGAATAGAAGACTAGTTTGAAAATAGTGATTATAACCAGTTAGAATTTTAAAAATATGTTTTGTTCATTTTTTGTTTCCCCTCTGCATGTTGTTTGTTGTTTATTGTTATTTAGTTGCTAAGTCGTATCTGACTCTTTGCAACCCCATGGACAGTAGTCCCCCAGACTCCTCTGTCCATGGCATTTCCCAGGCAAGAATACTGGAGTGGGTTGCCATCTCCATCTTTAGGGTATCTTTCTGACCCAGGGATAGAACCCACCTCTCCTACATTGTAGGTGGACTCTTTACCACTTAGCCACCAGGGAAGCCCTGTATATTCATCAATAAGTTAATCAGCTGTTTGTTTCCAAAGAATGACCAAGTCCAGAGGAACTTCTTTGGTTGTGGTGGGGGTGGGGTAGGTGGAAGAATGAAACATTTAATGTGTTGCCACCACGTAGCATCCAGACAACAATGATTCAGCTTAGAATAAAGTTGTTATTAAATTCTGCCCGAGTCAGGACATTTAATCAAGGAAAACATATTTTCTCCAAATGTTTGAATTGAAGAGCCAGCAGAAAGAATATATGAAAACAACATTTTTCATTTTCAGAAATATGGCTCCTATTGCACAACCTCCCAAGATATATTCAGTTTCTTGGATGCTAAATGGCTAATGTGAAAACAAAGATAATGATGAATCAGTTACCTCTATGTTCCGTATTAAGAAAAAAATACTTGTCACCTATTTTTAATTGCATTTCGGTTTCATTTAATTTCAACCAGTAGCACTAAGTAAATGAATAGTTTTACCCTTCGAAATATCCTTAAGTTTATCAGTAGTTTGTAAATGATTACAACTAGAGCCAATAAGACTCTCAAGATATTATTTCCTAATTAAATAATTGCTCAACTGGTTGAAAGCTTGGATGACATAAATCAGCAATGAAACTGTCATACCTCAGAGTTCTACCTTTCTTAGGCATTTGAAAATTAGTATGAGCCTTCAGTGACAATCTTTCCTTGGGTTGATTCATGGGAAGACTTTCTTACTGATGTTTATTTTGCTTTGGGTTGGGCTGTAAAACTACTCTACAATAACATGACTTAGGAGGTTGTTATTTTAGAATTATTATATCCTGTACTGGTTGTGGTCAAGAAAAAGACAGGCTGAAAAACAAGTAATATACCTTTAAAACACTTACTAGTGCCATCAAAAAGAAAAAAAAAAANAAAAATATACTTTATAACAAAAAGAAAGCAGTAAAATAGATCTTCTAAGAGGCAATGTAAATTTTTCAGAATGAGAAAGTGGTTCAGCTTAACTCTGGTAAATGAGAAACTTTTTCTGTGCAGAAGGTTAAACCACTGATGCTGATAGGAAGGAAAAATAAAGAGCCAACAGCTTGGTTATCTGTTGAGGAGTTTTGTAATCACCCTGAGTGAGTGCCTGGTTTTTCCTATGTCAGTGGGCAAATCTCATACTAATTTCTTTTTGTCTTCATTTCCTCAACTATAAAAAGGGGAAAATAATACAAGCCTGTCTCAGAGGGGTGTGGTGGGAATCAATTAAGGCCCATAAAGTGTTTCAAAGGCCAAAGATGAAAGACAACAGGCAAAATACAAAGCTTTGTTATTGGCCCTGCAGTTGATGGAATATAAGAGCTCATTTAATGTTGACAAAATTATGAAGCATCTAAATTTTCAAATAAGAATTCTGAAATAAGAGTATACTTTCTCAAACCTATGTGACTTCAATATATGAATTGATTCATAAGTGTGATTTATTTAAGGGCTCTATATTTAATTTCTCAGCCTCAGCTAATCAAAGAATAGAAGACTAGTTTGAAAATAGTGATTATAACCAGTTAGAATTTTAAAAATATGTTTTGTTCATTTTTTGTTTCCCTCTGCATGTTGTTTGTTGTTTATTGTTATTTAGTTGCTAAGTCGTATCTGACTCTTTGCAACCCCATGGACAGTAGTCCCCCAGACTCCTCTGTCCATGGCATTTCCCAGGCAAGAATACTGGAGTGGGTTGCCATCTCCATCTTCAGGGTATCTTTCTGACTCAGGGATAGAACCCACCTCTCCTACATTGTAGGTGGACTCTTTACCACTTAGCCACCAGGGAAGCCCTGTATATTCATCAATAAGTTAATCAGCTGTTTGTTTCCAAAGAATGACCAAGTCCAGAGGAACTTCTTTGGTTGTGGTGGGGGTGGGGTAGGTGGAAGAATGAAACATTTAATGTGTTGCCACCACGTAGCATCCAGACAACAATGATTCAGCTTAGAATAAAGTTGTTATTAAATTCTGCCCGAGTCAGGACATTTAATCAAGGAAAACATATTTTCTCCAAATGTTTGAATTGAAGAGCCAGCAGAAAGAATATATGAAAACAACATTTTTCATTTTCAGAAATATGGCTCCTATTGCACAACCTCCCAAGATATATTCAGTTTCTTGGATGCTAAATGGCTAATGTGAAAACAAAGATAATGATGAATCAGTTACCTCTATGTTCCGTATTAAGAAAAAAATACTTGTCACCTATTTTTAATTGCATTTCGGTTTCATTTAATTTCAACCAGTAGCACTAAGTAAATGAATAGTTTTACCCTTCGAAGTATCCTTAAGTTTATCAGTAGTTTGTAAATGATTACAACTAGAGCCAATAAGACTCTCAAGATATTATTTCCTAATTAAATAATTGCTCAACTGGTTGAAAGCTTGGATGACATAAATCAGCAATGAAACTGTCATACCTCAGAGTTCTACCTTTCTTAGGCATTTGAAAATTAGTATGAGCCTTCAGTGACAATCTTTCCTTGGGTTGATTCATGGGAAGACTTTCTTACTGATGTTTATTTTGCTTTGGGTTGGGCTGTAAAACTACTCTACAATAACATGACTTAGGAGGTTGTTATTTTAGAATTATTATATCCTGTACTGGTTGTGGTCAAGAAAAAGACAGGCTGAAAAACAAGTAATATACCTTTAAAACACTTACTAGTGCCATCAAAAAGAAAAAAAAAAAGATTTAGTTTTTTTCCAGTTAGAATGTCATTAATAATTCACTTCATATAATTTTTGTCATTGTTGTTAAAAACTCATTTATCCTTTACCTCAAATTCGGAATGTAAACATTAACTGTCAAGGTTGATAGCCACACAATTACCCAGCTTAATTTTGTCTAGAAGATGAATGATTCACTGCTTTCTTGTGTGTGATGAGTACGCAGAGCTCTGTATTTTAAGTGGCTCTCTCCCAGAGGGCAAATCTTGTGGATTTCACTGCCCAGCCCATTCAGAAAAAAATAAAACTCATGGAGATTACGGCTGAATACTGACGGAAATGACATGGGAGGGACATCTTGTAACTTGATGATTTTGCCAGTGTTATTAAAATGGTTTTTCATTTTTTACATTGTTAAATTAAAAAATTTTTAAGGATTTTCAGGCATTAGGAAATATTGTCAAAGTTATCTTTTGGTTTAGTTATTTGTTTTGCATACCCAAAACTTTAAAAGGCTCCATAATAAATAAACACCTTATTTTTGCTTTGCCCAGCATCTAGCTCTTTTTGTATTCATAGTTCTGTAGTCTGTGAAGCAAAAATATTTCTCTTTTCCCTGGGTCTGTTATGTACTATCTCTTTTAGTTGACAGAAGTAAACTGTTTTTACCTCCAGTGACTGAGTCTGTTATTACTCTGCAGGTCCCTCTGCCCGAAGAGTGCCTAAAAAGATTTCTCTATTTATTTCTGCTAAATAGTACACAAAAGTAAAAGCAGATCTTTTCATTCTTTTTGATGCACATGTGTTTTATTATATCAGATAGTTGATGAATATGCCTTATTAGAATATCATCTAGAATTTTGTAAAGAAAGACTGAAGCACTCCACTTAATACAGTTCAGCAAAGGTATATTCAGAATGATTCACCTGGAGAGGAGAAGGGATAAGTAAAAGTTCTCTGTCCTCAAGGACCTTGATGTGTTTCTGAGATAGCGCAGGAGGTATTTGTTCAGTTTGATAAAATGAGAAGCTATATATTGCAGTAGACTGTACAATATTAAGGCCCAAACCAATGAAATCCACACTCAGAACAGAATATAATTTTGTATACTGAATAATTTCTTGGGATCTTCAAATTAAATTCTTTTATTTTATTAATGAAATTCCGGATATTATAAGGAATGATGTGATCAGTAATGCATTTTTATCTAGTCAAATGGTCACATTCTTGATTTTTCATGACCCCAAGGGATGCAAAGATAATTTATAGATACTCCTCATCCTTAATTTAGCTAATAGCATCTGTATTTTCCCTTCCCAAACTTCTTAAACTTTTAATAATGAATAAAATTTAAATGTGTATTTTCCCCTATGTGATGATAGTTACTATGTTTGTTTAGGTGGTAAAGAATCAGCCTGACAATTCAGGGGACATGAGAGATGTGGGTTCGATCCCTGGGTCGGGAAGATCCCCTGGAGGAGGAAATGGTAACCCACTCCAGTACCCTTGCCTGAAAAATCCCACGGACAGAGGAGCCTGGCAAACTACACTCCATGGGCTCACAAAGAGTCGGACACGGCTGAGCAGCTGAGTATGAGCATGAGGTAACCTGAAGAGTAAAGGGTTCCAAGAATAAAATTTATGTAATATAGAATATGGAAAATATATGAAATAACAGCATTTAGTTGCTCAAGAATTGACTCCAGGCTAACACATTCATTGAACCCTGATTTAACATAAGAAATTGTTATTAAGCTAAGGAGCATTTTTTTGAGCCACATTCAAGACCTTATGCACAGGCATTTAGGACTCAAAAATGAAAACCTATAATTCTTACTCTTGAAGAATTCAGTCTAGTGGAAGAGGTAAGTGCATGAGGAAATAAATTGAATACACAGAAATAAGTGCTGTGGTAGACACTGAGATCATCAGGGATGGCTTGAGAGAGGAGCTGAGTTCTTTTTATGAAAAAATGTTTTCCATTTCTTATTTTCTCTTTTTAAATTTTATGTTTTAATTGGAGAGTCATTGCTTTACAATGTTGTGTTGGTTTCTGCTGTATAATGACGCAAATTAGTCATAATTAGATATCTATTCCTTCCTAACCCCCCATCCCATCCCTTTCAGTCGTCACAGAATGCCGGACTGGGCTCCCTGTATTATACAGCAGCTTCCCACTAGCTATCTGTTTTACACATGATAATGTATATATGACAGGGTTACTTTCTCAGTTCGTCCTACCTGCTCCTTCCCCGCTGTGTCCAAAAGTCCATTCTCTACATCTGTGTGGGAGGTGAGCTCTTGATATTCTTGAAGACAGAATGGAAATTTGCTGTATGAAGTAGAGGGAGAAAGGGCATTTCAGGCAAAGAGAACAAAATGTGCAAAGGCATTGCGTTTTGAAAAGATATGTGAGAAGTTCATTGTGGCTTGGACTTTGGGGTTGTGGTAGGGAGTGGGAAATGAAATTGGAACAGCATATTGGTTACACCATGAAGGACATCATACCCAGACAAAAGAATCTGGACCTATATAGAGCAGCTAGTGGGAAATCAAGGGAAACTGTTAAACAAAAGGAAGGATGTAATCATATTTGGTAAGAAGATAATTGTGGCAGGAAAATGGAGTGGAGGTGAGATTGAGGTGAGACTGGGAAACCAGATAGAACACTGTGTCATTAATTTGAGGTAGAAATCAGAAAAGCCTGAGTTAATTAGTGGCAGTAGAAATGGGGGCTAATGGTCATACTTTGAATGTATTTCTGAAAAAAAAAAAAAAAAAGATAGGATTTGGGTGTAGATGGCTAAGAAGAGGAGGGACTCCAGAATCAGTTTTTTGCTTGAGAGATTTGAGGATGTTGATTCCATTAACCATGAAAAGAAAGGAGGGAATGTTTTCATTTAATTGCTCAATCATGTCCGACTCTTTGTGACCTTGGTCCGCCAGGCTCCTCTGTCCATGGGATTTTCCAGGTAAGAATACTGGAGTGGGTTGCCATTTCCTTCTCTGGGGAATCTAGGGATTGAGCCCAAGTCCCCTGGATTGGCAGGTAGATTCTTTACTGCTGAGCCACCTGGGAAGCCAAGGAAGGAGTGAAAAGATATACTTATTTCAGTTGTTTTTTTTTTTTCAAGTGCCTGTTGAAATAGCCAAGTTGACAGGCATTTCAACTGGTCTGGGACTTGAAGACAGGATAGAACTGGAGATACAGACTTGGGAACCATGAGCATCTAAAATGGCTTCTAGAATGTGGATGAAATCACATATCTAAATGTGTAGATGCTGGCAAA
>SJYV01041757.1:9832-27579 GCA_006410875.1 Neotragus pygmaeus
TCTGGAGGGAAGGAATTTATGTATAATTATGATTGATTTGCCTTGTTGTATGGGAGAAACCAAGACAAGTAAGATTCGAAGTTGGAATCTTAGGTACAAATGGTGACTGCTAATCCCTTAATTATACAAATGCAAAACGGGACAAATGAGTACCTACCATATGGGTTTTTTCTTTGACAACTATCTATGAAACTTTTATTCTTCCATGAAATATTAGAAAAGTGTATCAAGTTTACAAAAAAATTTTCTACCACCATCTTTATTAGGACTATTGAAAAATTAGGAAAACTATATTCAGGAAAAATTCTTTGCAGATTTGATATTTTGTTACATTGTACGTTATAATTATTTAGTGCTGCTCATTTTTTAATCCTTGAGTAAAAATTTTTTCCCTATACAGGTTTTTTCATCCTTTATTAAATTCCTAAATGCATTATTATTTTTAGTATTGCAAATGTTTCATTTTCTATCTTGAGATATAGAAAAATCCTTTTCACTTTATAAGTTGATCTTCCTCTTGTAATTGTGCTGAATTATTTATTCATGTGGTATTTTTATTCATGTTTTTAAATTAAAACTTTTATTGTGGTAAAATACATAAAACATAAAATTTACCAATCATTTTTTTTAATCATAACCATCCTTAAGTGTACAGTTCAGTGGTATTAAATAATTTATATTGCTGCTGCCATCACCCCATCCATCTCTAGAACCTTTTTCATCTTGTAAAACAAAAATTCTGTACCCATTAAAACTGTAACTCCCCATTTTTCCACTCTCTCACCCTAGCAACCACCATTCTATTTCCTGTCTCTATGAATTTTTCTGCTCTTGGTAGCACCCCATATAGATGGAATCATACAGTATGTGTCTTTTTGTGACTGGCTTATTTCACTTATCATAATGTCCCCCAGAATCCTCCATGCTATAGCATGTGTCAAAACTTCCTTCCTTTTTAAAAGCTGAATAACATTCCATGGTATATATATATACCATGTTTTGCTTATCCATTCACCCATCAATGAGACATTTGAGTTGCTTCCACTTTTTTGCTAGGAAAACCCATATATGGTTGTTAATGAAAATTAAATGTGTTCCTGGCATATAGTAAATACTTATGGTATCTGCTATTGTGTTTTTATTATGGGGTAACAGTAAGCTTGACTTGGTTTACATATCCACAGATGCTTCTGTGAGAATCTATGTATTTCAGGAGCTTCTGAAAGAGAACAATTTGGAGTAGTTACCCTTTTTAAGAAAAATTACAATTTGATAATTGAAAAAATNTTCTGTGCAGTCGCGGCTGGCTCCTTGGTCCTCATCTGAAGAAGAGGCCGGAACCTGAGTTTTCCTCTCCAGTTCTGACATGGATCACGGGGTTTCTCTTGAGGCTCCACAGGGGAGCAAGGCCTCGTCCCGAGTGGAGATGTGCACGGCCGCTTTCCTCCCGAGCTAGGGCAGCAGGTTCAGGCTTCCCGTCAAGTTGACACAGGGGTCTTTGTCTTTCCCTTGAGGTTTTCCGACATGGCTGAAACACGTGCCTCTGGTGTGAGAACATACTTAGGGTGACAGACGAGGCATTGCTGGAAAATCGGGTTCATCTGGACTGGACTGATACATTTAGAGGTCTTTTGAAATGGTTGCATGACCCGAGGAGTTCCTCTCGACTTTGTCGTGGAGAGCACCTCCACTTGAGATGTGACGGGAAAGCCGGGAATTCTTCCCTGACCAAGTAGGGAAAGATCCCTCATCTACATCAGAGGATAGCGAACCTAGGCTCCTCTTGAGCTGTGGTGGGACCCTCGGTGTTCCTCTCACGTGGAGAAGGGTATGTCGGGTATTTCTTGAGTCACTGCAAGGGTGTGAAGGACCTCTTCGAGGTTCAAAAGGGAAAGGGTGACTTCCCCGGAGACACCGCAGTGGACAAGGGCCTCATCTCGCATGGAGGGAAGAACTTCCTGGTTTTTCTCGAGTTTTGGCAGGTTACATTCGAGTTACGACAGGCAAATATGGGGCCCGCCTCTGTGGACTGAGGAAAGGCCAGTATCCACGCCAGTTGTGAGGGGGCTCTTTTAAGGAAATCTATTATTTTTATAATAGCTTTAAAATTCCACATATATTTGATGCAGGATACAGGATGCTTGGGGCTGGTGCACTGGGATAACCCAGAGGAATGGTATGGGGAGGGAGGTGGGAGGGGGGTTCAGGAGTGGGAGCTTATGTACACCCGTGGTGGATTCATGTTGATGTATGGCAAAACCAATACAGTATTGTAAAGTAAAAATAAATAAATAAATAAATACAATTTTTTTAATGTGTCAAAAAATAAAAATTAAAAAAAATAAAATTCCACATATAGAAATATACATGTAGACATTTATATTTAAATTATCAGGTAAGTAATGTGTCAATGTAAGTGTAGATATGAGTTACCTGAGAATAGCATATTTAATACTGCAGTATTTAATTTTGAATAGTATACTTTCAAGTCATTATTAAACTATTTATACATTTTATGTTTGATCATAAATTTATCCTATAATAATGATACCACTGAACTCTGAATCATGAGATACATTCAGAATATAGGGAAAAAAGTCATCCTTCTTATCCTTTTTCCATTCTTCTAACCCTGACTGGGGATCAGGCCCTTTATTCTGTCCACGTGAAACGTGGGCCAGATGCACGGCTATGATGACGACAGGAATGCAGAGTGTCCCTAGGCCCTGTGACCACAGTCAGGCTACTCCAGCTGAAATGATCAATGATCATTTGTTCAACTGCAGCAATGAATGGAGGGGCTCTTATAAGTCTCTTCACAGTTATTTAATCAAGAGTGTTCATTTAGGAACAACATGCGCAACATTTCTCAGTTAATTTTGCCATTTTTTAGGATCCTTAATGGCTCCTTTTCTAGTTTACCTGCTTTTTGACTGCTGATGGTAATGAAATAAATGCAGACATAACCCATTGTGTGTGGGCATTGATTCTGTAAAAGACCTTGGTCCAGTGCTAAGTCAGACAAAAATGAATAATAATTACACGACTGTCTTTGATGGTTTGCTTTTTAAGCTTCGCCAACTGTAGCATCACTAAATCTGCTCTTTTTCCTGGGAGGTTTTGATGATTTCTATAAGCCATTTAATTTTAGCAGCCATTTGTTTTTCTACCAAACTATTCTGTTACAAAATTAGAAGTAAATGCATTGCATAAATCAGTGTTTTGTTTTCATATGGATTTTTCTGGCACTTGAGTATTTGAAGAATGAAACTATCCAACAAAGAACCCTAATACACATGGTTTTAAGTGCAGTATTTCATTTTTTAAAAAAAGGCTGGGTTTATTACCTAGAAAATTGGCAAATGTTTATGCTTAAAAATCCTCTTGAAGGAAAGCTGTAAGAAGTAAGTTAAGTGGTTCACATTTATGAGACAGTGTTATTCCAATGCAGTAGCTGCAGTAGTACCAACTGCCTGTTACTTGGACTTTTTTTTTTTTTTTTTTCGGTAGGGACCATGCTGAAATCACTTTTCTGTCAAAGATCCGTCTAGTCAAAGCTCCAGTTTTTCCAGTAGTTATGTACAGATGTGAGAACTGGACCATAAAGAAGGCTGAGGACCAAATAGTTGGTGCTTTTGAACTGTGGTGCTGGAGAAGACTCTTTGAGAGTCTTTGGACAGCAAGGAACTCAAACCAGTTCATCCTAAAGGAAATTAACCCTAAATATTCATTGGAAGGACTGATGCTGAAGCCTAAGTTCCAGTCCTTTGGCTGATGCAAAGAGCTGACTCAATAGAAGAGATACTGATGCTGAGAAAGATTGAAGGGAAAAGGAGAAGGGGATGGCAGAGGATGAGATAGTTAGATAGCATCACTGACTCAATGGACATAAATTTCAGCAAACTTCAGAGATAGTGAGGGACAGTGAGGCCTATTGTGCTGCAGTCCATGGGGCTGGAAAGAGTTGGATATGACTTAGTGACGGAATGACAACCACATGCTGAAATATCACTGTAGATGAAAGCCCTCTGGAGAGGAACAATATGACCTGAGATATGCTCCCTTCAGAACAAAATAGCATAAAAATAATTTCCAAGGAAGTAATTTAATTGGATCAGAAGCCTGGTGTGCAAATACTTGATATATGTGTGGATTAACAGAAGATTGATGCCTCATGATGTCCACATCCTAATCCTCGGAAATTCTGAATATGTGATGTTTCGTGGCCAAGGGGAGTAGGGTTGTTGTGAATTAATATTGCTGAACAACTGATTGTGATCACGAGAGGAAATAGATAATCTTGAGAGAGGTTGATGAACCTGGACTACCTGGTGGGCCTGAAGGTGAGATCTTGTCCTGGCTCTGGTCAGAGGGAGAGGTGGCTGAAGAGATGTCAGAGGAGAGCTCCCCCTGCCCTGGCTGGCTTCACAGGTAAAGGGAGCTGCCAGCAACCAAGGGATGAAGGCAGCCTCTAGGAGCTAGAGAAGGTGGGGAACCAGATTCTCCCCAGAACTTCCAGAAAATAATGCAGCTAGTTGGTACCATGTTTAAGCCTGCTGAGACTTGTGCTGGCCTTCTGCCCTAGAGAGTTACCATGTAATAACTTTGTGATGTTGGAAGCCATGGAGTCTGTTCTAGAATTTTCCACCAGCAGTAATAATCTAATTGGGGAGGTAGAAATGTTAGCCTTTTCATGTTGCATGGTTCCATGCCATAAAGGAATCACATTTTGCATTTAAAGAAATTACATTCTTTTTCCTGAGGCATCCTGGCCTCCTTTGTCTTCAGCTATCATGGGTCGCGCCTCCCACATTCTGAATCCATCTCAGATCAGTTTGGTTCTTTTCTACCCTCTTTGCTTTTCCTCTGCCCCTGTCATGCCACTTCCAGCCTTGATCTAGAAGCCACCTCCCAGATGATCTCTGTTCTCCAGTTTTACCCTTGTGTTCAAGAGACCCACTAAATCTTTAGAGAAATGAACTGTAAATCAGACTCGGTCTTGTCAGTTCTCTAAGGAAATACATCTCACTGGGTTCTCATTACTAAGGAGATAAAATTGCATCGCCCTGAAGCATAGTAAATCTTGCTTTCAGACTTTCTTCTCTGTGGTTCGTATCCTCACTTGTTAGCTTGGTGACTCCTCTTTTCCTTCATTTATCTGTGTAAATATTACTTCCTGGAGACCTTCTTTGACCTTCTAAACAAAGGAGAATTCGGCATCCATTACCTCTTCCTAAGTCCCCACAATGATGGGCGTCAAGGTTTACCTGGGCACCTCTGGGTTCACAGCCCTTTGTGAGTTGTCTATTCTGGTAGGCTCACTCTGAATTTGTTTCCAAACTGAATGAGTTAATAACTAAATGGATAGATATTTATAACTAAATAAATGGATATTTATAATTCCTGAAGCATATTTTGCTTCACTGTTTTTTCAAACAGTAATGACACTGTGAAAGAGAGAAGTCAAAAAATACATGAGAAAATATGAAGCTGGTAAAAAGAAATCTAGTAGTATTTGGAAAATGAATAATAATAAGTATGCTTTCTATAGGACTTACAGAATGAATTTTCTTGTTTTGAGCCTACTCATAATGAATACAAAAGTTAAAACCATTACAAATGCAAAGGGGCATGCAGGTAAATATTCCTTATCCAGGAAGATGAGGAGCCACGCAAATGGGGAAAACCCATCTGCTTGGGTCCTAAGCATTTACCTTGTTTCCTGTCAATCACTCATACACTGGAGAAAAGATGGTACAAAATCTAATTTTGTAACTGACTGGTGTTTATAATTCTTACTCTCCTTATTGCTTTATGAGTTACCTTCTTTCAGTTCTGTTGAAAAATCAGCATTCCTTGAGGACAAAGATGTTTAAGCACAATATGTGCTTTCATATTGTAAATTAATTCTAAATCTTAAAATATATCCCAAACGGACATGACTGTACAGATGAGAGAGCAAACCAAAGAGAGAAACACACTTGCACAGCAGGAATCCAGTCCTCTCATTGATCTTAGGCTCTTCTGATCTTGTCCAGCGTGAAACATCTGTGTGCACAATTTAGCACCTAATTACACAGTGCCTTGTGTCAGTAGCTGTTACATTTCAGGTTGCCAAACTATTTTTTCTAAGCTCAGCTACTACATTTTCAGCAAACTGATTGAAATACTGTAAACTCAGTGGAGGTAGTGAAATGCAGTGAGAAATGGTAGTGCTTAGTCATTTTGAGGACTTCAGTTGGCTTTCTTCTTCATCATTTTTCCAGAAGAAAAATGCTTTGGACAAGAGAATTAATATTCAAACTTGATTGTGAATCAAGATAAGGAGAATCTCGAGTTGGATCCCTGGTGGGATGGCCTGGTGTGTAAACCTGTCGCAGAGGGACAGGCTTCCCCATGGTCAGTGAGACAGGTAGCTGCTGCTGCTGCTGCTGCTGCGTCACTTCAGTGGTGTCCCTCTGTGCGACCCCATAGACAGCAGCCCACCAGGCTCTCCTGTCCCTGGGATTCTCCAGGCACAAACACTGGAGTGGGTTGCCATTTCCCTCTCCAATGCATGAAAGTGAAAAGTGAAAGTGAAGTCACTCCATCGTGTCTGATTCTTCGCGACCCAATGGACTGCAGCCTACCAGGCTCCTCCATCCATGGGATTTTCCAGGCAAGAGTACTAGAGTGGGTTGCCATTGCCTTCTCCACCAGAGAGGTAGAGAAAAACACAAACCAATGAGCCTCACATCTTTTACCATATTTCTTAGCAGTTGAATTGAAAATAATTTATGCTGTGTGTATTGGAGTCATGTACAGTTATGAAACTTGTACCATAAAGAAGGGAAGGCGCTGAATAGTTAATGCTTTCAAATTGTGGTGTTGGAGAAGACTTTTGAGAGTCCCTTGGACTGCAAGGAGATCAAACCAGTCAATCCTAAAGGAAATCCACCCTGAATATTCATTGAAAAGACTGTCGCTGAAACTGTCGCAGTTAGGACTTTGCTGTCCACTGCAGGGGATGCAGTTTCACACCCTGGTCAGGGACCTAAGATCTCACATGCCCTGTGGCCAAAAAAACAAAACTATAAAACATAAACAATATTATAAAAATTTCAAAAAAGACTTTAAAATTGGTCCACATTAATTAAAAAAAAAAAGAGTAGGTTTAGAGTGAGAATTGGGGGTTCTGTAATCCAATAAAACAACAAATGACAAGATTCCATTCTCTATCTCTGGAAATTTATATTAATAATGTTTGTGTGGAAAAATTACATTCAATGCGTATGATAATTTCTAACTATCCAAAACATTTATAACTTTTCTCAATGTATTAAGGAGTTTTTCCAAATGTGAAACTGTTTTTTTTTTCCCCTAAATAAATGTAGCTTATGCATTTTGTTCCTGAGTTAGTTTATCATTTCAAGTCTTTGTTGGCAAGAGTTTCTGGGCTGTAAATGGGATCTGGCAAGGAAGCTTTCCTTAGGGAATGAGGAAATGGAAGCAGAATAGAAGCATTGTGCACAGCTAGAATATTTTTCTTTCAAGAGGACATTGCTGTTTTATTGGTGGAAGTAACCATGGAATTTGATGATTAAAAGAAAGAATAAGGAAAATTCCAGGCAACAAGAAGTGAGAATCTTATAAAAAGCCATGTCAAGCATGAATAATATCTTGAGCACTCAATTCATTGGCCTTGCTATGCTTCCTCTCAGACCCCTGCTGTAATCATATTTAAATTTCTGAAAGCTTTTATGCTTACACAAAACAAAGACTGGGAAGAAGTGTCTTGGGACTTTTTTCTCTCTTGTAGGAGCAGACGACGTGATAAGAAAATATTCATATATTCTTTGAGTTAACCAATATTTCTGAATTATTTGCAAACATGAAGCAAAACACAAGCATCAGAATTAATTTGATAGTCATACATTAATGATAATGATGGATGCTGGATTTTTTTTAAAGTATATATATACAGACAATTGAAAAATATGTGCATATGTGTTCTAAAGAAAGTTGAATCTTGATATCTGTATCAGTCAGCATTGCTCAACAGTTTTGAGGCTGGAACATTGCAATGATTATTATCTGTCCTTCCTAACTATGTAATTAGAGCACTGAGTTTGGCAGGAGGTCTCGCATTTAAATTGATGATCATTGGAGAATAAAAACTTTTAGACCACATGGTCTGGAAAAAAAAAAAAAAATGATGGTGAGAAATCCTGGTTTCCTTCCCAGATTTAGAACAGCTCCGTCATATGACTTGGAGAGCAACTAAATTAATTCTACTTGTAGAATGTTAAATGCAGTCACCCACTTTCTTGGCATGGTATCCACATCTTTGATCCTCTTTGACCAGAGTGAAACCAGCGTGACTACGTTTTGCTTGCCTAGACTCTCTGATCAGGTAGAGTAATGATCCATGTAGCTTTAGATGTCAGTCATAAAATAGGGAATGATGAGAAAGATGAAATTCTCAAGATTGAGACTGGCATGATCCAAGAAAGATATGGAGCTCAAGTTTTAGCAGAAATGAATGAATAGGACATTATGTGAGTTACCCGGCAAGAATATCTCAATGTCCAAGATGCTTTTCCCTTTCCTGGCAAAATTATACTGGGGTGTGTTACTGTGCCCCCAAGAAAGCTGTACTGCTATGGCAACGTTCACTATGTGCATTATCAAATATATTCTCTCAATTAAAATTGCACCCATTACCCAATGAATTAATGAGCATCTGATAGAACTTTAGTGTCTCTTTGCCACACTTCCCCAGTATGGTGTGAATGGCCCTATTTTCTTCCCCCTTCCAAGCATGTCCCCAATGTGCTCTGCTTGGTGCACAGTTCAGAACATGTTCCTAGTTTCATTCTGGCTCAAGTAGCATTCGACTTAATATCAACATTTTCTTTTTGCTGATGCTGCACCATCATCCTCTTGGTTTATTCCACTCACAACCTGAACCTGCAGCCATCCCCTGGTTTGAGTCCATGAGATACCCCTAGGGTGGCCGTACCAAAGTAACTCCAAATGAGTGGCTTAAACAACGGAAATTTATTATCTTAGCGTTCTGGAGGCTGGAAAAGTAAAATGAAGATTTAGGCAGAGTCATGCTCCCTCCGTAGCCTCTGGAGGAAGATCCTTCTTGCCTTGTCCAGCTTCTGATCACCCCAGGCGCTCCTCTGCGTGTCGATACATCGCTCCAGTCTCTGCCTGTGTCATCACCTGGGGTTCTTCCTGTTGCCACTGCCTCCACTCCATCGTCCTTCTCTTTACAAGGACACCTGTCATATTGGATTAAGAGCCCACCGTATTCCAGTGTGATCTCATCCTAACTCATTATGTCTGCAAAAATTGTGTTTCCGAACAAGGTAACAATCACAATCACTGCAGGTGGGGTGGTCCTCAAAATGTTATCTTGGGGGCACAATTTATATCAAATATAGCTTTTATGAGCGATTTTTGTGCATTTCCTATGTAAACACTATGCCTTGCTCAACATGCAAAGGCTGATCTATCCAAAGAAACAAATGCTTATATCTCTGTTCATCAAGGAAAATCATCACAATCACTATTTTTAGAAAATCCTGTGTATAGCAGATACTCTATGAGGATTAAAACATCCACTGCTTTCAGCGGTGTGCAGAGTAGGTATATTCATTTTACAGAGGAGAAGTAGTTCTTATTTCACACAATAATGATGGGCTGTGTCAGATCTGATTCAAAAGTGTGTGCTCATTGTGTAACTGCACTCAACCAAGAGAGCTTGTTAAAGTGTTCTTTGAATGAGCAGTGATAAGCATATGGTGGGCACAAATGGGTGAAACATGATCAGGGGGTGAGCAGAATGGAAAGGCTCTCAAATTACACAGTGTAATTTGAGTTGATGAATCAAGGGGAGGTTATTTTAGAGAAATGTAATGTTGTATAAGCAGTACAAGACTCCGATATCCCAAACCTGACCAGTAAGTGAAATTATTGCCCACTTTTAAGCATTGGGACAAAAACCTTAAATGAAATTCAATCACATCAATATGAAAGGATCATAGCAAAGTGAGTTTTATTTCAGACATGCAAGGATGGCTCAATATTAGAAAAGTAAACAGTGAAGCCTACTATATTAATATTAATCAGAAGGAAAAGCCTGTGGCTGTATCCACTGATGCCTAACATACATTTGATTAAGTATAATGCAATGTCATAATTTAAAAGGATTATTTTAGCAGAATAATACAGGACAGAATGTCTTTAATTTCTTAAGGTATTAACAGAAATATCATATTTAGGAATACAGTATTAGAAGTACTTCCATACAAATCTGGAATATATATTATGCCTTCTATCATGTGTAATATTCAGCATATACTTGAGATATTAGGCAGTCCTAATACCCCTAATAGATACTGGCAATCCTAATACCCCACCCTAAATATAGGGGATTAAAGGATGGGGTAGCAAGAGACATGTGATTATTTGTAGACTTCACATTCATATAACCCAGAAACACAAGGGAATAACTAACAAGCTACTATCACTAATAAAGTGAGTCCATTAAGCTATCCAGATCTAATCTCAATACACAAAAAAATCAATAGCTTTCCTATGTGCCAGCCATAAATAACTAGAAAATGTAAAACGACATGAAGTCCCTTCTAAAAAAAAAAAAAAACAATAAAAGCATAAGGTACATAGGTAAAATTCTCAAAAAATATGCAAAATTTTGGGGAGAAAAATATTTAAATTCTTAGAAGTCAATAATAAAAGCCAGTGGAAAAGGAGCTATGTATCAAATTCATGGATGACAAGGCTTACTATCGAATCTTTGCATATAGAAGAATTCTTTTGAGACTGCCCTGGGGGTCCAGTGGTTGAAACTCTGCCTTCATGCAATATGTGTGGGTTTGGCCCCTAGTTGAGGAGCTAGGATCCCACAGACCTCCCAGCCAAAAAACCAAAACATAAAATAGAAGCAAGGTTGTAACAAATTCAATAAAGACCTTAAAAATGGTCCACGTCAAAAAAAAAAAGCAATAAAGAATCTGCCTTCCAAGGCAATGAACATGGGTTCAATCCCTGGTCCAGGAAGATCCCTCATGCTGCAGAACAACTAAGCTTGTGCCCAGCAACTACTCAGCCTGAGTGCTGCAACTAGAGCTAAGTCTGTGTGCCACAAGTGAGACCTGAGGCAGCCATAAGTAAATAATAAAAAGGGAATTCTTTGTAATACACAAAAGCTCCTCCATCCACGGGATTTCCCAGGAAAGAATACTGGAGTGGGTTGCGATGCCCTTCTCCAGGGGATCTTCCCCACCCAGGGATTGAACCCAGGTCTCCTGCATTGCAGGCAAATTCTTTATGATCTGAGCACTGGGAAGCCCGGTGCTCTTGTCTGCAGGTGGTATCATTGGCTCTCTCTATGGAAAAATGAAATAAAATACTTTGGCCACCTGATGCAAAGAGCCAGCTCATTGGAAAAGACTGATGATGGGAAAGAATGATGGCAGAAGGAGAAGGGGATGACAGAGGATGAGATGTTTGGATGGCATCCCTGATTCAATGGACTTGAGTTTGAGCAAATTTCAGAAGATGGTGAAGGACAGGGAAGCCTGGTGTGCTGCAGTCCATGGGGTCACAAAGAGTTGAACACCAGTTGGCAACTGAACTGAACTGATCAGGCTACAAGAGGACATGAAGTGAAAGAAACCGATCTGAACAAGCTTTACTGTATGGTTTGAACTGTATGACATTCTGGAAATGGCAGAACTATGAAGACCATAGAGAGATCAGTGATTGCTAGGGGTTGAGGGAGCGAGGAATGAATAAGTGGAACACAGAGTGTTCTTAGGGCAGTGAAAATACTTTGTATGATGCCGTAATAACAGATATACATATATTTGTCCCAACCTGGAGAATGTGTAACACTGAGACTAAACCATAAGATAAATTGTGGACATTGGGTGATTATGATATGTCATGTAGATTCATCCATTGTAACAAGTGTACTGCTTTGGTGGAGGATGTTATAATCGGGGAAAATTCTGCATGTGTAGGGGTGAGGATGTATTGGAAATCTCTGTACTTTAACCTCACTTTTGGTAGGAACCTTAAACTCGCCCCCCCCAAAAAAATAAATCTGAATGCAAAAAAAAAAAACAAGGAACTTATAAAGTCAATGAAGGAATATTGTGGTATGTATCATATCATTCATATCACATGAATGAATTTTCCAAAGTAATGTATACTAACAAAAAGGAAACAGAGATGGACAATACACACGAGAAGAGATGCTTAACCTTGCTTGCACTCTGAGAGTGCAGACTAGAGGAGAGGCAGTGTTCAGCGTCCAGTTGATGGTAGTTGATGCTGGGTAGCTTTCCAGGTGACGTTAGTGGTAAAGACCCTGCCTTCCAGTGCAGGAGAGGTACGAGTCTCAGGTTCCATCCCTGGGCTGGGAACTTCCTCTGGAGGAGGGCATGGCAATCCACTCCAGTATTCTTGCTTGAAGAATCCCATGGACAGAGGAGCTTGGTGGGCTACAGACCATGAGGTCACAAAGAGTCAGCCGGACATGACTGAAGAGACTTCACATGCAGTGTAACGATTAGCTCAGGTGTGGGAAGTCTGGGACACAAACTCCAGAGCAACCGCTTGGGAAGAAACTTTGGTGAGATTATGTTAAATTTGTCAGCTGCATCATCGTCCTCCAGCAATTCTGTGGTGTCTCTTTCCTGTGTCAGTGATTCTAAAAGTGAATCCACATTCTGGCAGCATCAGCACCACTTGAGATGATATAAAAAATGACGAGTTCCCAGCCCCACCCTTGATATACCCAATTAGCAGTTAATGGTTCAGCAGGTCCTTTGGGTGATCGAAATGCCAAAATTTGACAAGCAACATTAGGGCCATTATTAGGGAAATAATAGGGATGACAGCCATGCAATGGAACACTATATACTATAATTAAGAAAATGTGGATGGATCTGTATGCCTTGCTTTGCCAAGTTATACTGTTTCTGCAAAGCAAGCTATGGAACAGGACATGGAGAGTAGCCATTTATGAACCTCATATGATTCAATTTGTTACAACGGAAAAAGTGTTGCATATTATGCATGTACATTAAAGAGAACCACAACACAAGGTCTTATTGAGAGTTACTAGCTGAGTGAAGACCAACTAGAATCACCATTGCCAAGCGGGGCATATGTGACATGGTCTTCAAATTGGGATATGCCCTTTTCACAGAGTACATATGCGGCTTGTGGAGAATATATTAGATACTCTGCTTAAATGTGCAGTTTTTATGGCCTAAGGAAAGGAAAAAAATTAATAATGGGATGACAAAGGAATTTTTGTTCTATATATCACATGGCTGTATGCAATGTGTAGTACTCATGATAAACTGAAGGAAGAATTGATACTCCACCATGAAATAATATACATCTGTGAATGTTCATTGTCTTAGGTTTATTCTGTTTAAAGGTTAATGGAACATGTGTGTGTGTGTGTGTGTGTTTTAATATCACAGAAACTTGCTGATACTTTGTAATGGGTAATGAGGGTAAAAGAAAATTTTTTTTGATGTTCACAGGTTAAATGATCACTGGTGGAGAAAGTTTCAAACTTCATATTTCCCAGGGAAAAAGATTTCAGGTTTTCCTAAAATTTTCTGTGATGACAGGTGGCTGTCAGAAATATACTCCATATTTGAAAGGAAAACACATTTAAAACACATTAAAAATGGCCTCTAAAAAATGAAGAGTAAGTTAATCACTTTTATATATGTGATCATTCCGGAAAGAACATTTTTAACATTTGAAAGAAGTTGGAATGTTTGATGAAATACATGATTTTGTTGCTAAAATCAGGTAAACCATCAGTTTTTTTTTCATATTTTCTCACTTCACAAACCCTGAAATATAAATGTCCTAAACATTTTTTATTTTTCAAATGTGGTTTTATTTGGAATATGGACTTATTTGTTCAAAACTAGTAACATGGCACAGCTAAACAATTGGATGACAGGGATGGAAATAAAAAATTACTGCTTCAGGGTCAATGATATACCTTAATAATGATAAACGATAGTTAACCTTCAGTTCAGTTCAGTTCAGTCACTCAGTCGTGTCCGACTGTTTGTGACCCCATGAATCGCAGCACGCCAGGCCTCCTTGTCCATCACCAACTCCCAGAGTTCACTCAAACTCACGTCCATCAAGTCAGTGATGCCATCAAGCCATCGCGTCCTCTGTCGTCACCTTCTCCTCCTGCCCCCAATCCCTCCCAGCATCAGAGTCTTTTCTAATGAGTCAGCTCTTCACATGAGTTGGTCAAAGTATTGGAATTACAGCTTTAGCATCAGTCCTTCTGATCCGATGAACACCCAGGACTGATCTCCTTTAGAATGGACTGGTTGAATCTCCTTGCAGTCCAAGGGACTCTCAAAAGTCTTCTCCAACACCACAGTTCAAAAGCATCATTTCTTCGGTGCTCAGCTTTCTTCNGTCCTTCTGATCCGATGAACACCCAGGACTGATCTCCTTTAGAATGGACTGGTTGAATCTCCTTGCAGTCCAAGGGACTCTCAAAAGTCTTCTCCAACACCACAGTTCAAAAGCATCATTTCTTCGGTGCTCAGCTTTCTTCACAGTCCAACTCTCACATCCATATATGACCACTAGAAAAGTCATAGCCTTGACTAGACGGACCATTGTTGGCAAAGTAATATCTCTGCTTTTCAATATGCTATCTAGGTTGGTCAAAACTTTCCTTCCAAGCAATAAGCACTTTTTGATTTCATGGCTGCAGTCACCATCTACAGTGATTTTGGAGCCCCAACAAATAAAGTCAGCCATTGTTTCCACTGTTTCCCCATCTATTTCCCATGAAGGGATGGGACCAGATGCCATGATCTTCGTTTTCTGAATGTTGAGCTCTAAGCCAACATTTTCACTCTCCTCTTTTAATTTCATCAAGAGGCTTTTTAGTTCCTCTTCACTTTCTGCCATAAGAGTGGTGTCATCTNAGAGTCCTTGCTCACTCAGACTGCTTGTTCCAGGGCTGCCCATGCGCTCCTGTTCTTTGTGCTATGTAACAAGAAGAAACCTATAGATTAGATGTCAGTATTGTAGGATAGGGCTTCCCAGGTGGTGCTAGTGGTAAAGAACCTGCCTGCCAATGCTGGGGATGCAAGAGATGCGGATTTGACCCTTGGGTTGGGAAGATCCCCTGGAGAAGGAAATGGCAATCCAATCCAGTATTCTTGTCTGGAAAATCCCATGGACAGAGGAGCCATGTGGTTTACAGTCCATGGTGTCACAAAGAGTCAGACATGACTGAGCACAGACACACACAGACACGCACACGCGCACACACACACACACACAATTATAGGAAATGTCAGTTGTGATGAAGTGAAACTGAGGTTTTACTTAGTTATGCCAACAAGAAATATATGTTTCATATTTTTAAAAGAAACTTATTTTATATTAGAGCTTCCCTGGTGTCAGATGATTAAAGAATTTGCTTGTAATTTACAATGTTGTGTTAGTTTCAGGTGAATCTGAAAAAGAACAGATATATGTAATGTGTAGCAGAATCACTTTGCTGTATTTTTCATATTTAAAGAGCATCTTTTTAGTATTAGTTATAGAAGATCTTGTAGGTCTTCATAGAACTGTTCAACTTCTATGAACAGTAGACTTGGCTTATTCTGATATGAAATGGCTTGCCTTGCAAATGATCCATAATTATTCTGTTGTTTCTGAGATTGCATCCAAGTACTGTATTTTGGACTCTTTTGTTGACTATGAGGGCTGTTCCATTTCTTCTAAGGAATTCTTGCCTATAGTAGCAGATATAATGGTAATCTGAATTAAATTTGCCCATCCCCAGCCATTTTAGTTCACTGGTTCCTAAAACATTGATTTTCACTCTTGCCATCGCCTGCTTGACCATGTCCAGTTTGCCTTGATTCACAGACCTAACATTTCAGGTCCCTACGCAATTTTCAGGTAAAATTATCTTCCCCATATCTAAAACCTAAATGTACTGGAAATCATATATCATTTCAATTCAGTCCAGTTGCTCAGTCGTGTCTGACTCTTTGTGACCCCATGGACTGCAGCACACCAGGCTTCCCTGTCCATCACCAACACCCTTAGCCTGCTCAAATTCATGTCCATCGAGTCAGTAGTGTCATCGTATGTAAGTCAATAACATAGTTTTTCCTCTTACTAATTTGACAAATAATAATCTAAACGTGATTCAGACCCTGGATTTTTCAAGTCTTACATTCCTCTTCTTTTTAAAATTTTTTTAACATGGAATTCCATGCTTTATACAGATGTCTCTAGTTTTTGCCTGTGGTCTTTCCCTGTTCCCAGTTCCCATCTAGGATAACGTATGACATCTGGTAGTGAGAGGCACTCCTTGTTCTAATGACTTTGAAAGTTTTGGGTGTGCCATCAAGTGTTTTGTAGAATGGCCTTCTATTGAAATTTGTCTTTTATTTTTCCCCTGGTTCTACAGAGAGGATTACAGTTTTTTGACAGCAGGACCTCAAAGGGAAAGTGCATTAAATTATCAAATTTGCATAGGTTCAAGATTATTTATTACTAGTGATGTAACCTTTGCTTGCCTGACTAAAGGAGTGTCTGTCAGATTTCTCTCTGGAAAAAGTGAAAGTGTCAGTCCTTTGGTCATGTCCAAATTTTGCAGCCACATGGCCCGTAGCCCACCAGGCTCCACTATCCATGGGATTTCCCAAGAATGCTGCAGTGGGTAACCATTTCCCTTCTCCAGGGGATCTTCCCAACCCAGGGATCGAACCCTGTGGTGGATTGCACCTACATTGCAGGTGGATTCTTTACCATCAGTGCCACCAGGGGAGTCCTTCTTTCTGGAACACTACTGATTTTTCTGTCTCTCCATAATGTAATTTTTAGGAAAAAGTCCACACTTAGGGAGTGAGGAGTGAGTTCTACTTCATTTGAAATTCTTATCCAGGGAGTCCCACATTCTTCTAATTATGAAAGAGTCCAGTTTCCAAATTTGCCTAACATGTTAGCTTATGTGGTCAATTTGAATTTTAAATTGGGAGTTGTCTTGGTGACTAATACAAGTTACACTTTTTTTTTTAATTTAAATAAAATCCTGCATATTGAAGCCATTGGTCTTAGATCCTATTCATGCCGAATGCCACCTGGATGAGGTCTTCTGGGCCACGGCACAGTTTCTTATATTCAGACTAGGCTTATCATCCTTCCTGAGGGTTCATCCCCCCACACCAGGTTGCATTAAATGCAGTCGTGTCTGACTCTTTGCAACCCCATGAACTGTAGCCTATCAGGCTCCTCTGTCCATGCAATTTCCTAGGCAACAATCCTGGGCTGCCATTTCTTTCTCCAGGGGATCTTCCTGAATCAGGGATTGAACCCACATCTCTTGCATCTTCTTCATTGGCAGGCAGACTCTTTGTTCCTAAATGGTTATGTAGTAACTCTAACAACTTGAATTTAATGATGTATCTGTGCAATATGATAGAAATTTAAATATTTAAAATTCAGTATGCCGTTACTCAGTTTTCTTTTGGGTCTTATACAGTGTTTAAAATCATGACCAGATATAAATGATCTTGAAAGTAAAATCTATAAATTAATTTCTGATGAATGTTCCCCACCCTGTTTTGTTACAGTCGTTCAACATATCCATGGAACTTTCATCCTGTGTTCAAAGTTCAGAGAGATTAAAAAAAAAAAAAAAA
>SJYV01041758.1:0-10988 GCA_006410875.1 Neotragus pygmaeus
ACTGCGAGCAGTGAGGACACGTCGAGTGGAATTCTGGACACCCCGCTAGTAACTGGTTGGTATGAGAAAGAATCTCTCAAGTGTCTGTACACCTACCTACTGTCTCAGAGAAACGGAAGAACAGGAAAAATAAAGAGAAGAATGAGCAGGACTGAACATTCCTAGGATTTTTTTCCTTTGCTTTATCTGCTCCTGACTGCATATCTGTAACTAAGTTTGCTTCTCTGTACCCCCTCAACTCTGCAAGAGCTGTATTTAGCACCTATTATCCTTTGCTTTTTCCAGGGGTCATGTATGGATGTGAGAGTTGGACTGTGAAGAAAGCTGAGCGTGGAAGAACTGATGCTTCTGAACTGTGGTGTTGGAGAAGACTCTTGAGAGTCCCTTGGACTGCAAGGAGATCCAACCAGTCCATCCTAAAAATCAGTCCTGGGTGTTCATTGGAAGGACTGATGTTGAAGCTGAAACTCCAATACTTGGGCCACCTGATGAGAAGAGCTGACTCATTGGAAAAGACGCTGATGCTGGGAAAGATTGAGGGCAGGAAGAGAAGGGGACGGCAGAGGATGAGATGGCTGGATGGCATCACCGACTCAATGGACATGGGTTTGGGTGGACTCTGGGAGTTGGTGATGACGGGGAGGCCTGGCGTGCTGCGGTTCACGGGGCCGCAGAGAGGAGGACAGGGCCGGGGGGCTGGACTGACCTGACCCTTTGCCTGCACCTGAACACCCCCTTCCTCTTGCGGACATGCCGGAAGGCAGGCCACAGAGCCCATCTGCCAGACTCACTCGCTGAGCTACCGACAACAGCCTGTGACTGGTTTTCACAAGAACCTAGCACCTTTATTCCTCACCAGCAACTCCTGACCGCGAGCCCACAGAAGAGCCGTGAGGACAAGCTGTCAGGAAAGCGTCATGGCCATGCGCTTGTGTGAGCCGTCAGGTGTGGATTAGTCAAAGGGCGATTCAAGCACCTCCTGGGCTCCCTGCTGGTCACGCAGGGCATTTGGGGGAAATCCCATCATGTCCTGGGCGTCCCTGGTGGCTCAGCTGGTAAGGAATCCACCTGCAATTCGGGAGACCTGGGTTCCATCCCCGGGTTGGGAAGATCCCCTGGAGAAGGGAAAGGCCACCCACTCGTATTCTGGCCTGGAGAATCCCATGGATTGGACCGTCCATGGGGTCGCAAAGAGTCAGACACGACTGAACCACTTTCACTTTATCATGTCTTTATTCAAGAAAACTGAATTAACTAATAAATGTATTACCTTAAAAATTTGGTTTCTTCATAAACAATTTTGTAAAGCAATTATCCTTCAATCAAGAATAAATAAAGTTTTTTAAAAATCGGCTTCTCACGTTACTTTGAAATAAATTCCAAAGCTAGTTAATAACAAAGAATAAAATGACAAAAATGCTAAAGAAAAATATAGGTGAATCTTTATATGATTTGAGTCTTCAATGACTGTTGGTGTTTCAACCAAGAAACAGAATGTTTCCTGCCGTTATCAGTAAACAAGGATGTCAATCATCAGTGACTGGGGCCTCCAGTGCCGCTGGTGAGCCCCGCGGGAGCTCGGGAAGGAAAGAATCCCTGCCGTTAGCAGCCAGCACACAGCCACTCCCCACGGTGACACCTGAGCGACTCAGGATGTGGGAACACAGGATCCCGGTCCCAGAGAGGTGAGGCACACGACACAGGAGTGACGGCAGGGAGCCAGACTCCTGCATCTCCCTACACACAGAAAAGCACTAAATTCAAATCCCTTAACTTGGATTACCTGGTTTTCTTTAATTTACAAGAAAACTTTTGACATTGAAGACTACCGGCCCTTTGTTGCAGAGCTTCTCTACAGCCTGGCTCTGGAGGCGCTGCCTCTGGGGCCCAAGTCCTCAGAATTTTCACCAAATAAAACATAACTTGGTTTTTTAGGTTGCTGTTTTTTCAGGCAACAACACAGAAGAATAAAGATGAAAACAATAGATGGCTGGGGGAAAGCAGATTGTTTCACAAATAATGTTGAGAACTTGGCTGTTTGTAAATAAACCATGTCATATTTTCTCCTGAATGTCAACAACACACAAAAATAGTGATAGACTAAACAGTTGAAAGTAAAGACGTGAAGTTAATTGGTTTAAAAAGTAGAAATATAGAAGAAAAAATAGGTGACTAACTGGTTTCTCAGTGGGAGGGTAATTCCAATACTGAAAGCAGAAAGCAGGGTAGAAATCACTAAGGGAAAGCCTACATTTTATTACAGGGAAAATATCGCTCATCAATAAACCACCACAAAGAAATATGCAAAAATATTAAGTTGGGCCCCTACCTCATATCACAGATATCAAAGAGATTAACAATATAAATAGAAAACTTAAAACCATAGAAGTCTTAGGAAAAAAAAACAGCTATAAATCTTCATGACTTTGGACAAGGCAATAGATTCTTAGCTGTGACACCAAAAATATAAGCAACAAAAGGGAAAAAATAGGTAAAGTCAACTTCATTGAATTAAAACTTCTGTGGATCGAGGGACATTATCAAGAAAGGGAAGATATAACCTAAAGAATGCGAGAGAGTACTCGCAAATCACAGAGCTGATAAAGGCCTAACACCCAGAATGCAGAAAGAACTCTTACCACTCGACAACAGAAAGACCAACAGCCCCATGAAAAACGAACAAAGGACTTGAACCCACTTTTCTCCAAAGAAGACACACACACGTGGCCAGTAAGCACATGAAAAGACACGCAGCATCGTTAGATGCTGCTGCTGCTGAGCCCCTTCAGTCATGTCTGACTCCGTGCGACCCCATAGACGGCAGCCCACCAGGCCCCCGCGTCCCTGGGACTCTCCAGGCAAGAACACTGGAGTGGGTTGCCATTTCCTTCTCCAATGCATGACACTGAAAAGTGAAAGTGAAGTTGCTCCGTTGTGTCCGACTCTTAGCGACCCCACGGACTGCAGCCTACCAGGCTCCTCTGCCCATGGGATTCTCCAGGCAAGAGAGCTGGAATGGGGTGCCATAGCCTTCTCCGTATTAGATGTTAGGGAAATGCAAATGGAAACTACAGTGAGGTATCACTTCTTACCCACTTTCTTTTAACACTTTTAAAAGAAAGGAAATAACAGACATTGGTAAGACTGTGAGGAGCCTGGAACCCTCATACAAGGGGTGGAGAGCGGCCACTGTGGAAGGCACGTGGGCAGCTCCTCAAAGAGTTAAACGTGAAGTCACCGCTTGACACAGCGACTTCTCCTAGTAATGTACCCAAAAGAATGAAAAGCAAATACTCAAACTAATACGTGTACATGCATGTTCATAGCAGGATTGCTCACAATGAACCAAGAGTGGAAACTTACCAAATGTCCATCAGCGGATGGTTAGACAAACAATATGTGTTCTTCACATACAATGCAATATTATTCAATCACAAAAAAGGATGAACTGCTGACATCTGCTATAACATGGATGAATCTTGAACACATTTTGTTGTTCAATCCCTCAGTCATGTCTGACTCTGCGACCCCATGGACTGCAGCACGCCAGGATTCCCTGTCCTTCACCATCTCCTGGAGCTTGCTCAAACTCATGTCCATCAAGTCGGTGATGCCACCCAGCCATCTCATCCTCTGTCGTCCCCTTCTCCTCCTGCCCTCAATCTTTCCCAGCATCAGGGTCTTTACCAAACAGTCAGCTCTTTACATCAGGTAGCCAAAGTATTAGAGCTTCAGCTTCAACATCAGTCCCTCCAATGAATATTCAGGATTGATTTTCTTTAGGATGGACTGTTTGGATCTCCTTGAAGTCCAAGGGACTCTCAAGAGTCTTCTCCAGCATCGTAGTTCAAAAGCATCAGTTCTTTGGCACCCAGTCCTTATGGCCCAGACTCTCACATCTGTGCATGACTGGAAAAGTCCATAGATTTGACTATACGGACCTTTATTGGCAAAGTGAGGCCCCTGCTTTTTAATACACATTATGTGAGACGAAAGAGGCCAGACACAGAGGAGGTCACGCATGACTCAGCTTACAGGAAATTGCCAGCACAGGAAAATCCATGGAGATAGAAAGCAGGCTGGTGGTTGCCACCGGTTGGGAGAAGCAGGGAATGGGTAGTAATTGCTTAGTGGATCCAGGGTGATGAGAAATATTTGGAGCTAGATCAATGTGGTGGTTGAACAACTGTGTTAACAGACTAAACACCAGTGTGTCATTCACTTTAAATGGTAATTTTAGGTTTTATAAATTTCACCACAATAAACTGTTTCTTTAATAAATTGCTTTTATTATTGATCAATTAGAAAAACTGACTTCTAATCTTTCTTTTCTAAAGTCACAAAGCGCATCATCAAATTGCTTATCCATGCACTGTAAGTGACACCCTGATGCGTAAAACACAGCCCCATCCCCAAGGGCCTTAACGCCAGAAAACGCAGACGGGCAATATACAAAGAGCTGCGGTCAGAGACGCGCCACCGCTCGGGGGCAGTGTGGGTACAAAGACGTACCTCCGGTCATGCAGGAAAGGAAACAACTCTCAGAGAAGATGACACTGGAAGTGAGCTTCAAGGGTTGAATGTGATTTTTCCCGTTAGAGGTGGAAGTGGAGAAATGGAGTATCAGGAGGAAGCGTGTGATCCCTCCAGTGGTCACGTGCTCACCTAGAGGCAGGACCCAGCCCAGCCTGGTGGTCCTCAGAGCGGCCCCCCCACCCTACCATGAGGGCAGGAGTCGGAGGTCCACACTCCCCGCTTCCTTCCCCAGGGCCCGACGCAGGGCTGGCAACATTCACGGTGAGCAGTGAGTGTGGAAGATAAGACGTGCCTTAAAGAGGGAACTCCCGGCAGGTCAACGGGAAGGAAGCCGAGCTTCCGCCGCAGGGGCCATGGCTCCATCCATGGGCGGGAAACTGACATCCCACGTGCTATACAGCCAAAAAATAAATATGCATTACGGAACATTCCTAAAAAGGCTAGCACCAGGAAATCTATCAAACAGTAGTGACAGCTAGTGGCTTGGATGAACACCGAAACAGTCTAAGGCCAGCAGGTGAGCAGGAAGAGAACACGGCGCAACCGGAAGGAAACGCACACGGCGCTGAGTGGGAAGCGAGTCTGCGCCCACGGAGCCCTTCGCCTGCCATCCTGCGGGATTCAGGCTGCATCTCACCGAGGTCTACTGGCCCTCGACCCCTGTTCGGGGGTCAGCCTGGGGGAGAAGCAAGGGTGTGCTGGCGGGTCATTCAGGCTGGGAGCTGCCCAGGCCCTGGGGACGCGGGGCGGGCAGGGCGGGCAGGCGCGGCGCGCGCACCGCTACGGGGAGGAGAACCTGCCGCAGAAGAGCGGGCTGCGGGAGCCGTTGTGTCTGATGAAGAACAGGAAGGGGTGGTCGGCACAGAACCGGGGCTGCTCCTTGCCGCAGTCAACCTCGATCATGCCCGAGGCGGCCGCGGCCTCCGTACCCTCCTCGTTTACCTCCACCACGCTCTTGTGGGTGAGGGCAGACAGACTCAGGCCTCTGCCAGGCGACATGCCTGAGAAGTCCGCCTGGCCCGGCTGGAAGGCCTCAGCCACCCCCAGGCCTNGAGGTTGGACTGCAGGGGCGGCAGGTTTAATTCCTGCTCAGGAAGCTACGATCCCACATGCTGTGCTGCACGGTAAAAAAAAAAAAAAAAAGAACTATATGGATTTTCATGCATTTAAACCCAACTGTACCAATTCTGAAACTTTAATTGGAGGAAATAACTTTTTAAAATACAGAAGTGCTATATGTACACAGAAGTTGACTGAAATGCTACCCTTACTAAATTCAGTTTTATAAGTTGACACAGGTCATCTATTAAAAAGATTAAAACAAATTTCTAAACTCCATGCCAGCTGTGGATGGCTAGCTGGGCTCCCCTTCCATGCTGCAACTAGAAGGCTGATTATTTACCATATTCAAAGAAAAGGGTTTTACTCCTATAAATTCCTGAATTGCATTAAAATGGTACTTTTCTAAGGGCTGGCTGTGGCGGAGTGGTTAGCAGACTATGCTAATACCTGTCTCAGCTGAAACTACACCTCAATATCAAGACTGAGGTCTGTAAGGTTTGTTATTAGAAAGCTCTGATTACTGAATTTCTGATGATTAATTAATAGCAAATCAAGTCTGTATTCTCATTTTTAAAATAATTGATTAAAGAAATACATTTTCTTATTCTTTCCCTCTGCAGAACCCCCCCACCCCCCACCCCCATCATAGTAATACCCAGATCACACTTTCCTAACACCTGTGGGGGTTTAAAATTTGGATTTCGTCTTCATTTTTTGCTTTCTATCTGAGCAATTTGGACTTAAAAGGAAAACTTAAGCTTACAGGCTGAATTCAGGATGGCCACACTCACCCAGCAATGACTTGGTGAGAAATTGTCAAGGCTCTAGGAGCAATTAAAAATGCAGAAGGCTAAAGGCTAAAGGCTAAGTGTTTCTCATCCCTTCAGTTCTTCACCACCGACTTTAAAACTTCATTGAGAAAAGTGTGACATTTCAACTTATTATTAACCAATGATTTATGCTCTTACAAAGTTAAATTTTTCAATTTTTTCACCAAATTCTCAGGATGTTCAGAAGCTTCCCCCACCTGGTTTACTCGAAAAGGCCTCTCCCTGGTGTACGCCTTGTTGAATTCCTCACTCCACCTCCCTCTGAAGTAGACAGCATTGACCAGAACCAGCTTGGTGTCTGCAGTAATGGAGTTAGGAGGCAACAACTCTGGAATCTTACCTTAGGGAGAAGTAAAGAATACAAAGCATGATAAAAAAAAAAAACCCTTGATGAGGCTCACTGGAGAATCCCGATTAGTAGTCTAGAACCAAAGTCCTCGTTTCAGATTTGCCTAGTTTGGGTTGTTCTACATGGGACCCACACACACGGAGGGCATATATGATCACGGTGCTTCAGGACCTCTGCAAAGTGGGTGGCGTGAACCACTTCATCACTCAAGGATAAGTCTGCTCCAGGTGGGCGGAAACAGGAAACGAGGGGTGGGCGGAAACAGGAAACGAGGGGTGGGCTGGAGAGGCTGTGGCTGGAGAAGCCACATGCAGAGCCAGCCTTCCAGGACTGCGCAGCGACTTGTCACAGGAGGCCACAGTGAATGGCTCAGAGGGCATACCATCAGCGCAAAGACAAAATTCTGGAAGCCTCTAGCAAAGGTTTCACTATCTGATCCTCCAGACATTCTCAGAGAAGGTCAAGGAGCATGTGAAAGGTACTCCTTTCTCCCCCGGAGAACAAGTCAAGCCTTTTCAATGAACTGAGAGCACCCTTGCTAATTCACGCCTCCAGAGGGCAGGGGAGAAACGGGGCAAGGGTGGCTAAGTCGTGAAGGAGAGACAGCCTCCTGCTCTCTGCTGGTTCACGTACCAGCGGAAACCACTGCTCTCGGTGGAACCACGTGTAACTGGTACAGAGGGGCCTGCGTGGGCCCAACGTCACACGGCCATCAGGGGGCCAAGGCCACAGCAGGACGCCCCGGGGGACAGCAGCGACCGGGGTCGACCCGCCCCGGTGCCGTGATTTCAGTCTGCAGAACCATCAGCCCGAGCGAGGGTCTGCAGCAGGCCTGTCGCAGGCCTAGATTCATCACGTCTGGGGACAGGAGTGCAGGCAGGAGACGAGAAAGGAGCCGGAGGGGTCAGTCTGGTGTGACAGAGGGCCACAGAGGCTGTTCAGAGGCGGCCTCAGGCTCCTTCCAACAGAGCTGGGGCATTCAGCGACGCGTGAACACACGCCCGAGGGAGACGATGCCGTGAGGTGAGGTGTTAACCTGCAAGCCCGGCCTGTGAGCATCTGCTCCTGCCGGTCTGCTCTGGGGAGAATAGACATAATGAAGTCTCTGCTGTTGAAAACCCGAGCATCTGATCAGAACCTCTGCGAGCCCATTAACGTTCAGCTAGTCCATGGGGCCCAGACAACACAGCGCAGGCCGTCGGAAAGACAGAGGGGCGGGAGGAGCAGAAGCGGGGCGCCGCCGAGGGGCACGGACCTTCCGTCTTCTTAGAGATCCAGGCGTTGATCTGCCTCCTGGATGGCTCTGCAGCTTCGGCAAAGGAGAGCTGCTTCAGCTCAGCAGAGTAGAAGCGAAGACACGATTCCTTAAAGGTCTTTGGAGAGGAGAGTGGTCAGTGAGTTTCCAAAATTCTGAACAGTATATATATTACATTAAAGTAACCGTTAATCCCTTAAAGGTGATCATCTTAGTCTGCTAGATATGAAAACATCAGCATTTATAAACAGGTAAGAACTCAGCTGTGAATAATCATAATGGACCAGTGCATTTAGAAACAGTCAAATTTCAACTAATTCAAAGTACAGTTAGAGAATTACAAGTTTCAAAAATCATGTTCATAAGTATCCGTTCTCTGGGGTCTCTCTCTCACACTCTACATTTGATCACAACTTGTACTGTTCTGTTGATTGAACTTACAGAGAGAAATTCACACGTCTTTGCCGCAAAGACCCTGTTGGCGATCCTGAGCAAGTACTGAGCGTCAGGCTTGTTCAGCTCAGCAAGTAGCTGCTGGAAATCCTGGTGAAAGTCCGTCTCTGTGTTTAAGGAAAGCACCTATTGAGAGAAGTAGTTTAAAATGACCAATATTGCCCTTCAATTTCTGAAAGTTTTGTGACCAACATTTTTTCTCAAATACTTCACAAAATATTCCTAAAAGGACACTGCTTTTTCGTGTGGACTTGGTACATACTAGAGAAGCAAGACGGCGGGGGGAGGGGGAGGATACGAAGGCAGAATAGAAATGCATAAAAGAGTTGGCTTTTCTGTCTCAGTGTCTCCCTTGTTTAAAGATGAGTAATGAGAAAAGAATGAAAGAACTGGAAAAATGCAGAGAAGGAGCTGCTTTAAAATCTTGCATCAAAAGGAAAGCATAAGTGTGCCTAAATGTAGGACAACTTAACTCTAAAATTTGCCAAAAAAAAAAAAAAGATTCACATAAAGGCATTAAAATCCGAGGAGAAATGAGTATGAACAACAGTGAGAGGGCCGGTGCTTCCAGAGTCTGCTGGCGCCCAGAGCCCAGAGCCCGAGGCCGGGAGCCCCTCCTGGGATGCGCCAGGCAGCCAGGCGGAGCTCGCACCCTGCGGGCCTGCGACCTCAGCACAGGAAGGCCAGGCCCACTCCAGGTCACACCGGACAAGCTGGGGGCTCCCCCACGAAGCTCCTCTAGGGCTCGCGGGCCGGCCTAAACATCCTAAAGTTCATCAGGAATAAAGAACCACTCTCGACACCTCAACCGTCACCGACTCACACATGAGCTGGGAAATTATTACGATGAGTAATCGCTACCGTCCAGGGTTCTCAGAGGAACGGACAGGCAGAGTGAAGCGGGAAGGCGCCCGGCAGTGAGGGGGCCCCGTGTGCACCACAGGCCCTCCCTGCCTTCTGGGCGACTCCTGCACACGTTCCTCTGTCCGCTCTAGACACTTCTCTGGGGGCAGGACAGACTCGAGTGGATGTTCCTGAGTAGCTGTTCATCCAGGCTAACTCCCACCTAAGCATCTCTACAGGTAAAAAGCCCACGCCTTTGCACCTTCTTTGCACATTTCCGCTTATCCTCTGACTCAGCTGGAAAGCACGGTGGTATATCATTGACTTGAAATACCTATTAACCTACCCTTCTCACCAACGAACAGCTGTACGTTTTAGTACAAAATCAGTACTCTCAAACTGAGACAGAGCTCAGNTGCACATTTCCGCTTATCCTCTGACTCAGCTGGAAAGCACGGTGGTATATCATTGACTTGAAATACCTATTAACCTACCCTTCTCACCAACGAACAGCTGTACGTTTTAGTACAAAATCAGTACTCTCAAACTGAGACAGAGCTCAGCTGCTGAGATCTCAAGCAATCATTATCAGTTCCTAAGCAAAAATAAAGACAAAAGTTTGACAGTCACATCCAGGCTACTAACTGGACAAGGATAACCCAAGAAAAACCTTAGTGAAGGAAACCTCAACTCCATGCTCTGCATCTGGGCATCCCCAGCCCCTCCCGAGGCAGCAGCGTCTGCACCCCTGTCCAGCGCGCCCTCCCTCGGGCAGGCCTGGAGAAGGCAGTCTACAGCCGGGCGAGCGGACAGGACACGGGAAAGAGTCCCAGTTCCCAGCTCACCTGGGCCAGCTGGGCAGCGGTATCCCTTTTGGCTCCCAGGAGGACCATGGCCAGGACCGAGGCGAGGCTCACGGGAGAAAAAATCACGTTGCATGGAGGGCCGTCTTCACACAGGGCCTTTAGAAGGCGGATGGCGAAGGTGCCATTTGCTTTACAGAGCGCATCCATGAGGCCAGGTCTGGAGTCTGAGAGCGGAGAGAGAGGCCCTCAGTAACTCTGAATGCCGTCCACCTGACGCAGGACACTGTCCTTTCAGGGTGGAGCGCAAAATAGTCTACGGAGCATGATCCAGGTATGGGTGCTTCCGTCCTAATAGGAAGTCCAAGGTTAAGGTCACTAACTACGTGTGGTCCTGGCAGCAGGTCAAGCGGCTGAGAGTCTCGGGGAATGAACAGCAATGGCTAACGGGGGTGCCCACCCCCCACACCCACTGGGGGCAGTGAAGTCCAGTCCTTTCCCATCTGAGAAGGGGGAGGACAGGGCCAGAGAGGACGAGGGGAGAGACCCCACGTGTCGGCCTCTGCCCGGTCCCCACAAGGCCCCGGGTGTTCCTGCACACACTCCTGAGCAATCCCAGAGACATGATCAGTTATGAAGCAGACCGGGTCTCCCCGCTTCCCAGCTGATAGCTGAGAAATGTTTGAGAAGCTGAACTGGAGCCAGACAGGCTGGAATCCGGGAGGAAGAGGGCTGTGAAGCGAGGAATTTCCACCTAAGTGGCTGCTCCGTCTGGGCTGGGCCTCGGGTCCTGAGGGCCAGCAAGCGTCCCGGAACCCCGACCCAGCTCAGGGCGCCTGCCGTCCGCTCCCCAGCCC
>SJYV01041760.1:0-26431 GCA_006410875.1 Neotragus pygmaeus
GTCACACTCATGGCTGATCCAGAGGAGGAGCAGAAGAATGCAGTGATCACCATAGTCTTTCTGAAAGCCTGGATGGGGTACGGTTGGCTGGCAGAACCTAAAGAAGATTTGATCTCGAAATTGCCTTTCATGTACCTTCTCTGTTGCCCACTGGTATCACAGTTATGGTTAGAGGGGACAAAGAGTTTCAGGCTGGTTATTAATGATGTTGAATGGGGCTGAGTAGCAAGAGGACAAAATGTGTGGATGACACACGATGATTAGGTTGGTGGAGACCAGAGAGAATGGCTGAGCACCTTAGATGGACCGAACAAAACTCAGTAACTGTGCAAAGTGATGGTGGATGGAATCCACCGCAGATAAGCGGAACCTTACTGGAAAGAACAACTTAAACACCTTCTCTATCCTGAAGGGCTCTGAATTAGCTGTAGCCTCCTGAGAATAAGGTCTGAACACGCTTCTGGCTCATGGAAACATCTGCTTGTGTAGAGCACCAGTCAGAAAGAATAAATGCAAGTCAGGCTGTGTGAGGAGGGTATAAAAAATGCAACAACGATATAAAGTCATCAGAGCAAAGACTTTTCTATAATTTTTTGTAAAGCCCAAGAAAAGAAAACATTAAAAAGGAGAGGAATCTGATGATGAACAGCATCAGTTGTTCAGTGGCTAAATCGTGTCCAACTCTTTGCGACCCCACGGACTGCAGCATGCCAGGCTTCCCTGTCCTTCACCACCTCCAGGAGTTTGCTCAGATTCATGCCTTTGAGGGTCAGTGGGCTCTGCACATGCTGAATGGCCACGCAGAGGATAGAGGAATAAGCACAAGAGTTTTCTCCTTTCACTTCCTACAAATGGATAATATGATGCAGGGCACGTGGAATGGTGACTGCCAGCTTGAGTCATCCTCATTCAGGAATAAATGCAGGGAAATGCACATGCCTGTGAAATCCTAGGTAAGAGACACTTCAGACCAAAGGCTGTGAGGATTTCCTTCTAAGGAAACTGGCTTAGTTTTTGCAGGNATATAATTTTAAGTGGGCAAAAGTATTTATTGGACAGCATTGGGGGAAGCAGTTTTTATTTTCTCCATCTGTACTCTTTGTTCATGTCTGTGTATAATTTGCAGGGTGCAATGTCAGTGGATTCTATCACCGATCTTGATGACAATCAGTCTCGACTGCTGGAAGCATTACAGCTCTCCTTGCCTGCTGAGGCTCAAAATAAAAAAGAAAAAGCCAGAGATAAGAAACTCAGCCTGAATCCTATTTACAGGCAGGTCCCGAGGCTGGTGGACAGCTGCTGTCAACATCTTGAAAAACATGGTAAGCAGACTTGAATGTCAGCAATTAAGTACTTTCATGTATTCAAGCATCATTCATTTAAACACCCAATTTCAATTCTATATTCACTTGATCAGGCTCTAGGTCGAAACTTCCTTTGTGAAGAAAGTTTACATAGTGTTGGCATAACCCCAGTAGGGATAAACAAGATATGAGGCGGGGATAAACTTGATGATATTCAAACTCTCTAGAGCCAAAGAGTCCTCAGAAGTGACACTGGAGACAGAAAATTGAAGGGAGGACAAGGTGTGTTGGGCTGGGTTATCCTCAGGACCTCCTTTAAACAAAGCAGAGCCACTTCTATGTTCTTTACATGTTGAGGTTACTCAAGGCTTCCTTTAAAAGAAAGAATCAACTTCTTTAAAAAAAACAGATCGGGAAACCATTCCTTAAGTGAATAGAAAATATGTAGTTTTGGACAATAGTTTTCTGTATTTTTATTTGCATTTTTGTGGAAAGATGTCCACTTAAAATTTCTTCATCGTGCCCCTTTTGGCAACTCAGTTCCACTTTATATGCTGACTTTAAAGCTATGAACAGTTCTTTAAAATCTTTGTTGAACTTTAGACTTTTGGCTCATCAAACTGCCATGTCTACAACCTGAATTTGTTTGCTATAATGTTAGCATGAATTTTATGGAATGAGAAGAGTTTGTTAACTGCTTCTTTTTCCCAGTTTTATTGAGAAATAATTCACATACATCACTGTAATTACCTTTTTACTATAAAAAGGATGTACTCATCATAATAAAGAAAACAGAAACCGAAATCCTGAAGATATATAGACATAACTACAGAAACATTCTCATCTATTTCTAATAAATGTGGGGCTTTACAAGAATTAATCATCTTGTTATATATCAAAATCACTAGATAACATGAGTGACTTAATATAATTAATATATATTAAAACTTTGCTTATACAAAATTTTAATATGTAGATGTATGTGTGTATGTTCATGTGTTTGTTTATCTGTCTCTTCTCCTTAGAAGATAAACTAGACATCAAGAAAAGTATGTTAGATATTTGGAATTCCCAAAACATAGTATCATGATAACAATGTAAATGTTCAATCAGTTTTACATGAATGGAATTATTTTTCAAAATAGCTTAGCAAGTAAAGAGTTCAGTACCATGAATACATAAATTCAGCCTATACTTTACTATGAGGTAGAAAAAGCAACTCATACTTTTATAATTATAATTTTTCCTTATAAAGAATGTAGAGAGTGAACTGTAAGGTACTTTAAAGAATTCTAAATGAGAAAATTCTACTCCAGTCATACTCCAATCTACTCTAGTCTACATCCAGTCATCCAAAAATGCAGTGACAGGTTGCATAACTGCTTTTGTGAAAGAAAATTTGGCATGTCTTTATATTTTCTGTTGGAAAATAAATTTTCATGAATTTTAACTTGTGAAATAACATTTCCTTTAAGATTACTGAAAAGCAGGGCAGTTCGTGTTTGCTTAGGGTGGGGGGTGGCATGGGAAATAGTCAGTGCACTTCAGGATCTTTCAAGGTCCTGATTCTGTTCTGAGTTTCCATGATGCTTAGACCAAATGGCCCTGGAAAAAATAAGAGACAGGCTCAAATTCAAACAGATATTAATCACAAAAAAAGAGCACACTTCAAAAGCAATTTTTGTAAGACTTTATTTGCCAGTGTTTGCAATGGATAGCAGAGAGTTTGAGTCACTTTAGCCTTATAGATATTTGTCAAAGATCTTTTCATTCTCTCTTGAATCGGTCTTGGACTTACACACAATAATAAAACAAAACAAAAAAAAATGGAGAGAGAGGGAAAGAAAACCGTCTTGGACGGTAGTCTTGACTCCATCTATATTCGTGTACACTACCCTTCCCCACTTTCACTTCACCAAATGCTTTCTCTACTATTAGGCCAAACTTCCTTCACCATCCTTGCCTTCTCTGAACCACACATTTCAAACAGAAACAAACAAATGAAAAACCAGAAAACATAACAAAGAGTCAGACTCTCTTCTGTCTCTTGATTTAGGCTGAGTTGTATTATGCCTGCCCTCGTTACTTGAATTCTCTAAGCCTGGAATTTGGGTGCCTGGGGTCTAGTTTCCATTCCAGCTTCTGAGGAAAAGGAGAGAAAAGTGATTGCATCGATTTCTGGGACAGAGTTTAGCAATGTCACATTTCTTTGCCAGATCTAGGACTTTTTTGATGGACACCTGTTTTTTCTCAGTGACTGTCTCAAGTCAAGGTTATCGAATGCCTGGACTGAATCTTCTTGAGGAAAATGACTCTAAAGCTTATATCGGAGAATAGCATTGGCTATCTGAAGGCTGTCATCTGCTCTGCCTAAAAATTAATTAAAAACTTAGATTATAATCAATTGATACATAGAAATTACAGTAATCAATCACTAGCTATTAATAGTTATTTATTTTCAAAATCACTTTTCCACTTTACTGAGTGGAAAAGTACTATAATTGAGGAAATAATGACATAGAAATAGACATTTCTGCCCAGACTGGAGGGATTCAAGCAAAAGAATAGCCTCACATGGGAAGAAAGTACCCTTATGTGATATCTCACTTATGTAGAAATTTCAGCTATTTGGAAACCATCAAACCAACAAGAAAATAATGCAGCCAAAATTAAAACTGTGAAGTCATACTATTATAATAAGGGCTTACCAAGTGTCTCAGTGGTAAAGAATCTGCCTGCCAATGCAGGAGACGTGGGTTCGATCCTTGGGTCAGGAAGATGCCCTGGAGAAGGAAATGGCAACCCACTGCAGTATTCTTGCCTAGAGAATCCCATGGACGGAGGAGCCTGGTGGACTGCAGTCCATTGGGTCACAAAGAGTCGGACATGACTGAACAACTGAGCACAGCACTGCTAAGTCACTTCAGTCGTGTCCAACTCTGTGCGACCCCATAGATAACAGCCTACCAGGCTTCCCGTCCCTGAATAGAGCACAGCACAGCACTATTAAAATAAAGTTTTCTGTTTTGCATGGAAATTCTCATTTACACCAGTCAGGGCCTATATCTCTCTGTAGGTGCCATATACAAGTCTATGTATTTTATATGCATTGATTAATTGAATCATCGAACAACTTTTGAGGCGGATACTTATTATGCTCATCTTATAGATGAAGAAATATAATTCTGTGTTTGATTCTAATATCTTTATTATGTTGTTTTCAAGTCCCCACAGAGGTAGAAGCAATAAATTAGGCTGGGGTTGGCTGGGGTTGGCTGGACTCAAATTGCTGGCAACAACAAGGAAGGAACAGAAGTCTTTTGAGAATAGATGCAGAGCAAAAATTCCACCCAAGAGCAGAGCACCAAGATGTACTTGTGCAAATCAGCAATGACTAGCCTCTTAACATGATTCTCTCAAATTATTCTGGAAATTCAGGATAACACATATAAGATATAAAAGTGATAAAAATAGTCCATTTTTTGATATTATATTTTTGGATATTTTTGCATATTATATTTTCTAACTGAGAAACTCTAGAAAACCAACTTTAAAAGTTTTATACCTAATACACAATGTGGCAAGACCATAAAATAAATATACAAAAATATATCCACATCTTATATAAGAGCAATAATATTATGTACTATACCAATAAAAGGGACTTCCCTGGTGGCTCAGACGGTAAAGCGTCTGTCTACAATGTGAGAGACCTGGGTTCGATCCCTGGGTTGGGATAGCAATAAAATAATTCATTTATATTAATATCAAATGTACAGTATAGCTAGAATACCTGAAACAAGTAAGAAACTTCTGTGGAAAAAAACTGCAAAGCTTTACCAAGAGACATTAAGGAATTAAGAAACAAAGTAAGATGTCTACTTTGTTTTAGGATGGAAAGAAATAATGTTATAAAGATTTTAAACTCTTTCCAACTTAATTATATATTGGACTAGTCAGAACTCTTTCAGTGGCAAGAGAAGAATCCAGATAAAAATAGATTAAGCAAAGCATACACCCCCCTCCCCCACCAAAATCCCATTTACATACTGGGAGTCTGAATATTTTATCTAGACTCAGGATCAGGCAGATTCAGGATACAAATGATGTTTGCTGGCCTGTTTACTATGTTTTCATGATCTGTTGACTCTCACACCAGCCTTCTTCATGTGGCAGCAAAACAGACATGGGCAGCTACAATCTGGCATTGCCCTTACTCCAAATGAAGAGAAAGTAAGCCAGCAATGAAACAGTAAATGTAGGTGATGATCAGCAGTGGCAGTGACTGATGGCTTGCATAGGAAAATAAGTCCTTCACACATTCTCTGCCCCTTCAGAAGAAGTGTAATAGCTCTTGTGAAGTATTCTTGCCCCCAAATTCTAAGCGGAATAAGAGAAAACTCTGACTCTATCTCTTTAGAGGAAATAAAGGGGAGAAAGGAACATATAAATGGCACAGCAGAGTGTCTTCATCCAAACAGTGAGGGAATCTACTGTGGGAAATCAGTGCTATATCTTCATCAAACCAATTATGTCAAGGAAGATGTATAAACAGCGAGGGGGAAACATACACATTGAGAGACTTCAAGGCGCACCAACCGATCACAGTTGGTGAACCTTATCTGAATGTTGACTGGATATTTAATGATACTACGGAGCTATTGCTGTCTCTTATACACATCTAGATGTGTATAAGAGACAGGATTTAGGCTGAGTTGTATTATGCCTGCCCTCGTTACTTGAATTCTCTAAGCCTGGAATTTGGGTGCCTGGGGTCTAGTTTCCATTCCAGCTTCTGAGGAAAAGGAGAGAAAAGTGATTGCATCGATTTCTGGNCAATTGTTTAAGAGACCTAATTTTTTGGAGCAAGGCTTCTCAACCTTGGCACTACTGACATTTGGGACTAGATAAATCTTCTTGGTGCATTGGCCCCATAATCCCACTTCTAGGACATATTCTCAAGAGAATCAGAAATGTAAACTGAGATGGATGTGCAGAGTTGTTCCTAATAGGCAAGTTATGGTATCAGAACAAGTGCATATGTGTTGGTGGAACCTATATTGTCATTCAGAGGAGAATATGAAGTGAATTTTGGCACATTCATGTAATAGGGCATTTTGTATCCATTTTAAGTAACATTTTACACAGAATTTTTAGTGGCTTAAAAAATTCTTGTGACATAATATTAAGCAAATGCAGCAGCATTTCCTCTCTATATATAATTTTTTCATGGAGAAAGACTGTATAGAAATAAAATATTAAATCATTACTTCTGCATCAGGTATTTTTAAAGCATATCAGTTTTTACATTTTTTGCACATTATAGATTTTCTTTCATAAGTACATGCTTTAATTATGATCAGTGAAACAAGAAATACCTATCTTCAAATTGATAAAGGGCTGGAAATTCATAGAAAACTCATGTTTAATTCTTCTGAATAATGAAGAAAATGTTACAGTATTTTTTTCATATGGAGGAAGTGTGGAAAATACATAATATCACAAGAACATTGTTTAATCAGAAGATTTAATGTAAAATGACCCTGGTGCTAGCAGGGCTAACTTCTAGGTACCTGGTGAATCTAGCATGGCATAAATAAGCATCAGTGCATGCTGTCAAGTCACCGTTACCCTGCATGTTGCAGTGCGGTATTGGCGTTCTGTTTTGTATCTATTTTGATTTGTTCCAGTTTGAAACCATAAAACAGGACTGAAGATTTTGTTTCCTTATTTGCAGGCCTCCAGACAGTGGGGATATTCCGAGTTGGAAGCTCAAAAAAGAGAGTGAGACAAGTAAGTGAAAAGTGGAGATGATATTGTACGTTTCACTTGACTTTTAGGTGAATTACCTTGTGCAAAGTTTGGGCTTATGCAAATTCATTTCTGAATATCTTTTCTATACCATCTCACCGATTATAGTATACTTGAGTCCCAAGAAGTAAAAGGTGAACTCAGAAGCTCAGAAAGATTTAGGATCATACAATTGAAAGCACAACATCTATACGTGCCCCTGGCATGTACAACAAAACCAAACCAATTTATAAACATTTTATTGACACTGTAAATGCAGGAGATTCAGAGAGTACCTGATCAGTAAGTGAAAATAAATAGAAAACAATTATATAGTACCCATTTCTACTAAAATGCAATATGAGTAATCCCATTAATATCTCCTCTGTGAAAATGCTACATTTATAGCTTTAACTTCTCAAAAATAATTGTATTAATTTTCTATGTAAGATTTGATTCCCCAATTCATCTTCTATGTGGGGATTGTACCCCTCAGCTTCCTTCAAAACTTTCCAGATTTCTTACAAAAGAAGTTTGATATTAGAGCTTCAGAAGCAGGTTCCTATGATTAGGCAGATATCTGTGTTCACGACAGCTTCATAAAAGACAAACCTTCCTCTGAGAAAAAAATTCGTATGTTGGCTAACATAAAATTAAAATATTATTTTCCCTCTGTTGGTTCCAACAGAAAGAAGTAAGGAACCCAGCAATTCAAAAATGAAGCCAAATGAAAGTAATTTTTAGTTGGATGAAGCTGAAGAAACGATATTTGTTCATATTATTGAAACTAAGTAAAATAAATGCCTTCTTGTGTCTTTTTCTGTCCAGACAACAAAAGGGGTTTTTCAAAAGAAGTATGTTTTCTGTTTGGTTGGTTTTATTTATAATAGTCACTTAAGAGACTACTAAACAATAGTTAACATTTCACAACAGGACTAGCAGGAAGAAGATAGCATAGTAACATTTCTTAGGCCTCCTGTGCAGAACTGCAGAATATTTTCAAAAATGTTACCTCACTGAATTCGCCCACCAGCTGAGAGACAAGCCCTTTTCACCCACTTCTGAGGCTTAGAGATATAAAGACATTTAATTCAAGACACACAGTTTAGATCAAGCTCTTTCCACAATCCTTTCTTTCAGCACGTGCGCGCATGTGTGTGTGTGTTCTCGCTCAGAAAAGAAACACGGTATGTTTGAATGGTCACGAATAGGAGTGGTGCCAATGGAAGCCTTCTTCATTCTGGCTGCCTGGTGTACACTAAGGACAAGTGACCTGGAATTGATGGGCCATTCAGGACAGTGATGGCCACTCTTATCAGGTGGTGAGGTGGCTAGTGACAGACATTATTCCTCAGTTATATCTTTATTCACCCAAGGGAAAACCTTTGCATGGAGATTTAATTATGGACTCTCCAAAAATAATTTTTATATATATATATATATATATATAAAATAAGTGGTCAGATTTCAAGCATGAAGTATGCTCCACCTCACCATTTGATGTTGTATCACTTCATAAGCCCCTACACTTTTTCTTCAGAACAACTGTCACAGTATTAAGAGCTAGTTAGTGACTGATGAGATTACCAGTTTATCACCTGACTGAGAGCTGGAGGAGGGGAAGGGCTTTGCCTCTTGACCCATCACCGCATTTTGAGGACCTTTAACAAGGCCCAGTTCACAGCAGATGGGCAGTACAGCTGTCTTGAATGAATGACGGAGCACATGAACACTTACAGAAGTGTACTGCCTAGAGCAGATTCACAAACTCACTAACTTATTTTAACATCAGAGAACAATACCTAAGAGAAGTTGAGCTGTCCGAGATGAAAGTAGGGTATAGAGTTATGACTTCCTTCTGGCTATTGTGTTTTCCTACTGTGATAAATGCTAAAGGAGTGAGGATAATGATGAAGGCCGGCAATCTTCCTGGAAAATGTTAATAAAGCTACTTTGACAAATCTAAGGCAGATTTTATTTAGTTATTGTCACCCCTCAAGCCTCAGAGAAACAAATGGTTTCTCAGGGTGTTTAATTTCATTGCTTGCAGAAAAATCTCTTTGCTTCCTTGTCTAGTATTTGTGGAAAATGTCAGAATTCCAACGTGGTAAAATTGCTGACATGTAAAACTGCTATACAATGGATTAATTCCTCCCTCCCACAGTCAGAGTTGACCTAATCCCTTAGCTCTTCCTCCCAACCTTCTGGATGTTGTTATCATGTCATTAACAGTAAACCCACAGATACTTTTATTTAATAATGCATTTCCTATGTGTGTATATATGAAATGTATATACATATATTTCGTATATATATGAAAGTGAAAGTGTTAGTCACTCAGTTGTGTCGACTCTTTGTGACCCCCTGGACTGTAACCCATCAGGCTCCTCTGTCCATGGAATTCTCCAGGCAAGAATACTGGAGTGGGTTGCCCTTCCCTTCTCCAGGAGATCTTCCTGACCCAGGGATCGAACCCAGGTCTCCTGCATTGCAGGCAGATTCTTTACAGTCTTAGCCACCAGGTGGCTATAGATATATACACATATATATGGGCTTATATGGGCTTCCCTGGTGGCTATATATATATATAGTGAAACTAACACTTTCACTTCATATATTTAGGGCTGGGTTTGCATAGACTCTGTAGATCAAGGTCACATGTTGTTTGCTTCTCCTTCCTGGAATCTGGGCGGGGGTTAGGTAAACAGGCTGCGTGTCACAGCCCTTCTTTTGCTGGGTGCTGAATGTTGAGATGTGCTGTTCTGAGACTGCCACTGGAACCGTTGTCTTTCCAGCTACGTGAGGAGTTTGACCGTGGGGTTGATGTCTCCCTGGAGGAAGAGCACAGCGTCCATGATGTGGCTGCCTTGTTGAAGGAGTTCCTAAGGGACATGCCAGACCCCCTGCTCACCAGGGAGCTGTACACAGCTTTCATCAACACCCTCTGTATGTAACCCAGCCATCTGCGGGGATGTCTTACTGGGATGTCCCACTCAATCATCAAAACCTTGTGCATATGTTTCCTAATAGCTTTTTTGACCTGATTTATATATCTCTAATGATCAGGCTATTAGGGGAATTTTCTGAGACTTAACCTGGGGAGAATTGGCAGGAAGAAAGTTGCCATGAAACAAATGAAAGTAGCCAAGAAACACTGGGCATGCCTCAGACAACTCTAGGATAGTAGAAAGTGCTACAAACTGATGCTTTGGAGTAACAGAGAGGATTGAGTCCATGCCTCAAAATGAGTTTGCATTTCTGGAACCCAGAGTGAGAAAGTAGGATGGGAAATATTCCAGGCAGAGCTCAGAACCAGGACTTGCAATGTGGCTGGTTCAGGGCTAGAGGCATAGATCCCCAAAGGAGAACAGGAGGGCGACTGGGAGGAGGAAGTGGCTGGAACTGTGTGAGCCTCTGTGCATTCCTTCCTGCTGCAGGTGAGAGGCTCACAACAGAGAAGAAGACCCTGACTTTGTACCGGGTTTCGCTTATTGCCAACAAAAAGTCTACCTCTTGTGTACTGCTCAACAGACCAGGGGCTCCACTCTGTTAGAAACTCAGATTTTAGAACATTCCCACATGGTTCGCAAATTGGCTGTGATCCCTAAAGTTTGTGAGGATTTCCACCAAGGGAAGGAAGAAGAAGAAAGTAAGGGAAATGAGGTTACCTTTCCCGCTTGGATTAGAATGGTTTCTGTGGGTGTTACATTTCCCCAGGTGGCGTTGATCTTTCTATCCCTCATAGAACCTTACTGTTGAATTGCTAAACCAATGGTGGGGGGGCAGGAATGAAAGGGGACTTGCCTTGCTAATCCCTTTCTGAAGACAGTTGAGCCGGAAGGGCGTGACCTCCGCCTTCACTTACTGAGAGCCCCTCTTCTTGCCTTGCTCAGTGCTGGAGCCAGAGGAACAGCTGGGCACCTTGCAGCTCCTCATCTACCTGCTACCTCCCTGCAACTGCGACACACTCCACCGCCTGCTGCAGTTCCTGTCCATCGTGGCCAGGCATGCCGAGGACAACGTCAGCAAGGACGGCCAGGAGGTGCGCCCCGCCCCCCCACTCCCGCTGCCGCCACGCATGCGCGCCTCTTCCTTTTTCCTGTTTTGAAAGGGAGAGCTGAAAAAGAATAAAGCGGCTTTCCTGATGGCTCAGCAGTAAAGATCCGCCCGCCAAGGCAGGAAACGTGGGTTCAATCCCTGGGTTAGGAAGATCTCCTGGAAGAGGGCGTGGCAAACCACGCCAATATTCTTGCCTGGAGAATCCCATGGACAGAGGGGCCTGGCGGGCTACAGTCCATGCAGTCACACAGAGTTGGACACGACGGAGTGACTAGACAACAATGCATCTCAGTGCCGCCTGCTATCAGCTGCTAGAGACAGGTTCTCCACAGTCCTCTGGACGCCTCCGGAATGTTCTTGTTGGACTTGGCCCCCAACCTGAGGTCTTAGGCCCTGGTGTTCTTTGGTGCTTCAAGGTATTTTCCACTTTCTCCCTTGAACAAAGGAGAGATGCTGGCCTCAATTTTAAGTGACCTATTCAGTTCAATTCAGTCGCTCAGTCGTGTCCGACTCTTTGCGACCCCATGAACTGCAGCACGCCAGGCCTCCCTGTCCATCACCAACTCCCGGAGTTTATTAGCGAGCAACTTATTTAATGTTAACCCTAACAAAAGACCTTCTTCCCTTTTTTGAAACCATGCAGTCATACTTCTCCCTGACCTTTTATTCCCCAGGAGAGCTCAGACCCTTTACTATGCTAACATGCATTGTAAATCAACAAGAAGGAGCCAAAGACATTCCAAACTTACTTACCTCAGGAGCTTTCTATTTTAAATCCTGTTAAGCAGAAGTCAGCTGTGTCATGGATTCATTTCCGTAATTGTCAGGTTCCTTTCCTTAAGGCCATGCTCATATGTAATTTTTTTTGCTTTAATCCAGAAAAGCAATTCTACCTTTCTTATCCTCATCGTCCCTATCAGTGTGAGAATAGAACTTCCCTGAGTTAGCTGTTTATCTCCATAGCAGTTATTAGTGAAACTCTGCTGGCTTCAGGTTTCATAATATGACACTGACACCTTCCTTCAGCCCACACTGCTCTTCATTGGATATACTGTAATTCGCATAATTGTTAAGTAGTTATATTACACGACTGGGTGTCAGCCTTTATTGACTATAAGCTATAGAATCATCTGCCTAATCACTGGGTTAAGGCAGAGCCCTGTCTGGGTTCCCAGGTACATGAAACACCTCTCTGACATTTCTTAAGTACTATGTGTGAAGAAAGTCAGGTTTTAGGTGATTAAGAAGGCATTGAGGAAAGCAAAAGTCCAGTGGAAATCACTTGTGCCTTTTTAGAATCATTTTCAGACTTTCTTTCAGTCCAAATGCTGAACAAGACTGCATTGCCTATGGCAAAGAAAAGAAAACATCCTTGCATATGTACATGCTAAGTTGCTTCAGTAATGTCTGACTCTCTGCAACCCCATGGACTGTAACACACCAGGCTCTTCTGTCCATGGGATTCTCTAGGCAAGAATACTGGAGTAGATTGCCACGACCTTCTACAGGGAATCTTCCCGACTGAGGGAGCGAACCCACGTCTATTACATCTCCTGCATTGGCAGGCAGGTTCTTTACCGCTAGTGCCACCCGGGAAGTCCCCCTTTCCCCAGGGATGATGGGGATCCCACCCTGGTTGTAAATACTTGGTAGCTTTGTAACTCACTGATTCTGCGTTCTTGGACAAATCTGTTAACCTCCTAAACCTGGACTTCCTTACCTAAACTTTGGACACAAAACTTCAACTGGTACTGCACAGTCATTGAGAAAACTAGTTTATTACAAGGCATAGAAAAATATGCTGGTAACAGCAAAGTTGTACGGGAAGCAAGAGATGACAAGGGTTTCTAGACACCTAAACCTTGAGTAAAAATGAAGGACCAGTAACCAAAAATTAGTGAGACAGAAGAAATATAAGGAGAGCATTGCTTCTGTGAAATGTTCAGAAGTTACAGGAAGATGTAGCCCCCACAGCCATCTTGGACTAGAGGCTGCAGTGTGGGAAAGTACTGATGAGGTCTGAGAGGAAATTGGGCTAAGTTCCCAGAGTACTGAATGCCTTTGCCAGTGGTAGGTGGTTGATTCTTTTAAGCCATGAATCTTTGGAAGGATTTGACTAAGGTGATATAATCTATGTTGTAGATTGGTCTGAGACAGGAAGAAAGTGAGTTATGAAGGTTTGATAGGAATAGCAATGTGAAAAACAGCACTTCACATTATAAATGTTTCCATGTAAGAGTGGCCTTGGTATCTGAGTCATGTATGTTCTGAACACCTACTCTGTGTTCCTCTAAACCAGTGAGCATCATTCAGGAATTTTCTAATTCATGTTCCCAGAATGCCATGGCATCCTAGAAGGTGGAGGGGGTAAAAACACAAGGCAAATATAGAATTAGAAATCTCAACACAGAGTCACTGCAGAACTCCAGAGATGAAGTGATGAAAGTGGACCAGAAAAGTTAAGAATGGCTTTCGGAGAAGATCGAATTTAAACGCCATATCAAAGAGTGTGCAGGGGTTGAGTAAGCAGGCCACATAAGTATGGCCTGGGAATGGGAGTTAGCTTAAAACCCCTTCTGGTAGAAAAGAAGGGCAAGGGAGGAGGAATGAGAGAGAGGTTCTTTATTCATGATGTAAGTTGCTTTGGTATGAACAGGTAGAGAACTCAGAATGGGCACACTGGAGTGAGAGAAAAATTCAACTGTAAAATACAGTCAAGAAACCAAGCAGTTTTCAACTTTTGCTCTTACCTGTTTGTTAGTTTGTGCTAGGTGTGTTACCTGCCTCTTGGGCAGTTATTACGCATTGCAAAAGGAAGAAAAATGATGCAGAGTGTCAAGGAGCTTGGAGGCCCACACAGGCTCTGCCAGCACCTTACTATGTGAAATTGTTTTTATAAAACAGAGGAAGAGGAGGGAAAAAAGAGTTGGGGTAGGGGGAGACTTGAGCTTCCTCCTTTATAAGATGAATTTCTTTTCTAATAGGTGCTTAAACTCCCATGCATCACTGACGGGATCTTAAAGATGTCTAAAAGAAGGGCATGAGAAAAATTATTGACCAGTAAATGAGTGCTTTAGGGGGGAAAAATAGTGGTATTTTATCAAATGTTTTGCCTTCTTGGATTTGTTTTGCTTTATTCCATTTTGTTAAGTTTGCTATTTGTTTTGCTCCTTAGGGGAAAAGAGAAATTCCCAAATGCAAGAAAGATTTCATTTCCTCTAGAGAGAATATTGCAGGGACATCATGGAAACGTCTAGAGCAGTGGTTTTCAGGTTATCTAAGAACTCCCTGGCATGGCATGGAATATGTGGTGTGAATGTATACTTTTTTTTTTTTTTTTTGGTGAGAGGGTCCATAGCTGGCCTCCAATTCTTCAGAGAATCTTATGAGGCAAAAAGAGGTTACAGACCACCAACACAGGGCCAGGATTATGGGCCTTTGATGAGATACAGGCCTCAAGAAGTGGAAGCTTGGCTTTGGATCTGTAGCAGGGTCAGTACCTGTCTCTCCTCCCCCTGGCCGGGCTTTGGAGCCAGTTTTCCCACGTGCCTGCTATGCCGGCTCTACCAGCAAGAGTGAGGGGCAGAGGCTGCCTGGAACCAGGCTCTTGTGCATCCCTTCCCTGGTCTGTAAAATAATGATGACAGCAGCAGCAGCTTCATCTTGTGAGTAGTGAGAAGGAATCGCAACAGTCTGTGCAAAGCCCCTAGCCCAGTGACTCTACGTGCTAAACTTGAAAAATTTTTCAATTTTACTGACATATAGCTGCTTTATAGTGTTCTGTTAATTTCTGCTGTACAACAAAGTAATTCAGCTTTATAAGTACATTCTCTTTCATATTCTTTTCCAAGATGGTTTATCATAGACTAGTGGCTCAAGTAGGGCTTGCCCGGTAGCTCAAATGGTAAAGAATCTGCCTACAGTACAGGAGACCTGGATTTAATCCCTGAGTCAGGAAGATCCCCTGGAGAAGGAAGTGGCAACCCACTCCAGTATTCTTGCCTGGGAAATCCCACGGACAGAGGAGCCTGGCGGGCTACAGTCCATGAGGCTGGAAGAGAGTCGGACCCAAGTGAGCCGTGAGCATGCACTGTATCTATCTCCCTGTGCTCTGCAGTAGGACCTTGTTTATTTCATTCTATGTTTAAGTTTACTTCTGCTGATCCTAAACTCCCAATCCTTCTCTCCCTCACCAACATGCTGAACTTTTAATAAATGTGAGCTATTCATATTCGGCTTAGAAATGATCTAGGATGCTTATTTAGAGATAAATGTTTTCCTTGAAGTCTCTGATAAATAATGGAGCCAGCCCAAGTGCACATTATATTAGCCAGTCATAGAGGTGATGAGGCAAGCAAGAGAGAGAGATGCTGTAACATGGGGGACAAAGGTGGATGCCATCTGTAAGCAAATCTCCTTTCCAGTTTAAAAGACAATTAAGTAAAACCAACCAAAACAAAAAAAGCATTAACAAACCACAGCATCGTGGTCTGCAGCTGGAATCTTGGTGCATTTTAACAGCGGGCTTGTGTTGCCTTCCCAAAATAGCACCAAGAGAAGACAAGCGAGTGGAAGCAGGGTTCTAGATTGTCCTTATACTAAACATTCTTTTCAAAGAAAACAAAATCTTCTATTTGATCATGTTGTTGTTGTTTTAATTAGAAAACCCAGATATTACTTTAAGAGGGGAAGGGGAAGCATTCCAAATGCCTCTGAGTTTTAAAGGGATGAATTTGAAAATAGAGCACATTTGGTTTTATCCTCAGCCATGAGTTTCCAGGAAGAGAAATGAAAAGTAATATGAAAACTTGTCAAGTTTTATATCGATGAAATTAAACAAAGGAGAAACAGAATTGAACCATTGTACATAAAGGGCACTTTCTTAAAAGTTCCCAGTGTTTACCACACGAAATCATTCCACTTGGCGGCAAACCTGAAAACGGCCTCGCCTTCTAAAAATAACACACCCCTTTATCTTTAGTGGTAATGATAAAGAATCCCCCTGCCAATGCAGGAGACGTAGGTTCGATCCCTGGATTGGAAAGATCCCATGGAGCAGGGAATGGCAACCCACTCCGGTATTCTTGCCTGGAGAATCCCATGTACAGAGGAGCCTGATGGGCTACAATCCATGGGATTGCAAAGAGTCAGACATGACTGAGCTCCTGAGCACCCACACAGGCAATTGCCACACTGGGCTTGCAGGGCTGGGTAGCCATCCACTCAGGGCTCCATGGGACAAGGTGGGGACTCCAGAGGCTGAGTCTTAGCTGTGAGTCAGGAATTGATTCTGTGTTTGAATTTTATGCTGTCTCTCGAAGAATTTTATACCTGTCTCTCGAAGGCCGTGCAGACCTTCCCAGGCAAAGGAACCTCCCCAAGCATCCACAGTTCCCATACTTACCTGAGCATTTATAGATTTTCAACTGATTTCAACGGGAGAAATAACTGGCCTAGATCAGTGGTTCTCAACCTGGAGCAGGTTTGCCCCTCAGGGGACACGTAGTGGTGACTTTCACCTGGCCCTCACCAGGCCTTCCTGTAGCACCCTCTGCCTTGCTGAGCTTCCTGGGGTGCCTTGGCATATTTTATCTATTTCTGTCTTTGCATACCATGTTCTCACCACTGTGAAGGTGCCCCCTGCGCCAGCTCCTCTGTTTTTCAGCCCAGCAAATTCTATTCTCCTTCAAGGTTTTGGGCAAATGTTTCCCCTCTTTGGAGTGTCTTCTCTGGGACCTCCAGAGTTGTTAGTTTCATACTTTATCCTCATGCGTGCGTGCTTGGTCAGTTCAGTTGTGTCCGACTCTGTCTGACCCCATGGACCGTAGCCTGCCAGGCTCCTCTGTCCATGGGATTTCCTAGGCAAGAATACTAGAGTGAGTTGCCATTCCCTCCTCCAGGGGGTCTTCTCAACTACTTGTAATTGATCAATTGCTTTTCTTCTCTAGAATGTGAACCCTTTAAAATAAGGAGTGGTTTGTGATCTTTGTTGAAAAAAAATTTAGAATAATTAGAGTCCATGAAAAATGCCTCTATCTATGGTGTAATAAAGAGATGATGGATTGATGGATGAAGGGATAGATAGAGGGATGGATAGATGGTCAGTCAAATGGATGAACATCAGTATTTTTTGAGAGCAGACAGGATAGAAATTTTATATAGTACCATTTTCACAGAAACAGCATTCTAAAATTTTACTCAGTATGCTATTGAGATGACCACCGAGCTATGACCTTCAAGATGTGAAGCAAAAGGAAAATGTGATGCCCTTCATGGATTCTGACAGAGATGATGTGGTCCTTGCAGAAAAAAAAATGAGAAAGTGAAAAGATTCTATTGATTATTTAACCACTCAGTGTTTTGAAAAGCAAAAATCACAACATCCTTGTATCCTCTGCTTCTGTAGGTCACTGGGAACAAAATGACATCTCTAAACTTGGCCACCATATTTGGACCCAACCTGCTGCACAAGCAAAAGTCGTCAGACAAAGAGTTCTCAGTCCAGAGTTCAGCCCGCGCTGAAGAGAGCACAGCCATCATTGCTGTGGTGCAGAAAATGATTGAAAATTATGAAGCCCTGTTCATGGTGAGTGTCCCGTGTTTGGTAGGACATCTCAGTAAGCTGCCTGTTGATTGCCTCTTGGTGGCATAATGAAACAGGGACACCACCTTTTGGCTCATAGTACTGGTCATTGACGGAATTCACTGGAAGCCAGGCAATTTCAGTAGGAATAGAAATGTACATACCTGTGACATCACTGTAAGTTTATGATTCCATGTTTAAACAAACATATCCAAATTATAAATTTCACTTCATTGTCTCCTAAACAATAGTCGTGTTTCGGAGTCACTTGATTACTTGTATAGCAGTGTCCTTGCCCCCAAAATTGATAAAAAGACTTCTTTTTGGAATTATATGTGGCCCCCATGAATTCATGTATTTATAAGTATCCTCAGCAATGGCCCATCCTCCAAGGTCCATCTGGAGATTCTGCTTCCTGCATGAAGCTCTACCTATCTTCCCTGTGTCCTTCTCATATCACTTTGCCATGTCACTTCTCTGTCCCTTGAACCCTATTGCTGTTCCTATTGATGTTTATCTTAACATTGTGTTGAAGTGATGTATGGCTATTTCCCCTAGTAGATTATAAACGCATTTAAAACACAGGCTGTGCCCTTGTTATTGCCTCTCTGTATCCTCTGTACAATTTTAGAAGGCTCTCCATCTGGCAGGCACTCAGTAAATATTTTTTTGATTTGTATTGAATTCCTGGTTCCTGTGTTCCTTCAGAAAAACTTCATTGCTTGCTCCCACTTCCCTTGGATCATTAGAACAAATGCCAACTCTCTTCTGTGTCTATTCACCACTCATAGCACATATCAAAATTTGTAAGAACCTTCTTGATGATTCTTCATACATTTCCTTTTTTAATTTGTAAACACTCACTATAAATCTTACCTATTCCACTAGAGCCTTTAGTGGCTTTCTTCAGCTGAGTGTGCCAATTCCCTCTTTTGAATTTCCCTAAGATTTTGTCTATGTTTATCAAAGGCCTTGCATTAGATTTATTTCCATCCTTGTCTTATATCAGTTATTTTTGTAAATTTGAGAGCCAGTGGTTTAGAATATTTGCTCTCTCTGTTGCACCTTTGTGATCATGACCAAGTAATTCAGTATTTAATAAGCATCAATTTCAGTTTTGGGGAAATGGGGAAAAAATTAAAATATGACCTGTTTCCCAGGGCGGTTCCCAGAATCCTTTGATATGTGAAAGCATTCTGCAAACTGTAAGATTCTATGCAAATGTTCATCAATAGTTGTATGATTTGGGCAACATAGATTGGCTCAGATCTCAGCACTTCAGCACAATAGACACAAATATCACATAAATTTTAATCAGATGTTTAGTGGACAGCCTTCCTGCTGGTGACATAGGGGCCCCAGCTCCTTGCATTTTGAGACTCTTCAATCCCCTAGGATTTCACGGGCCAGACCTAAAAGGGACATCCATCTTGCCCACTCCAATCCCATTGGCCAGAACTCAGCCACAAACTGTACTTCACTGCAAGGGAAGTGGAGAAATGAATTCCTCTGGATGCCCAGGAGGAAGTGAAAATGGATCTACTGCAGTGAAATGTTCACTGAGGTAGAAAAGTGTCTTGCTCCTCTTTGAGTCTCTGAGGCACTGCCTATGTGTTGCATGCACTAGACTCTCAAAAAAAAAAAACTGGAAAATTTCATGAACTNGGATCTACTGCAGTGAAATGTTCACTGAGGTAGAAAAGTGTCTTGCTCCTCTTTGAGTCTCTGAGGCACTGCCTATGTGTTGCATGCACTAGACTCTCAAAAAAAAAAAACATGGAAAATTTCATGAACTCTATATAATATATTTCAGGGCTTCCTTGGTAGCTCAGTGGCAAAGAATCTACTTGCCAATGCAGGAGATGCGGGTTCAATCCCTGGGTTGGGAAGATCTTCTGGAGGAGGAAATGACAACCAACTCCAATATTCTTGCCTGAAAAATCTCATGGACAGAGGGAGCCTGGCGGGCTACAGTCCATGGGGTCACAAAAGACTTAACACAACTTAACAACTAAACAGCAACAACAATATAAATTTGACCCTTCAGCTAAAATCCTTGTAATTAATTACATATTTGGGTAAATCAGATGTTTGAATTTTTGAACATTTTCATCAAATTTTAAGTCACATATCATCTTGCCAAGTAGTCTTGGCATTGCTTCATGCTCTATAGATTAAAAATAACAATAATAATACCACTTGTCAATCTGAATTCCATTCTCTAAATTCTGTATTCTAAGCAAAGTTCTTTATGTGAAACCACAAACCATCAGACATTTCTTTTCGCTTCAGATACTAGCAAATTGCTTCACGGCCTCCTTCAAAGTCTAGTTGCTGCCATTTTAATTGTTCCATTCCTCTGCTTCCATTTCTGCCTAGATTATTAACAGCACCAGAAGAATGCCAATACTCAAATCTTTTTTTTTTTACTTTACAATACTCTATTGGCTTTGCCATACATCGATATGAATCCACCACAGGTGTACACGAGCTCCCAATCCGTTTTCCAGATCTCACCTCTGTCTGCCATTCCCTATAGAGACTGATGTCAGAATTCTCTGGGGTAGTAGCTCATATTTGCGTTCCCCAGTTGTGATCTGTACTTCTCAACAAGGCCTTCCATGGCCACCTTGTCTAACATACAGCCCACAACCATGCACGCACATCCTCACTTCCTATTCCCTCTCCTGCCTTTTCCTCTTGGCACTCATCATTACTCATAAGGACTTTATTCATTTCTCTTGTTTGTGTTTCCCCACTAGAATATAAGCTTTCTGTCAGAGTGAATTTTTGTTCATTTCCATCTACTTTTTCTTACTGCATTACCCCTACACCTGGTAGAAACACAAGAAATATTGGTTGGATTAATGAATGACTCAGTGGTACCTCTGTGACATATGATGATTTCCATATTACTGATCCTTACTCCTTATGAAAAGGTATAGGCATGGAGGAATTAAGGCTACCTTTCTCAGAGTAAGTTAACCATTCATGTAAGCATTCTTCATCTCCTTAGACAACCTTTGAGATTTATATATTGAAAAGAAGGGCAATGAAGTAGGAGGACAGGACAAAGATCTCTAGCCTAGGTCAGTAAAAAGAAAACTGACTTTGCTATAGTCCTCTCTTTACTATACATGGATTCCCTGGTGGCTCAGATGGTAAAGGATCTGCCTGCAATGCAGGAGACCCATGATCAATACCTGAGTCAGGAAGATCTCCTGGAGGAGGAAATGGCAACTCACTCCAGTATTCTTGCCTGGAGAATCCCATAGACAGAGGAGCCTGGTGGGCTCAGTCCATGGGGTCAGAAAGGATCGGACATGACTGAGCGACTAACACTTATTATACATTAGCTCTGAGACCTCATCTTCTTTGATTTCCATTTCTTTAATTATCAAAGGACTAGGTTAAAATGAATAATTACCAAGATCCCTTCTAGTTCTAAAATCTGCACAGTTCTGTGCCCTAGCTTCACCTCTTTTTATTAATTAATCTCCTCACTTGTAAATGCTTTTTGGAATATTTGGCATTTCAGAATCTAGTTTGTTATACTGACACTGGTGACTGGTTGGCAAAGCTGGTCTGTGTGAATGGACAAAAATTCATTCCTGTATATAGCTGTTTCATTTTGTTTTGTTTTAAGAAGCTTTCAGAAGTAGCGCAGTAATTCCAAACAAGAAAGGATGAAGCTAGACAGAACCTAATGGTTAAAGGTGGTTAGCTGTTATACTCTTTCACAGTTCTTGGAAATGTTTATGAGGTCAGAGTGGGAGGCATCACTTCCCGTTGGCATCAGAAAGGAAGACTTGTTAGAAAAGGTGGCTGTGAGTTTGTCCTTCAAGGCAAAATGCACTCTAGAGGCAGTGGTTCCATGGAACTGATGAAAGGGGTATAAAAACCCACAGAGGCCTGGCAGGGACCCAAAGCTTGTTCTGAGTGTTATAATGTCCTTCATTTCCACATGTTGACACTGCCTTTCCCAAGTGGCCAGTATCTGACTTAATGGGAAAGGGCTGAAAAGAACCTGACTTTGTCCCAGAATACAGAAGCGATACCCAGGTTTAGAGGCTGACCTGCAATTTGAGAGCATGGCTAGGACAGTCTTTTTTTTTTTTTTTTAACTGGTTGTTTGCTTTTCAGACACTGGGTTAGAAATCATCCAGCTGGAAAGAGGTCATAATAACACCCACCATGATGATCACTCTATCAAAAGACCAAAGCAGCAGATTAAAATCACAGTTCTCAAACTTGAACATGCAGCAGTCGTAAGAAAAATTTGTCAGACATTCAGATTCCTGGGCTGCACTCCAGAGATTCAAACTGAGTAGCAATGAGATGGGGCCCAGAATTGTGCACTAATGAATGCCTCCAGGGCTTTCTGCTAGTTTCCTAATCACACCTTGGGAAAACCACATCTTGGGAAACTCCCAAAATGGTGGGAGGACCATGAGCTTTACAACAGTTCCCAGAATTCAAATCTCTGCTGAGCCAGGTATTTGCTATGTAATCTTGGCCCTATTCTAAGTCTTCATTTTTCTGTTGGAAACAAACAAACAAAAAAGATGAAGCTTTACAGGATTATTTTGAGAATTAGAAGTGATATCTTAAGGCATTTAATGGCATGTAACTAGGTACATCAAAGGGCTTCCCTGGTGGCTCAGACAGTGAAGAATCTGCCTGCAATGCAGGAGACCCGGGTTCAATCCCTGGATCGTGNACAGGATTATTTTGAGAATTAGAAGTGATATCTTAAGGCATTTAATGGCATGTAACTAGGTACATCAAAGGGCTTCCCTGGTGGCTCAGACAGTGAAGAATCTGCCTGCAATGCAGGAGACCCGGGTTCAATCCCTGGATCGTGAAGATCCCCTGGAGAAGGGCATGGCAACCCACTCCAGTATTCTTGCTGAGAAATCCCATGAACAGAGCAGCCTGGTGGGCTACAGTCCATGGGGTCGCAAAGAGTTGGACATGAATGAGCAACTAACACACACACACACATACACACACACAGGCACTTCAGAAACAGAGAAATCACTGCTATTATTACATGAAATTGATCAGGTGCCTGCCCTATCAAAGTACCTCCAGGTGTCACCTTGGCAGTGATGCCCGTCTGCACCACGCCATGTGACACTGTGACCTGCTCCCACATATATATACTCCTAGCCCTTTATTCTTTTCTTCCTTTTAGCTATAGCACTTAGCACCTTCAACTCACTGTGTATTATGCATGTTGAAACCTAATAGAAGGCAAACTTTATGAAAGCAGGGATTTTTGCTTGTTTTATTCACTGATATCCACAGCACCTAGAAAATACTTGGCAGAAAATAGGAGCTCAGTAATTATTTGTTTTTAAAAAATACTGTAATACTGTATTGCTAAGAAAAAATGTGTTTTGTTGTTAGTTTTTAATTCAGTACCCATACACCTTAGATTCCCCAACCTTTAAATCATAACCCTCCATCCCTAATATCAGTAACTATGTAAAAATTGAAAACACAAAATCATAACCTCTCTGGGAACACTGAAAATCAAAGGGAAGAATCATGCATATCTAGAAATGATCACTGGTATCACTGCGAGGCAGAAAGCATTCACCTACTCCATCAGGGACCCATTAATTGTTGTGAAAGTTGTGGCTTCTGTAGGTGATGTTGGGAATGCCAGAGAAAATTCATCGTGGTGCTTGGAATTAATACGAGCTTCAGAGCAGAGTGGAGAAAAGAGTCCGCTCCCTCTCAGGCCTGATACTACTGGGGCTTCTTTTTTGGAGAGAGGGAAAGAGGCAAAGGCACCGCCCTTATGGGCTGATGGAAAGTGCCGAGCACAGTGGAGACGTGGGAACGCCAGAGCGTTCCCACCCTGCTGATTGGTCAGCCTTAGCTGGGGATCAGCACAGCACACGTGGGAAATTTCGAATGAGAACTACTGGGAGCAAGGGTCAGAGGCTGTGATGAAGATTCCAAGCTTAGAAGCCAAGCCTTGCTCTGTGTTCTCGTCTTTCCCGGCACAAATTACATTTTCTTAAAATTTCTTTCGCATACCAAGTCAAAAGGAGTCAAGCAGGAACCCAGATCATCAAACGAGAGACCACCCCCTATCGACATAGCTAGATAATTATATGTGATTTCCACTTCCCTTTTTATATAACCACTGTTTTTCTTTTTTAAATAACCACTGTTCGTGTGCCAGGAGTTGGGCTAGTTATTATGTACATCATAATAATTTATTCTAAATCGCACCATGATTTCATGAGAAGTAAGCCAAGAGTGTTTGCCCAAGTAATGCGACAACTATAAGTGAACTATTACTACAGTGTGATACTCCCCCCTACACAAAAGATGAAGTATTTAATATGATGTCTCATATATGGAGTCCATTTGGCCAGGAGTGGGTGGNTGGGGCTTCTTTTTTGGAGAGAGGGAAAGAGGCAAAGGCACCGCCCTTATGGGCTGATGGAAAGTGCCGAGCACAGTGGAGACGTGGGAACGCCAGAGCGTTCCCACCCTGCTGATTGGTCAGCCTTAGCTGGGGATCAGCACAGCACACGTGGGAAATTTCGAATGAGAACTACTGGGAGCAAGGGTCAGAGGCTGTGATGAAGATTCCAAGCTTAGAAGCCAAGCCTTGCTCTGTGTTCTCGTCTTTCCCGGCACAAATTACATTTTCTTAAAATTTCTTTCGCATACCAAGTCAAAAGGAGTCAAGCAGGAACCCAGATCATCAAACGAGAGACCACCCCCTATCGACATAGCTAGATAATTATATGTGATTTCCACTTCCCTTTTTATATAACCACTGTTTTTCTTTTTTAAATAACCACTGTTCGTGTGCCAGGAGTTGGGCTAGTTATTATGTACATCATAATAATTTATTCTAAATCGCACCATGATTTCATGAGAAGTAAGCCAAGAGTGTTTGCCCAAGTAATGCGACAACTATAAGTGAACTATTACTACAGTGTGATACTCCCCCCTACACAAAAGATGAAGTATTTAATATGATGTCTCATATATGGAGTCCATTTGGCCAGGAGTGGGTGGGGGAGAGTATTTTAGCCAATTTGAAAATGGGGAGTAAAGGGGACCTTCAACAGCATTGGTCCTTCTGAACTGATCATAACACTGACCCACTCGATGTCCAGGCCAGCAGATGGCTACAAGAGCCAGTGTGTGTTCCTGCTGGAGCCAGCTCACTTTGTCCCTATCTGCAATGACAGAATGCATGCACTGTTGCCACAGGGGGAGAGGAGCCAAAGTGTGTTACACCTGATCCTTTTCCACTTCCCGCAACCTGTTGCCATGGAGCAGAGACTGTTCCTTGCTCTTCATCTTCCACGAGTCATCCCCCATCACAGCTCCATGACTGTATTTGTTCATGAATGCTTCCTAATTGCCAAAAACACTGCTTGGGATGGGTTGGCACATGGGAAAATTTTTTTGAATTTCTTAATGCATTCTGACCCTTCAAATGCACTGAGACCTCTTTACATAATATTAAGCCATCCTCCAAACCAGAGCTGCACAAAGGTCCAAGGCTGGGCCTGCCCATGTTTGAGCTTTTGCTCCCATAAATAGCCAAAGTGATTTCTTTGAGTGTGTTTGTTAGCTGAAAAGAAATGTCATCATGACTTTCAGTGACATTGACTTCTGCTGGGGAGTTTTAAAGAGTTTTCAATCCAAAGCATCCTTCTTGGTTCAGTGCCAAGTGGTGGATTGGTGCGAAACACCTGGTGCCAAGACAGAACAGTAGGATTGGGTCCTGGGAACTGCTCTTTCAGATGCCCTTAATGGTTTGTTATGGTGACTTAGCAAATGGAGAAAACTCTTTCCCTCTCTGTGGTTTATGGAATAAAATACATCATAGCAGTTATACCCGAGGCAATCATTCAAGGTTTCATTTTTAATTTGATAGGGTGGATTTTAATTGTGACAGTTTTATTCCTTCATATGTGCCGTGTTTACATTTTTTCTTTCAAGCAGGAGAGTCCAAAGTTCTTTTGATTTTTGAAATAGCATTATCCTTTGAAGGAACCTATGAAAATCTAAGGAGTTGAGTCTCCAAATAAACACAACCGTATATGGTACCCTTAGAAAATATCTAAAGTTGCTAAATACTTGAGTAAAACCCAATGGAGATTTTGCTTTGAAACAATAAATTGCAAAGGAAGAAGCCCTTTGGGATGGGTTTGGTTCCTTCACATAAACGTTCAGAATTGATTGATTTTAAAAAGGTAATATGCTTTTCACGATCCTACTCCTTAGTTTCCATTTCACTAGATGCAAAGTCCCAGAAGAAAAAAAATTTGATTATTGAGTCATACATTTCATTTTTAGAGTTTTTGTATTGATGGCAACAGTAGTTTAAGAACTTATTAGAAAAATTCTAGTGATCCTCAGTTGGGAAAGGAAATTTATTTTCCAACTCTAAAAATGAGTAACAAGGAAATTTTCCTATAGCCTGAGATTGGTACCGCCTCCAGAAAGAGAGAAACAACTAGACCAGTGTTGACCATGAAGACCAATAATCCTGGGTTATTTTTATTAGCATTTGTAGCAATTCCGACAACATTCATTTAGTATCCATTGCAGAGGAAGCACCAGCCTAGCTTGTGTTCTGAAAGAGCATAAAGTTGAGTGTGTGAGTGAATGAGTGAGTGGGTGAATGGTCCTGGATATGCTGGTAGAA
>SJYV01041761.1:0-7500 GCA_006410875.1 Neotragus pygmaeus
AGGCTATGGTTTTTCCAGTAGTCATGTATGGATGTGAGAGTTGGACTGTGAAGAAGGCTGAGCACCGAAGAATTGATGCATTTGAACTGTGGTATTGGAGAAGACTCTTGAGAGTCCCCTGGACTGCAAGGAGATCCAACCGGTCCATTCTGAAGGAGATCAGCCCTGGGTGTTCTTTGGAAGGAATGATGCTAAAGCTGAAACTCCAGGACTTTGGCCACCTCATGCGAAAAGTTGACTCATTGGAAAAGACTCTGATGCTGGGAGGGATTGGGGGCAGGAGGAGAAGGGGACGACCAAGGATGAGATGGCTGGATGGCATAACTGACTCGATGGTCTTGAGTCTGAGTGAACTCCGGGAGTTGGTGATGGATAGGGAGGCCTGGCGTGCTGCGATTCATGTGGTCACAAATAGTCAGACAGGACTGAGCGACTGAAATGAACTGAACTGAACTGAAAATTAAAAAGAGGCTTCCATTTCCAGTGTTACTACTCATGAGAAATCCAGAAATAGACTTTGAAGTAAGCACACTTAAATCATGTTTTAAACGTGAGAAAGTGTTACAGTAAATTCTGAGGCCAAAAATTAAGTAAAGCAAGAATTCAGAGGGATTTCCCTGGTGGGCCAGTTGTTAGGATTCTGGGCTTTCACTGCTGGGACCTGGGGTTGATCCCTGGTTGGGAAACTAAGATCCTACAAGCCATGCGTTGCAGCCCAAACAAACAAATTCAGAAACACGCAATAAGCAAAGTGGCCAGCAAAATATAGGCCAGCTGAAAATCCTTTTTGATCTTTCAGTTCAGTCACTCAGTTGTGTCTGATTCTGTGGCCCCAGCAGGGCAGGCTTCCCTGACCATCACCAACTCCTGGAACTTACTCAAACACACGTCCACTGAGTCAGTGATTCCATCCAACCATTTCATTCTATGTTGTCCCTTTCTCCTCCCATCTTCAATCTTTCCCAGCATCAGGGTCTTTTCAAATGAGTCAGTTCTTCACATCAGGTGACCAAAGTATTGGAGTTTCAGCTTCAGCATCAGTCCTTCCAATGAATAATCAGGACTGATTTCTTTTAGGATTGATTGGTTGGATCTCCTTGCAGTGCAAAGGACTCTCAAGAGTCTTCTCTAACACCACAGTTCAAAACCATCAATTCTTAAGTGCTCAGCTTTCTTTATAGTCCAGCTCTCACACCCATACCTAACTACTGGAAAAACCATAGCTTTGACTAGATAGACTTTTATTGGCAAAGTAATGTCTCTGCTTTTTAATATGCTGTCTAGGTTGGTCATAGCTTTTCTTCCAAGGAGTAAGCGTCTTTTAATTTCATGGCTGCAATCACAATCTGCAGTGATTTTTGAGCCCCCCAAAATAAAGTCAGCCACTGTTTCCCCATCTATTTCCCATGAAGTTATGGGACTGGATGCCATGATCTTAGTTTTCTAAATGCTGGGTTTTAAGCCAACTTTTTCCCTCTCCTCTTTCACTTTCATCAAGAAGCTCTTTAGTTCTTCTTTGCTTTCTGCCTTAAGTGTGGTGTCATCTGCATATCTAAGGTTATTGATATTTCTCCTGGAAATCTTGATTCCAGCTTGTGCTTCATCCAGCCCAGAGTTTCTCATGATGTACTCTCCATATAAATTAAATAAACAGGGTGACAATATACAGCCTTGACATACTCCTTTCCCAATTTGGAACCAGTCTGTTATTCCACGTTCAGTTCTAACTGTTGCTTCTTGATGTGCATACAGATCTTTAAACTGATTTTAATAGCAACACAGAATGTAGGAGGAAAGGAAAGTCTAGTCTCCAACTCCAGATGAGAAATCTGAGGTCACAATGCTAGGGCACTGCATATAGCAAAAGCCTGTATATCTTTATTCTCGAGTAGTATTCTATAGTTGGAGAGGGCAGTGGCATCCCACTCCAGTACTCTTGCCTGGAAACTCCCATGGATGAGGAGCCTGGTGGGCTGCAGTCCATGGGGTCGCTGAGTCAGACACGACTGAGCGACTTCACTTTCACTTTTCACTTTCATGCATTGGAGAAGGAAATGGCAACCCACTCCAGTGTTCTTGCCTGGACAATCCCAGGGATGACAGAGCCCAATGGGCTGCCATCTGTGGGGTCGCACAGAGTCGGACACGACTGAAGCAACTTAGTAGCAGTAGCAGCAGCAGCAGCAGTATTCTATAGTATGGATTAACCATTCAGCTATTGAAGAAAATTTTGTTGTTTCAGTTTCTAGCTATTAAAAATAAAGCTGTTATGACCATTCATGTACAGATATAACTGTTTGGGGTAAACATCAATTTAATTTCTATGAGATAAATGTCCAAGAGTAAGATGGCTGGGTTGTATGGGAAGCATATAATTTCTTGATAAGAAACTACCAACTGCTTCCAAGAATGCTGTACCGCTTTTTATTCACAGTACTATATGAGAGATATACTAGTACTATATTAGAGATCCAATTTCTCTGCATCCTTGTCAGCACTTGGTATTTTTTTTAATTTTAGCTGTTCTAATAGATGTGTATCTTATCAGGGTCTCAATCTGTATTTCCCTAATGGTTAATGATGTTGAACATCTTTATATGTGCTTATCTGCTATCCATTTATTTGTTTCTGTGAAATGTCTGTTCATGTCTTTTGCCTCTTTTCTAATTGAAAGATTTTTCTACTGTTGAGCCTCAACAAAAATCTTTATATATTCAAGATATCAGTCTTTTGTCAAATATATGGTTTTATAAATACTTCCTCCTGGTCTGTATCATGGGTTGTTGTTTTTTTTAACCCTCTTCATAGGGTCTTTCACAAAGGCAAAGTTCTTAATTTTGATGCAGTTTAATCTACTGGTGTTTTCTTTTAAGGACCATGCTTTTGATAACATGTCTAAAAACTTTTCAGCAAGCTCTAAGTTTAAATACTCTAAGATTTTCTCTTATGGTTTCTTTGTAAAGTTTTAGAATTTGCTTTACACATCACTATCTGTGATTTATTTCAAGTTAATTTTTGTATAAAGTGTGAGGTTTGGGTTCATTTTTTTGCTTAGGGATCGCCAATTTTTCCAGCACTACTTGTCTCCTCTACTGAACTGTTTTACACCTTTTTCAATAATCAGTTATTTTATACTTGTAAATCCATTTCTAGGTTCTCTATTCCATTATGTAAGTGTTAAACCTTTCTTCCCCTCTTGGGGGATGTTTGGTATCACCAGTCTTGACATTAAATTGAGTGGTGGGCACTGATGACATCCTTTGTGGTGGGAACACAAAGCCATTATTTTTTCATTAAAATTTCCATTTGGTTCTATTTTATATCTTCTATTTCTTTGATGAGAATTTCTACTTCATTCTTGAGATGTTCTAGTTTTTCATTGTTTAAAGCCTGTTTGTAAATGCTTCCTGAAGCATTTTTAATGACAGCTACTTTAAACTACTATCATATAGTTTGAATGGCTCTGTCATCTTGCTGTTAGCTTCTCTTGCTATCTTTTTTTTCATACAAGTTGAGGTGTTTCTCGTTGCTAGGTATGATGAATGATTTTGAATTATATTCTGGACATTTTAGGTGTTGTATTCCTCAGTACTTCCCAGCTGGGGATGCAAGTCCAGTCTCTGAAGACATCCTGGTTGGTAAGGGGCACCTCATTATCACTGGGGGTGAAAGCTCAGGCTCCCCATAGACCTCTGCTGATACCACCTTGGTTAGGAACTGGAGCATGACCTTGTTTCTGTTCTTCACGTGGCCTCTCTTGACATAGTGGACAGGGTATGGGAGGCTTTATAGATATGGGAGGTTATGAAAGTCCCCATCTCTGTACTTGACCTCTGAAATTGAGAGAAACCCTGCTAGGAAAGGAAAGGGCCATCTCTTCACTGCTGGATACAGATGCATGTCCAACTCCCTACGTGGCCTCTAATGGCATAAAGGGGAGAGTCATTACCAATGGCTCTTCAATGGGACCTGAAAGTGGGAGAAGGCATGCCTTCTTACAGCTAGGTGAGAATGAAAGTGTATGTTCCTCACTAGGTCTTTACTGGTTGAGGGTAGAGGTAGGGTTGCGATTTTTCCCACAGTGTTTGGCTAGGGTAGGGCAGTTATTATGGAAAAGTTTTCTGTTTTACTGGGCTGTCCATTTCCTGGTCCTTTGACTAGAGAGAATAGGGTTTTATAGGGGGCTTCTACCATCTGACCAACTGGCCTTTCCAAGTTGCAGATTTCTTCAGCATCCAGGCCAGGATATATGAGGCAAAATGAAAACCCAGAGACCTTACCAACCATGTTGTTCCTCCAATTCTGAGATCCCTATTTGGTGTGTCTTCTCTCTACTTTTCAGAATCTTCTCATTGTTTTATTATTAATTTATATTGATAGAGTCCCTATCAAAATCCCAAAGGTTGGTTTGTGAGAAGCTGATTCCAAAGAACAAAGGACCAAGAATACTGAAGGGACTCTTGAATGAAAAGAAGATGGGAGACTTGTTCTATTATCAGTTAAGACTACTATAAAATAACAGTGATCAGACAGTATGATATAGATGAATATATTGTTGGAACAGAAGGAAAAGTCTAGTTACATACCCACATGTATATGCACACCTGATTTACAACAAAGGTGGTGCTACTGCAGAGTGGGGGAAAGTGTAAAGCTTAATCCCTATCATTCATCATATGCAAAAATCAATGCCAGACATAGAGGTCAAAATCAAAACAGTAAATCAGACAATACAGGAAAAGGCAACAAGGTAGTATAAAAATACTGAAGTCAAAGTAGGTAAAAAATTTATAGAGAGCATAAAAAAGTATTATTCATAGAGGAAACAATTATTAAATTTGGCCATATTAGAATTATGATGTTTTATTCCCCAAAAGATTCCACTAAAAAGAGTGAAAGGGCACAGGATGGTGTAGGGCAAGAATATAATCAACAGAAGACTCATGTAGTATACATAAGAACTCCTCCAGAGGAATAAGGAAAAGACAGACAATTCATTTGTAAAGCGGGAAGCACTTAAGGAAGCAATTCACTGAAGAACTCCAAATGAATAATAATTATAAGAAGTAGTATTTAACACCTTATTAGTAATCATAGAACATTAACTCACAATAATATGACTCAATATACAAACAAAAGTGGGTGAGATAAGGACTAACTTAACACATGTTGAAAAGAAGCAGTAAAAATGTTCATAGTCTGCTAGGGAATGCAACAAACTGGTTGCACTTTGGAAAACAGTATCACCTAAAATCTTCGAAACACATAATCTATGGTGCAGTAATCCTCCCCTTAGGCATTTCATTGTAGAAAGGCCCATATTTGTATTTACAAGAATAGTCATTGCAACATCATTTACAAGAAATCCAAACTGAAGCAACCCAAAATTCAGTAGTAGAATGGGTATATAAATTGTGATATATTCCGATAGTGAAATAATATACAATAATAAAAATGAACATATTCCCCATAACATTGAACAAAAAGGCCAGAGACAAAATAAAATATAGATTCCATAAAGTTCAAAAAACAGACAAAATTAACCAAAATGTTAGGAGAGATAAAATAAAGAAAAGAAGAGGCGTGAATAAAATTAACATAATGGTTACCTTGGAAGTAAGTGAGAAGTTCTAACATTTGCCAAACACAATTGGTACAATTTGACCAACTATAATTTTCTGACTCCCAACAATGTACATAGATCTATTCAAATGAGTTTCTTTTATTTATAAATTGATTAAGCTGTACATAATCAACTTCAGCTACACAAAAATTCCAACCAAATAATGTGTAGCAAAATCGATTTCTTTTAAAACTATTTATGAACCAACCACTCAATAAGTTGTACTTAGCACATAAGTTTTCATCTAAACTTTATTATGGTAGTAACTAAGATAAACTTTAGTTACTCTTGAGCTTTTCACTCCAAAGTTCTGGCAAGATCTCAAAAAATAAACAGTTTTAGACAAGGTTTTTAAAGAACCTTACAGGTTAATTCAAAGCTAATCTTTTTTTAAAAACAAAATAAAATTATCTCTTCTCAGTTTTTCACTGATCTATGCCAAATAGTAAACCTTTAATGACATGATATATTAGTAAAAAGAATTACTGAATAAGTTGTCTCAGAACATTAATATTTCAAGACTTAAAATATATTGGGGAATAAAATACATTAGCATGAAATAAGAAAAATAAACTAAATACATTGGGCAGTATGTATTTATTTGTACATGTATATACATTACCTAATGTATTTACACTAGGTAGAAATTAGAAATTTAGTCAGATTAAATTTGTTATTATGAAAGATAATATAAAAACAGAAGTTTCTTCTCTTCATATATTTTATGTACCTGAAAACAGTAATGAACTTATTATCACATTTATTTCTGGCTGAGATACTTTAAGATTTATATTTAGGAAAATTATATCTACTTACATTTTTATCTATGCAAAAGATTTTTAACAAATTAGTACTTGAAAATTATTTAGAAGTGAGTATTTTCACTGCAAATTACAAAGAAAACAATTTTTAAGGATTCAAATTAAATCACTGGCAAGAAAAATTAAGTTATGATGCATGAGATGAAATTAAAAACAGTCTGTAATTAATAAAACTGTTATATACCTTTGGGGTCTTGTCATCTACATTTGGATATATCTGTACTATTTCTTTTCCTTGCATTTGGCTGTCCTCTGTTTGGTCACTTTCTTTCTGGTCTCGACTGTCTTCTGTTGGACTTATTTTCTGGGATGTTTCTACAATAATTGTTCCCAAATTTCTTAAGTTCTGTGTTTCAGAATCACTGATTTTGGAAAAAGGGAGAGATATAAAACCCAAGAAGAAGAGTTGTTAAATGTACCTCTTTTAATTTCAAGACTAAATAATAACACAGGTTTTATATATATAGCTGTAAGTTTAATTTGAACATTTACTAGTTCTCATTGTTAAGAGAGAAAGTTAGTCTAAGTATATTGAGAGAAAATTTGTGTAAATAGATTTTACTAAATTATAAAATCTCATTAAGAATTTAGATTATCTAATATCACATGCTTGCCAGCATCACTTATATAGTATTTCTCTAAGTGTAAAACTCAGGAAGCACATGTTTTGACATGTTCAAGGTTAGAACATTCTACTTTCTGAGCCAGGGCGGAAAGTTTTAATAATTTCTAACAGAAAGGAAAGTTTTCCCTTAGTGTAGGACAAAATTTGAATCTCTGAGCCATTCACCCATTGATCTTAGTCCCATTTCTTATGAGTAGTCATCATTTAATAAAATACTTAAGGAAATCCTTGCCCTTGGGTAGCTTTTATCCTAGTGGGGTTGGGGTACAAGTAAGAAATAAGAGGACTAAGTTTTACACACAGTGTGTGTTAATAGTTTGAAATAGTACAGTAATAATTTGTGTAAAAAAAAAATAAAGGGAAGAAGATTAGAAGTGCTAGTGTTAATGTTGACTAGAAAATTAAGTCCAATCCCTTTTCTACATGGATGA
>SJYV01041761.1:12500-27114 GCA_006410875.1 Neotragus pygmaeus
GGGAAGGAAAACATTTCTTTCTACCATTCTAGGTTCTTTTGCTGGTCTAAGAATGAAATTGATATAAGATAGATTTAAAACAGAAAAACAAAAATTTAATAACATGTATAACTCATGTATACTTGGGAGATATCCAGGAAAACTGAGTAACTCCCCAAAATGGCTTAAGCCATCACCTTACATACCATTTTCATCTAAAGACAAAACAAGAGTAGACGTATATGAGTTTGCACCAGACTACTGTAGATCTCTGGGAAACAAATTCTATTGTTCCCTCTCAACACAAATACTTTACTGAAGAGCTGGATTATGTGACAAAAAATACCATGTTCAGGAAGACAGGAACATTTTTACTTTTTCCAAATCAGTCTATCACCAAATCATATTCTCCATTTAGTAAAAAAATTCTACAAGCAAATCAGGAATATCACCCTTTTATAAACTCTTCAGTTTCTCTCAATGATTTTTTAAGTCACTGCCTCACACTGTATAGTTTTCATAAATATACTTTAAAATATTTTGGCATGTTAGATTCCAAGGTGGAATGAATTTAAAGGGACATTATTTTTTTAATTCTTTTATGAAAATAAATGATTATAATGTTAAAAATGATTTTGACAGTGATGATATGAAAATATTAGTAAGAAGGAGTTCAGTCTGGAGGAAATTTAATTTTGAGCCTGGTCTAAATCTCACTTCTAGCTCTGACTGCTTTACCCCAGGAGATATTAATCTATTTTACCTTTACTTTCCTCATCTATAAAATGGGAATAGTAACAGCTATCTTCTAAGTTTTAAGTATTAAATATGATCATATATGACAATTCTTAGCAAATAGTAAGTTCTAAACATTTTATCACCATCATTTCATTATTATTAATCATAACAGCTATTTAATAAAATTACTTGAGCCAAAAATGCAGTTACCTACACTAAATACTGCTGAATTAGCTTTTAAATCAACTTACACTTTTGATTAAAGTTATGAAGAAATGTAGCAAACATCTTAAATTTGAGAGTTCAATCCTGGAAACTGGCATTATTTTTTTTTAATTAAGATTGGGTACAACTCATGAAAATTTCATATGCAACAAAGGAGAAATACCTTTTTTAGGTCTGGTATGTTTAAAATGTTTAAAGTTTGTTAACTGCCTACTGTGAATCTATGTTTAATCATAAGAACTAGTCAACATTATTTGTATTTAAGTTTAAAATGGGGAACAACATAGATACTACTTCTAAAGAATCTGATGAAGGAGAGTTCATAGCACTTATGAAAGTGTTATTCAAGGTCACTCTCTAAAAATTGTTGTCAAACTGACTTTGATGCTGCTGCTGCTAAGTCATTGCAGTCGTGCCTGACTCTGTGCGACCCCAAAGACAGCAGCCCACCAGGCTCCTCTGCCCATGGGGATTCTCCAGGGAAGAATACTGGAGTGGGTTGCCATTTCCTTCTCCCAAATTGACTTTACTTCTCCAAAAACAGAAAGGAAAGTTTCAACCTATATTTGAAAATGAAAGTCTAGGGAACTGTTAAAGGCATTTGGTCTGTGTGCTAATAGATCATTTCAAGCCGAGCACTGAGAATTTGATTTACCAAAAAGATGGCTTCTTTCAAAACTGAAATAAAACACCTGACTTTTTGAAGTCTGTGTATTACTTTGCTAGCGCTGTCATAACAATATACACAGATTGAGTGAATTAAACCCTGATAACCTCATTTTAAAGACCTTCATCTTCAAATATAGTCATATTCTGAGATACAGGAGATTAGGACTTTGACGTAAGAATTTGGCTGTGGGAGGAGACACAATTGGGCTTCCTGGTGGCTCGGATGGTAAAGAATCTGCCTGTAATGCAGGAGACCTGGGCTCGATCCCCTGGAGAAGGGAGACACAATTTACTCCATAAGGGTTGAAATGTTAAATTTTTTTTTTTAAACAAATCTACTCATACATTTCATTTCTACTGTGTACAAATATTGTTTTCATGTTTTCAGTATCTTTTAAAGCCATTCTGAATTTCATATATATCCTTGTAAAATAAGGAAACTCAACTAAAAGGGGTTAAATTATGACTCATACAATTGCATTTTTTTTTAAGTGACAAATTTGACACACGGTCCTATGAAAATAATTCCTTTGGGTTTTTCAGGAGTTAAAATAGATTTCTGGATCTGCTATAGTAGTAGGCAATTAAGGGGAGCAGAATTCTGACATTCTAAAATGTCTCTTTGGCACATGTCATCTCTTGAGTTGGTTGTTTTTAAGAAACCGCAGTCCTAGAACATCTAAAAACTGAGCAGTAACTGACTCCAGAGCCCCAACATCTTTTCTTGTCTTTAGTTGAAGAAGGTATTTAAGGTGATAGCTTAGGCCATTTCACAGTGTCAGTTTCCATGCGTTATCTTGCATGTATACAGGAAGTACACATGGTATTAAACTTTGGTTTTTCCCTGTTAACCTATCTTTTTTATTACAAGGGATGTCTTATCCAAGAACCTAAAAGAATAGAGGAAAATTATTTTTACTCCTCCACATTATTTATGGCAGTTGGAATGAAATAATAAATTTATTTAGGGTTTATACCCGAAGGTAGTAAGTAGCAGTATAGTATAATATGTCCATGGAGATAAAAATTATACAAAACATGGCAAAAATGAACAAATTGTTCTGAAACAAAAAAGGTAAGCTGCTATAAACTGTATGACATTCTATTTGGAAGTACATACTTTATTTCAATTACTTATTTTACCTTAAGATAAATGAACACGAGCATTTCTTGTTCTCTATGTTATAATGTCAAACTAATATGTGTCATTCAGTAATAATGAGATGACAGCCTTTGTTACCTGACCATATGGAGAGTGTTAGAAATGTAAGGAATCTCATCATCTGCTGTATATCAATAGATTTCCTACAAATCAATCCACAGATGTAGAAAATTTAAGTAACTACATTAATTTTTTTGTCTACATATATGGACACGTCCAGCTTTTTCTAAGTATCCAAGCGGTAACTGGTTACAAGAATAATCTATTTGAAGAACATTTCCTTTATAACAATAAAAAAAAGTGAAAAAATAAAACCAAGCCAATTTAACTGAAATTGATGACTACTATTTAAGTACAAAATTGCAAATAAATGTTAAGATTTTTAAACAACATTTTATTAATGAAGATAACCATGTTGTAAAGTGACTATAGGATTTATATGGAGGGGTTCTGTTAAAACAGGGAGAGTTATACCAAATCATATGGGCATAAATGTTTATCTAAAATGAGATGAGAATGTATAATTTTCAACTTTAACTTTAAAATTATAAAATATTACCATTTTACTACATAAAACTAAAACTATGCTTTTTTTTAGTTTAAATATTGTAGTTTAAATAAGTGTGTTGAAATGTAAAACTTTTTTATACTTTCTATTGTTAAATTCATTCTTTTTGTTGCTTTAAAATATTTTAAATCTATGTCAAAAGAAGCATAAATGTTTCCACATTTTTTATTTCACTAACATTGATTTTTTAACTCCATTTTGGTAAGCCAATGATTTTGAATTTAAATTAAGGATTCACACAAGGTTTAAGTTCATGAGCCCTCTTTTTAAAACATAATCCTTTATGTTAAAATTCAGATTTAACTTGCTCAGTTCAATATCTTAAACATTAGAATACCTTCTGTAATGTCTGCTCCGACATTTCTTTCCAATTCTTCTCTGGAGTACTCTTCTTGACCCCATCATCTTCATCGTGTCTAAAGAGTTGTTCTGGCAGAGAATAAATAATATAGGATGTCTATATAGTATTACATATATATATATATAGATAGATAGATAGATATAATATATTATGGTTCCCATATACTGCTGAAACACTGTCCTGTCATTTTAAGGAAAAGGGGTCTACAGTTTCTCCACTATGAATAATGTAGTCTATTTCATTGTCAAATATTGGCCATAAGCTGAATGGTGACCCTTCTCAAGATTTTCAGTCATATAATTATGTATCTTTGTAGTGTCACTTTTTTTTTTTTGGCAGTGTAAGATTTTCAAAGGTACAACAGATCTGCAGGTTAACAATGCTGTACTTTTATTCCCATTTTCATTCTTTTGTAGACTATTCCCTCTTTGCCTTAAAAGCAGAATTCACTGCCTTTTTATCTACACAGTCACTGCTAGTTTTGTTCTCTGGATCTTGTTCCCTGCCAGGAGGATCAGAGTGATTGCAGAACAAAGCAAACAGCAACAGAATTAGGGTAGACTGAGACTGTAACACCCCCTACCACCACTTTTTTTTTTTTTTTAAGAAAAAGATCCTGCACTGGCAGAGTAAAGCACAAAAATCACATTTCCAGAATAACTGACTTTACCCAGTTAAGGGTAAAGTTCAAATCATTCCTACACTGCCCAAGCATCCCTTCAAACAAGCAAAACTATATAAGAAACATAACATTATTAAAGGAAAAAAAAAATCATAAAACTTCAGTTAATATTATTAGAATTGAAATACATTAAAACTTATAAATATTTTTCTTAGATAAATTACTGGCAAACTTAATATTTTCTTACTGAATTATTTTTGAATTATATTTCTCAAAAAATCAAAAAGGGGGCAAAAATAACAATACATAAAGCTAAAAGGCTGTATATCTGTATTAGTCAGAGATGATTTTGCTTTAAAGTATGCTTGGCTGCTGTAGGTCAGTGTAAAACTTTGATTTATCAACAAAGGAAAAAGAAAACAATATTATTCTCTGTAGAGTAGAAATCCTCTTGGTATAAACAGTGACTAACAAGTTTGTTAGAGTGAATTAGGCATTTCTTTTGTCTTTGAAACATGACATATCCAATTAAAACTTCTGTACTCACGAAATAAATAGAACATTATCCTAAGGATAATAAAAGTCAGAATAGGTAGAATTTGCCACCTGGGGAATATGTACCTTTACCTTGATAATCATCGATTGGTTCCCAAGTTTCTCTTTCTAGTCCCCTAACACCATGGTGCTGAATTCATTTACAACATTCTTTCAGCAACATAGAAATAATATGCAAATACAATTCATCTGTTCTAGTGATTTAAATATCTGCTATAGTTCTTAGTAAAATATTTACACTTAAAAATAAGAAAACAGTTCTATATTCAAAGACCAAGTAGCTAAATAATTTCAACAAAATAAATGTTAAAGACATTTAAAAGTGAATTTGACTGCTGTTTTTGTGCTCCTAAGTGTGCTTCAAGATTCACAGGTGGACTGGACCCCCTGAGCATGTTCACTTGTGGTTTTCTGTTGGAAATTCTGTTTCTCACCTTCACAGGTCTTATAAAGAATATACAAGCAGCCTGAGCCAGGCCAAAGAGAGAAACAAAGACCCAGCTCTCTGCCCCTTGATTCCCTTCCCTTCCAAAGATCTCAGGATTTGGGAAGTGAACAGAGAAGATCTAGTTAGAAATATTCAGGTCTATTTCTGTCCTTTGGTAGAAGTATGAGAATATACTTCACCATAAGTTCAGTTCAGTACCATGAACTCAGTTGTGTCTGACTTTTTGTGACCCCATGGACTGCAGCACGCCAGGCCTCCCGGTCCATCACCAACTCCTGGAGCTTGCTCAAATTCATGTCCATTGAGTTGGTGATGCCATCCAACCATCTCATCCTCTGTTGTCCCCTTCTCCTCCCGCCTTCAATCTTTGCCAGCATCAGGGTCTTTTCCAATGAGTCATTTCTTTGCATCAGGTAGCCAAAGTTTTGGAGCTTCAAATTCAGCATCAGTCCTTCCAATGAATATTCAGGACTGATTTCCCTTAGGATGATCTGGTTGGATCTCCTTGCAGTGCAAGGGACTCTCAAGAGTCTTCTCCAACAACACAAGTCAAAAGCATTAATTCTTTGGTGCTCAGGTTTCTTTATGGTCCAACACTCACATCCATATATGACTACTGGAAAAACAAGAGCTTTGATTAGACGACCTTTGTTGTCAAATTAATGTCTCTGCTTTTTAATATGCTGTNTTCTTCTGTGCATTCTTGCCACCTCTTCTTAATTACTTTCTGCTTCTGTTAGGTCCATACCATTTCTGTTCTTTATTCTGTCCATCTTTGCATGAAATGTTACCTTGGTATCTCTAATTTTCTTGAAAAGATCTCTAGTCTTTCCCATTCTATTGGTTTCCTCTATGTCTTTGCATTGATCATTTAGGAAGGCTTTCTTAACTCTCCTTGTTCTGTGGAACTCTGCATTCAGATGGGTGTATCTTTCCTTTTCTCCTTTGCCTTTAGTTTCTCTTCTTTTCTCAGCTATTTGTGAGGCCTCCTCAGATGACCATTTTGCCTTTTTGCATTTCTTTTTCTTGGGGATGGTTTTGATCACTGTCTCCTGTACAATGTTACAAACCTCCATCCATATTTCTTCAGGCACTGTCTATCAGATCTAATTTGTCACTTCCACTGTGTAATCATATGGGATTTGATTTAGGTCATACCAGAATGGTCTGGTGGTTTTCACTACTTTCTTCAATTTCAGTCTGAATTTGGCAATAAGGAGTTCGTGAGCTGAGTGACAGTCAGCTCCTGGTCTTGTTTTTGCTGACTGTATAGAGCTTCTCCACCTTCAGCTGCAAAGAATACAATCAATCTGATCTCAGTATTGACCATCTGGTGATGTCCATGTGTAGAGTCTTGTGTTGGAAGAGGATGTTCACTATGACCATTGTGTTTTCTTGGCAAAACTGTTAGCCTTTGCCCTACTTCATTTTGTGCTCCAAGGCCAAACTTGCCTGTTACTCCAGATATCTCTTGACTTCCTGCTTTTGCATTCTGGTCCCCTGTGATGAAAAGGATATCTATTTTTGGTGTTAGTTCTAGAAGGTTTTGTAGGTCTTCATTGAACCGTTCAAATTCTGCTTCTTTGGCATTAGTGGTTGGGGCATAAACTTGGATTACTGTGATACTGAGTGGTTTACCTTGGAAATGAGCAGAGATCATTCTGTCATTTTTGAGATGGCACCTAAGTACTGCATTTCAGACTCTCTTGTTGACTGTGATGGCTACTCCATTTCTTCTAAGGGATTCTTGCCCACGGTAGTCGATATATGGTCATCTGAATTAAATTGACCCATTCTGGTCCATTTTAGTTCACTGACTCCTAAAATGTTGGTGTTCACTCTTGGCATCTCCTGCTTGACCACTTCCAATTTACCTTGATTCATGGGCCTAACATTCCAGGTTCCTGTGCACTGTTGTTCTTTACAGCCTCAGACTTTACTTTCATCATCAGTCACACCCACAGCTGGTGGTGGTTTCCACTTTGGCTCAGCCTCTTCATTCCTTCTGGAGCTACTTCTTTGCTCTTCTCTAGTAGCATATTGGGCACGTACTGACCTGAAGAATTCATCTCTCAGTGACTTCTTTCAGAATTCATCTTTCACCTTTTCGTACTGTCATGTGGTTGTCAAGGCAAGAATGCTGAAGTGGTTTGCCATTTTCCTTCTCCAATGGACCACATTTTGTCAGAACTCTACCATGACCCATCTGTCTTAGGTGGCCCTGCAAGGTCCTACATGGGACATGCTCAGTATATCTTTAATCCAATTTTCTGCTGATGGGTGTGGCTGTGTTCCCTCCCTGTAGTTTGGCCCCAGGTCAGACTGAGGTAGCAGTAATTGCATTAACGGAAACCTCCCTCCAAAGGACTTAGGCCAGCACCCTGCAGTTCCCAGGACTGTTGTATTCAGTGCCCCTGACTGTCAACCCACGCGTCCACCAGGGAGTCCTGGGCACTCACAGGCAAGTCTGGCTCAGTCTTTTGTGGGGCCACTGCTCCTTTCTCCTGGGTCCTGGTGCACACAAGACTTGGTTTGTGCCCTCCAAGAGTCTGTTTCCTCAGTCCTGTGGACGTTCTGTATTTAAATCCCATTGGCCTTCAAAGTCAAATTGCCTGGGAGTTCTCAGTCCCTTTGCCAGATCCCCAAGATGGGAAATCTGCTGGGCCCTAGAACTTTCACAACAGTGCAAGAACTTCTTTGGTATCATTGTTTTCCAGTTTCTGGGTCATCTGCTCAGCAGATCTATGCTGGGGCTAATGGCAGCCTCCTCCAAGAGGACGTAGGCCACACGCTGCTCCTGCCGGGTCTGCTGCAGCCAGAGCCCCCGTCCCCGCGGTGGCCCTTGCTAATCCACACTTTGCAGGAGACACACACTCAGAGGCAGGTCTGGCTCAGTCTCTTGTGCAGCCCCTGGATCCTGGTGCACACAAGGGTTTTGTTTGTACCCTCTCAGTGTCTCTGGCAAGTATGAGGTTTGATTTCAGACATGATTTTGCCCCTCCTACTGTCTTGTTGGGGCTTCTCCTTTGCCCTTGATGCGGAGTATCTTTTTTTGGTGTAATCCAACATTCTCTTGTCAATGGTTGTTCAGCAGCTAGTTGCAAATTTTGGTATTCTTGCAGGAGAAGCTGAGCACACGTCCTCCTAATTCACCATTGAAGTCATACTCCAGAGCTTATTACTAATCTATATTAGGATCTTTAGGATGAGCAAAAATAATTTCTGAGTATTTGGAAAAGCAGGCTCATAGCCTCAAACTGGTGGAGCTTCCATTAAAAGAAAGCTAGTGGCACAAATCATATTTCATTTTGTTACAAGTTTACTAGACTGATGGGGGATAATTTCCTAAGGACACTGAACATAACCCCACTTCATTTAATAGATAACAGAGGTAAATGTACACTGAATAAGGTCTGGTTAGATGGATTTATAGCCATTCAAATTGCCAAATCCCAAATGTTGATCAATAGGTTGATGTCAACTTGAAAAGAGTTCTTTGGAGATAAAGCTACAGGGCTCNCTTTCAGGATTTGAAATAGCTCAACTGGAATTCCATCACCTCCACTAGCTTTGTTCATAGTGATGCTTCTTAAGGCCCACTTGACTTCACATTTCAGATGTCTGGCTCTAGGTGAGTGATTACAACATCATGATTATTGGGTCATGAAGATCTTTTTTGAATAGTTCTTCTGTGTATTCTTGGCACCTCTTCTGAATATCTTCTGCTTCTGTTAGGTCCCTACCATTTCTATCCTTTATTGAGCCCATCTTTCCACAGTTTGTTGTGATCCACACAGTCAAAGGCTTTAGTGCAGTCAATGCAATAGAAGTAGCTGTTTTTCTGGAATTCTCTTCCTTTTTCTATTATCCAACAGATGTTGGCAATTTGATCTCTGGTTCCTCTGCCTTTTCTAAATCCAGCTTGAACATCTGGAAGTTCTTGGTTCACATACTGTTGAAGCCTAGCTTGGAGAATTTGAGCATTACATTGTTAGCTTGTGAGATGAGTGCAATTGTGTGGTAGTTTGAGGAAGGCTTTCTTTTCTCTTCTTGCTATTCTTTGGGACTTTGGGATTCAGATGGATGTATTTTTCCTCTTCTCCTTTGCCTTTCATTTCTCTTCTTTTCTCAGCAATTTATAAGGCCTCCTCAGACAATCATTTTGTCTTTTTGAATTTCTTTTTCTTGGGAATGGTTTTGATTACCACCTCCTGTTCAATTTCACAAACCTCCATCCATAGTTCTTCAGGTTCTCTGTCCATCAGATCTAATCCCTTGAATCTAATTGTCACTTGTATCATATAATCGAAAGGGATTTTGGTCTAGTGGTTTTCACTACTTTCTTCATTTTAAGTCTGAATTTTGCAATAACGAGTTCATGATCTGACCCACAGTCAGCTCCCAGTCTTGTTTTTACTGAATGTATAGAACTTCTCCATCTTCAGGTGCAAAGAAAAAAATCAATCTGATTTTGGTATTGACCATCTGGTGATGTCCATGTATAGAGTGATCCCTTGTGTTGTTGGAAGAGCGTGTTTACCATGACCAGTGTGTTGTCTTGGCAAAACTCTGTTAGCCTTTGCCCTGCTTCATTTTTGTACTCCAAGGTCAAACTTGCCTGTTACTCCAGGTATGTTTCATCTTACTGGAAATGTATTTTTTTAATTGTAGTTTTAAATGCTTCACTGTTATTTTCACTCTTATGTTTTTTTACTCTTACATTTCTTTTGTCCCCTTAATTCTCCTGGATAATATTAAAAATTAATGTAAATTCTCAAATATTTTCTCCTTCTTTTAGATATTTTAATAAATTATTTAAAATCTGTTACTATTATGGAGGGTTGGAGAATATAGCCCAAAACATGCCACTTTGGCATATTGATTATTTTGGGCAGTAGGCACTTAGAAAAAAATCGAGGGACAGATTTTCCTAGAATATTGCTTATCTGTTGGAAGACCCTCCAAAAGGAACTCACTCCTGTAAAGTTTCACCACAGAAGATTAACTCTTATCACAGGAGGAGGAAACTAGAAGCCTACACTAGATCCAGACAAGCTTTGTTACAAACTATGATACCTCTCAGGTAGTCTCTTGAGGGCCCTTTCATTTTTCCTAAAATCATTTATTCTCACTTAAGAGGCCTACATCCCTCCTCCTCCTCTCTTCCTACTAGAAGAGTATGTAATTCTGAGTTCTAAAGCCTCCTATCTGAGTACTCACTTTTCCTTGGGTATCTTCCGTGTGTATGTAAGACATATACATTAATTACTTTGTTCTTCTTAAATTGTCATTTACTATAGGGGTTTCAGCTAAGAACTCAGAAAGGTAGAAGGAAAATTCTTATTCCTTCCCTCCAATTATTTTTTTATTCATCTTAAATTTTGTTTCCTACACTAGCTTTATTAAAGGTCTGTTTGTGATTATATCAATTTGGGATACAAAGAAAGGGGAATAGGTATCTTGAGTATTGGCAGTTTCCTAAAAATCCTGAAACCAAGTAGACCCTGTGGGGGCTCCTGGATATGGAAGTCTTTCTGTGTCCCCTATTCTGTGTTTGTAGGGGACAGATCCAGCCTCCATGACCTTCCTTGACTCCCAAAGGGCAGATTCAAACATCTGCTCATCAGGGAAGGGAGGGAACGCAGAGACAAGGCAGGAGCAGCCAAGAAACAAGCATGCAGCCTGGTCCTGGTTCTGCCTCAAAGGATACACGCAACAGTATCCTGGGGTGCAGGCCTCGTACTCACCTTAATATCATCAGCAACCCCACTCTTGAACTATTCCAATAAAATGCCTCACCAAGTTCTCCCAGGTTGAGACACACAGTTTTCAAGGGCAGGACCCCACTGTGCCCCCCCCATGCCTGGCAAAGCAATAAGGCTTCTCTTTTCAACTTCACTCGAAACTCAGTCTCTGAAATTCGATTCAGCAACAGTGCACAGAGGCTGCGTTTTCTGGCATCAATATTACTATATTTTCTTCATTTTTAGGCAAAAATAAGAGTCACAGTGAGCAGTGGAGAAGGAAATGGCAATTCACTCCAGTATTCTTGCCTGAAAAATTCAATGTACAGAGGAGCCTAGTGGGCTATTTTCCATGGGGTCACAAAAAGCTGCACATGACTGAGCAACTGAGCATGCACACGGCACATAGTGAGTATACTACTGTGGAGGGTACTTGTCATAAAATAAAATAAGAAACATATCTTTGGTCTTTTTTCTTGGCTCCCTACACAGAACTTCTAAAAGTCCTTAGAATTTCATGAGTGAGAGAGTGATAGAGGTAAGAGAATTATCTTCTGTTATTTCATAACAGACCCGTTTNCTGTGGAGGGTACTTGTCATAAAATAAAATAAGAAACATATCTTTGGTCTTTTTTCTTGGCTCCCTACACAGAACTTCTAAAAGTCCTTAGAATTTCATGAGTGAGAGAGTGATAGAGGTAAGAGAATTATCTTCTGTTATTTCATAACAGACCCCTTTTCATAAGTTTTGCTTAAATCTATTTTCCTTTATATTTCACTTTTGCTTAACACAAGCTGGGATTTTTGTTGGAAACACCAACAAAAGTTGCAGGGTACAAAATTAATACATAGAAATGTCTTGCATTTTTATACACTAACAACAAAAGGTAAGAAAGAGAAATTAATGAAACAATCCCATTTACCATCACATTAAAAGAATAAAATACCTAGCATTAAACCTACCTAAAGAGATAAAAGAATTGTACTTTGAAAACTATAAGACACAAATAAGATAAATAATAAATGATACAAAGAGATGAAAAGAGACACCATATTCTTGGATTGGAAGAATCAATACTGTCAAAATGTCCATACTACTCAAGGCAATCTACAGATTCAGTGCAATCCCTGGTGGCTCAGAGGTTAAAGCATCTGCCTGGAATGCTGGAGACCTGGGTTCGATTCCTGGGTCGGGAAGATCCCCTGGAGAAGGAAGTGGCAACCCACTCCAGTACTCTTGCCTGGAGAATCCCATGGAGGGAGGAGCCTGGTAGACTATAGTCCATGGGGTCACAAGAGTCGGACACGACTGAGCGACTTCATTCACTCACTCCCTCACTCAAGGCAATCTACAGATTCAGTGCAATCCCTATCAAATTATCAACAGCTTTTTTCACAGAACAGTAATTTTAAAATATTCTAATTCCTATGGAAAATAAAAGACTCCAAACAGCAAAAGCAATCCTGGTGGAATCAGGCTCGTTAACTTCAGACTATACTACAAAGCTACAGTCATCCAAACAGTATGGTACTGGCACAAAAACTGAAATACTGATAAAGGAACAGGATAGGAAGCCTGGAAATAAACCTACACATCTATGGTCAATTAATCTACAACAAAGAAAGTAAGAATATATAATAGAAAGAAACACTCTCTTCAAAAAGTAATGCTGGGAAAACTGGACAGCCACATGTAATAGAATCAAATTAGAACATTCTCTAAATCCATACAGAAAAATAAACTCAAAATGGATTAAAGACCTGAATGTAAAACCATAAAACTCTTGGAGGGAAACACAGGCAGAACACACTGTGACATAAATTGCAGCAATATTTTTTTTTTGAATTGACCTCCTAGAGTAATGAAAATAAAAAGAGAAACAAACAAATGGCATATAATCAAACTTAAAAGGTTTTTCATAGCAAAAACAAAAAAAATACAAAATAAAAACAAAATAAATCAAAATGAAAAGACAACCCACAGAATGAGAAAACATTTGCTAATGAAGCAATCAACAAGGCATTAATCTCCAAAATATAAAATGGGTCATGCAATTCAATATCAAGAAAACAAACAACACAATCAAAAAATGGGCAGAAGATCTAAGCAGACAATTCACTAAATAAAGCATAACATTCCCAAAAAGAACATGAAAATATGCTCAATATTACTAATTATTCAGTTCAGTTCAGTCGCTCACTGTGTCCGACTCTTTGCGACTCCCTGAATCACAGCATGCCAGGCCTCCCTGTTCATCACCAACTCCTACTAATTATTAGATAACTGCGAATCAAAACTACAATAAATATCACCTCACAATGGTAATAATGGCCATCATCCAAAACTGTACAAACAATAAATGCTGGAGAGGGTGTGGAGAAAATAGGAACCATCCAAAGCTATTGGTATGAATGTAAACTGGTACAACCACTATGGAGAACAACAAGGAGGTTCCTTAAAAAGATAAAAATAGAACTGTAAAATCCAGCAATCCACTCCTGAGCATACATCCAGAGAAACTATAATTCAAAAAGATACATGCACCCCAGTATTCACTATAGCACTGTTAACAAGAGTGAGGACATGGAAACAACCTAAATGTCCATCAGCAGAGGAGTGGATAAAGATGTGGTACATATATACAATGGGATAGTAGTGAAGTCATTAAAAGGAAAGAAATGCCACTTGCAGCAACATGGATGGATCTAGAGATTAAGTGAAGTAAGTCAGACAGAAAAAGGCAAATTACTACTATGTGGAATCTAAAAATAACAAATGAACTTACTCTCTAAACAGAAACAGACTCACAACTTCAAAAATAAACTCTTATTGTTACCAAAGGGAAAACGGGGGGTATAAATTAGAAGTTTGGGATTAACATATATATACTACTATATATAAAATAGATAATCATTAAGGTGAACTCTACTCAGTATTATATAATAACCAATATGGGAAAAGAACCTGAAAAAGAATGGATATATGTATATGAATAATGAATCACTTAGTTATATACCTTAAACTAACACAACACTGTAAATTCTCTAATAGACAGCAGGAGGCCGAAAGGAGCTACTCCACATTCAAGGTCAGGAGGGGCGGCCAAGAGGAGATAACCCTCGTCCAAGGTAAGGAGCAGCGGCTGTGCTTTGCTGGAGCAGCCATGAAGAGATATCCCACATCCAAGGTAAGAGAAACTCGAGTAAGATGGTAGGTGCTGAGAGGGGCATCAGAGGGCAGACACACTGAAACCATAATCACAGAAAACTTGTCAATCTAATCACACAGACCACAGCCTTGTCTAACTCAGTGAAACTAAGCCATGCCATGTGGGGCCACCCAAGACAGGTGGGTCATGGTGGAGAGGTCTGACAGAATGTGGTCCACTCAAGAAGGGAATGGCAAACCACTTCAGTATTCTTGCCTTGAGAACCCCATGAACAGTATGAAAAGGCAAAATGATAGGATACTGAAAGAGGAACTCCCCAGCTGAGTAGGTGCCCAATATGCTACAGGAGATCAGTGGAGATATAACTCCAGAA
>SJYV01041761.1:33099-58445 GCA_006410875.1 Neotragus pygmaeus
CACAAGCTGGAATCAAGATTGCCGGGAGAAATATCAATAACCTCAGATATGCAGATGACACCACGTTTATGGTAGAAAGTGAAGAGGAACTAAAAAGTCTCTTGATGAAAATGAAAGAGGAGAATGAAAAAGTTGGCTTAAAGTTCAACATTCAGAAAACAAAGATCATGGCACCTGGTCCCATCACTTCATGGGAAATAGATGGGGAAACAATGGAAACAGTGTCAGACTTTATTTTTCTGGGCTCCAAAATCACTGCAGATGGTGACTGCAGCCATGCAATTAAAAGACGCTTACTCTTTGGAAGGAAACTTACAACCAACCTTGAGAGCAAATTGAAAAGTAGAGACGTTACTTTGCCAACAAAGGTCCATCTAGTCAAGGCTATTGTTTTTCCAGTAGTCATGTATGGATGTGAGAGGTGGACTGTGAAGCCTAAGAATTGATGTTTTTGAAGTGTGCTGTTGGAGAAGCACTTTGCTTTTAATGTGTGCTGTTGAAGTGTGCTGTTGAGAGTCCCTTGGATTGCAAGGAGATCCAACCACTCCATTCTAAAGGAGATAATTCCTGGGTGTTCTTTGGAAGGTCTGATGTTAAAGCTGAAACTCCAATACTTTGGCCACCTCAAGAGAAGAGTTGACTCATTGGAAAAGAATCTGATGCTGGGAGGGATTGGGGGCAGGAGGAGAAGGGGACAATAGAGGATGAGATGGCTGGATAGCATCACTGACTCGATGGACCTGAGTTTGAATGAACTCCAGGAGTTGGTGATGGACTGGGAGGCCTGGTGTTCTGCAATTCATGGGGTCGCAAAGAGTCGGACATGACTGAGCGACTGAACTGAACTGAATATACAGCAAAATTTTTAAAAAGTTAAGTGTTGTCAACTTAGGAGAGGTTGTTGTAGATATAAGTTGTTATATATAAGACTCCTGTGTGTTTGGATGCTAAGATGCTTCAGTCATTTCTGACTCTTAGTGACCTGACGGACTATAGCCCGCCAGGCTCCACTGTCTATGGGATTCTCCAGGCAAGAATACTGGAGTGGGTTGCCATTTCTTCCTCCAGTGGATCTCCCTGACTCAGGGATTGAACCCATGTCTCTTATGTTTCCTGCATTGGCAGACACGTTCTTTTCCACTAGCAACATTTGGGAAGCAATATAAGCCTCTTCGTAATCACTGAGCAAAAACCTACAATAAACACACAAAAGATAAACAGAAAGGAATATAAATATATTTATACAACTTAACAAAGTTATCAAAATATAAAAGAAGAGAATAGAAATACAAAAAACATCCAGTAAACAATTAACAAAGACATCAATATGTACATACATATCAGCAATTATTTTAAGTGGAAATGGCCTAAATTCTCCAAACAAAGACATAGAGTAGCTAGATGAATAAAAATAAGATAAGGCCTATCTATATACTGACTACAAAAGATTCACTATAGATGTTAAGACACACATAGCCTGAACATGAAGGGATTGAAAAAATTATTTCATGCAAAAGGAAACCAAAGGAAGCTGAAGTAGTGACACTTATATCGGACAAAATAGGCTTTAAAACAAGACTGTTGCAGAAAACAAAGATGGATATTAATGATGAAGTTGTTCAACAAGAGGATTTAACATTTGCAAATATTCATACACCCTACAACAGTTCAGTTCAGTTCAATCGCTCAGTCATGTCTGACTCTTTGCGACCTCATGAACCGCAGCACGCCAGGCCTCCCTGTCCATCACCATCTCCCGGGGTTCACTTAGACTCACATCCATCGAGTCAGTGATGCCATCCAGCCATCTCATCCTCTGTCGTCCCCTTCTCCCCCTGCCCCCAATCCCTCCCAGCATCAGATTCTTTTCCAATGAGTCAACTCTTCGCATGAGGTGGCCAAGTACTGGAGTTTCAACTTTAGCATCATTCCTTCCAAAGAACACCCAGGACAGATCTCCCCCAGAATGTAGTGGTTGGATCTCCTTGCAGTCCAAGGGACTCTCAAGAGTCTTCTCCAACACCACAGTTCAAAAGCATACGCCCTACATAAGAGCACCTAAATATAGAAAGCAGATATTAAGAGACCTAGTGGTAGAAACAGACAGTAATACAGTAGTTGTTCTGCTCAGATTTAATATTTCATGATAGTTCAGTCTTACTAGGTGGTATGTTTCCAGGAATTTATTTATTTCCTCGGATCAGCAATTTGTTGGAATCTATTTATTACAAGTATTTTCCTATGATTCTTTGTATTATGTTTCTGAGTTATCAGTTGTAACACCTCCTGTTTCATTTTTTATTTTGAATCCTCTCTTTTTTTCTTAAACGTATAGCTAAAGTCTTGTCAATTTTATCTATCTTTTCAAAGAACCAGTTCTGAACAGATTTATAACTGGTAAGGAGATTGAATCAGTAATCAAAAACCTCCCATCCAACAAAAACCGGGACCAGATGGCTTCATTAATGAATTCTACAAAATATTTAGAGAATTAATATTAATTCTTCTCAAACTCTTCCAAAATATTTAAGAGAAGGGAGCTCTTCTAAACTCATTTTACACGGCCAATATTATCTTGATACCAAAACCAGAAAAGGACACCACAAAAAATGAAAATTATGGGCCAATTTAAAAATGAGCTGAATATCTAAAGAGACATTCTTCAAAAGAAGACATACAGGAATAATTTGCTTAGTATGCTTTGCTTTACTTATCTTCCTAGATACCGTGATTTTTCAACAAATTGAGTATGTGTGGCAACCTTCTGTCAGCCAAGTCTACAGGTGCCATTTCTAGCAGCATTTGGTCACTTTATGTCTCTGTTCCACATTTTGGTAATTTTCCCAATATTTCAAGCCCTTCTCAAGCAAAAGGATTACAACCCACTGAAAACTCAGATTACAGATAGCATTTCTTAGCAATAAAGTGCTTTTTAATTAAGGTAAGTGCATTTTTTTAGATATAATGCTATTGTACACTTAATAAACTACAATATAGTGTAAATACAATTTTTATGTACACCGGTAAACCACATAAATCATGTGGCCTGCTGTATAGCAATATTCATTTTATTGTGGTGATCTGGAAAAAATACCTCGCAATATCTCCTAGAAATGCCTGTACAGATGGCCAACAGATATGTGAAAAGATGTTCAACATCATTAATCATTAGGGAACACAAATCAAAACCATACTGAGATATCATCTCATATCTTTTAGAATACCTATTATGAAAAAGACAGAAAGTAACAAATCTTGGTGAGAATGTGGAGAAAAGAGAACCCTTGTGCACTTCTGGTGGGAACGTAAAGAAATACAGTCACTTTGTATAACAATATGGAGGTTATTCAAAAAAATAAAAATAGAACTACCATATGATCCAGAAATTCTACTTCTGGATCAGATATATACACCCCAATGTTCATTACAGCATTGTTTATGATAGCCAAGCTATGGAAATTACCTAGGTGTTCACTGATAGATGACAGAAAGAAATTGTGGCATATATATATATATATATACATACATACAATGGATATTATTCAGTCATAAAAAAGAATAGCATCTTGACATTTGTGATAACATGGATGGGCCTCACAGACATTATGCTAAATAAAGTAGGTCAGAGAGAGAAAAACAAATAATGTATGATGTCTCTCATATGTGCAATCTAAAAAACAAAGAAGCTCAGAAATACAGATAACAAACTGATAATTAACAGAGGTGATAAAAGAAATGGGGGAAGGGGGTCAAAAGGTAAAAAGAAAACAAAAAGAAGAAAGAAAGCAGCACAGGTTCGAGAACTATGATCCCATATGTCGCAGAGCATGGCTGGAAAAAAAAAGTAAAGAAAAGAAAAAAGAGTAGTAAAAATAAAGGTCTCATCAGTATTTTACCTAGCGATCTTAGTCACTAGGTGGTCACTGGGCAGTCACTAATGGTCACTGCCTTGACCTATGGGAAAAAAAAAAAAGAAGAACTCAGTCAAAAAGTAAGCTTAAGTGAAAGTCACTCAAGTCATGTCCGACTCTTTGTGACCCCATGGACTATACAGTCCATGGAATTCTCCAGCCCAGAATATGGGTTTAGGCAGCCATTTCCTTCTCCAAAGTTTAAAATATGACATAAATCAATGGTGTAAAACAANAAGAAGAACTCAGTCAAAAAGTAAGCTTAAGTGAAAGTCACTCAAGTCATGTCCGACTCTTTGTGACCCCATGGACTATACAGTCCATGGAATTCTCCAGCCCAGAATATGGGTTTAGGCAGCCATTTCCTTCTCCAAAGTTTAAAATATGACATAAATCAATGGTGTAAAACAGAAGGATTCAAACATTGGCCTTGACAAGTCATGAGTATACTAAATAAGTGAAACTGGAACAACAAAGTAACTACGACAAAATCCAAATGAGTGATATAGAAACATTCAAATATTACATACAAATTATTAAGTATAAATAACTAAGTATAAATTATTAATTATAACTTGTCAACACCTAAAAAGCAGTGTTAACAATTAAGCTGTAGCAAGGTTAAATAAGAAGGAACTCTGTCATATCAATGTTATTTACTTTTTTTAATGAGGTTACTTGAGGATGGACTGAAGTCATAGAATACACACACTTATCTTGATTTTAACAAAGGAAAATCTTGCAATTGAAATAGATAATCCCCTTTTACTAAATACTCTCAGGCTAGGGTTCAGGCAGGTTTCAGATTTGCAGATCTCCAAGTTTTCTTCTAGCTCTAAGACTTTGACTCCAGGTAAGAATCACATCACTTCTAGAAAATGTAATGTCATATGAAAATATAAATGAATTATTGATAGTAAATACCTCTATATTATCAATAACTCTATATTACCTATAAAACTTTGAACAAACATAACCAATAAAACTTCATCAATGAATGATAAAAATGAATATTCTCTCCTTATCAAATATTTCTTTAAAATTTTAATAAACTATAAACCTAACTTTTAAGTGTTCTACTTGATTTTCTCATGAAAGATGAAAATGCTAATAAGATACGAAGGAGTAAAGCAATAGAAATAGGGAGAACTGAGTAAGATTCTTAGAAGCCGAAAATAAAACATAAAAACTGGATAATTTTAAACTGCCTACATTGAATATTTATTCTGAAAGTTACCTTCTCTTCTCTCTGCCATAAATGTATTCAATTCTTGTATTCTTGCTTTATCAACAGACATATGCACTTTAAGTTTATCCAGTTCTTCTTGAAGATTCATTCTATGAAAATTAACATAATAAACAATTACTTTAAATATGTAAGTTAAGAAAAATATGGCAAACATGTAAAGGTGGCAAAAAAATTTTTTTAATACATGAATTAGTAGTAAAAAATGCTAGAGCATATTAACAAATCCTAACAATTAAAATTGAATTTTAATGACATCTCTAAAGCTAAATGTTTCAATTGAGTTTTAACTTGTCTAAATAAACATACTAAATAATTAAAAAACATAAACTACATAATTTTAAAAAATCTGACTTACCAGATCATTTTCCAACACACAGATACATGATATAAAATAATAATAAAACATTAATACATATCACTGAAATCAAAGAGAGTCAATCTAAAGATGCCAAATAAAGGCAAAAACCCTTACTAGTAAAATGAAATTGAGCTACCATGGCAAGAGACCTGGATTAAGTAACGTCCATGGACGGCTCTGACCTTGAGACCTGAGTGGACATGAAAATTTATCTGCAGGAACCTTCATGGCTGAGACACAAAACTGGATTAACTGCAGGAAGCTGGGACACAACATTTTCTGAATGAAAACCTGAGTATCTGAGCTTATCTGGCTGAAGTTCCATTAAAAAGGTTTTTGTCCNGACCTGAGTGGACATGAAAATTTATCTGCAGGAACCTTCACGGCTGAGACACAAAACTGGATTAACTGCAGGAAGCTGGGACACAACATTTTCTGAATGAAAACCTGAGTATCTGAGCTTATCTGGCTGAAGTTCCATTAAAAAGGTTTTTGTCCAGTCTAAGGGCAAGAAAGAGTCAACCATGTGTGATCAGAAACATAAGAATATATTGTTGTTGTTGAGTTACTAAGTCATGTCTGACTCTTTGTGACCTCATAGACTGTAGCACACCAGACTCCTATGTCCTCCACCATCTCCTAGAGTTTGCTCAAGTTCATCACGTTTACTGAGTCAGTGATGCTATCTAACCACCTCATCCTCTGCTGCCCTCTTTTTGCTTTTGCTGTCAACTGTTCCTAGTGTCGGGGTCTTTTCCAATGAGTCAGCTCTCCACATCAAGTGGCCAAGATATTGGAGCATCAGCTTCAGCAGCAAGTGAAAGTGAAGGTTGCTCAGTTGTGTTCAACTCTTTGCAACCCCATGGACTGGGGCTTGCCAGGCTCCTCTGTCTGGAATTCTCCAGGCAAGAATACTAGAGTGGGTAGTCATTACCTTCTCCAGAGGATGTTCCCGACCCAGGGATCAAAGCCATGTTTTCCACATTGCAGGTGGATTCTTTACCATCTGAGACAACAGGGAAGCCCAAGAACACTGGAGTGGGTAGCCTATCCTTTCTCCAGGAGATCTTCCCAACACAGGGATCCAACCAGGAGCTCCTGTATTTCAGGCAGATTATTTACCAGCGGAGCTACCAGGGAAGCCCAAAAGTGAAAGTGTTAGTCACTCTGTCGTGTCCGGCTCTTTGTCACCTCATGGACTATAACCCACCAGGCTCCTCTGTCCATGGAATTCTCCAGGCAAGAATACTGGAGTAGGTTGCCATCAGTCCTTCCAATGAATGTTCATGGTTGATTTCCTTTAGGATGGACTGGTTTGATCTCCTTAAAGTCCAAGGGACTCTCAAGAGTCTTCTCCAGTACCACAATTTGAAAGAATCAATTCTTAGCTGCTCAGACTACTTTATGGCCCAACTCTCACATCTGAACATGACTACTGGAAAAAAACAAACAAACCTTAGCTTTAATTAGACAGACCTTTGTCGACAAAGTGATATCTCTTCTTCTTAATACACTGTCTAGGTTTGTCATAGCTTTCCTTCCAAGGAGCAAGTTTCTTTTAATTTCACGGCTGCAATCACCATCTGCAGTGATTTTTGGAGTCCAAGAAAATAAAGTCTGTCATTGTTTCTACTGTTTGCCAATCTCTGCCAGGAAGTGATGGGACCAGATGCCATGATTTTAGTTTTTTGAATGTTAAGTTTTAAGCCAGCTTTTTTGCTCTCCTATTTCACTCTCATTAAGAGGCTCTTTAGTTCCTCCTTGCTTTCTGCCATTAGGAAGGTTATCATCTGCCTATCTGAGGATGTTGATATTGCTCCTGGAAACCTTGACTCCATCTTGTGATTAATCTGCTTCAGCATTTCACATGATATACTCTGCAGGTAAGTTAAATGTATAGAGTAACAATGTATTGCCTTGTACTCCTTTCCCAGTTTTGAACCGGCCAGTTTTTCCAGGTCTGGTTCTAACTTTTGCTTCTTGATCCACAAACAGGTTTCTCAGGAGACAGGTAAGGAGGTCTGGTACTCTTGTCTCTCTAAGAATTTTTCAGTTTGTTGTGATTCACACTGTCAAAGGCTTTAATAGTCAATGAAGCAGAAGTAGATGTTTTTCTGTAATTTCTTTGCTTTCTTCATAATTCAACCAATGTTGGAAATTTGATCTCTAGTTCCTCTGGCTCTTCAAAACTCAGCTTATACATCTGGAAATTCTCAGTTTATGTACTGTTAAAGGCTAGCTTGAAGGACTTAAGCATGACCTTGCTAGCATGTGAAATGAGTGCAAATGTATGGTAGTTTGTACATTTCTTTGGCATTGTTCTTCTTTGGGATTGGAATGACAACTGACCTTTTCCAGTCCTGTGGCCACTGCTGAGTTTTCCAAATTTTCTGGCATATTGAGTGCAGCACTTTCACAGCATCATCTTTTAGGATTTGAAATAGCTCAGCTGGAATTTTGTCACCTTCACTAGCTCTGTCTGTAGTGATGCTTCCTAATGCCCACTTGACTTCACATTCCAGGATGTCTGGCTCTAGGTGAGTGATCACACCATAGTTCTTCTGTGTATTTCTGCCACCTCTTCTTAATCTCTTCTGCTTCTGTTAGGTCCATAACATTTCCGTCCTTTATTGTGCCCATCCTTGCATGAAATGTTCCTTTGGTAGTTTCAATTTTCTTGAAGAGATCTCCATTCTTTTACATTCTATTGTTTTCCCCTATTTCTTTGTATTGCTCATTTAAGAAGGCCTTCTTTTTTCTCCTTGCTATTCTCCAGAACTCTTCATTCAGTTGGATACATCTTTCCCTTTCTCCCTTGCCTTTTGCTTCTCTTCTTTCCTCAGCTATCTGCAAAGCATCCTCAGACAACCACTTTGCCTTCTTGCATTTCTTTTTCAATTCATTTTCCATATTGCTGCTGCTGCCAAGTCACTTCAGTCGTGTCCGACTCTGTGCGACCCCATAGATGGCAGCCCACCAGGCTCGCCCATCCCTGGGATTCTCCAGGCAAGAATATTGGAGTAGGTTGCCATTTCCTTCTCCACATTTTCTGTACTACTGACATTAAAGTTGAGCCATTATATGTTTGCAGAGACCTGAACAAATGACAGTAATGTAAAAACAGATTTATGACCTGTGTAGATTGAGAGTTCCGGCAGACACAAACATCCACTACAGAGAGGTGTCTAAAACTGAGAGAATGGACAAGAGGAAAGCCACGACAGAAAATAATTCTTAAAGAAGTCAGGTTTGTAGATAAGAGTAAATATGAATAAGCTCAAAGCCATAAATGACAGTCCATATATTACCCCATTCAAAATGGGAGAATTTACAAGCAAAGAAAGATAACACAATGATTTAAAATCAATTCTTATAAAACAAGCGTTTTTTAAATGGTGATAAAAAAGAAAAAAAGTTATAAACATATATTAAAAAGAATAGGGGTTTATGAGAGAAGACAAATTTTTAAAAAAGAACAAACTACTATATGTAGAAATGCTAATAAATAAGTAAAGCTAGTAATAACAACATAATAACTGAAATTTAAAATTCAGTGGATGGATTAAATAGCACACCAACAAAGCTAATAAAACTTTGTAAAATTAAAGACAACACAAACAAACAAACAAAGGAAACAGTAACTATATATATAGTGTGTTGGAATGAGAAGGCCAGAAAGCATCTAATAGAAACTATATGAAGAGAGAATTGAGAAAATGTGGGGGGAGACAATATTTAATATATAATAACTGAAGATTGAGAACCAATGAAAAATATTAATTAATAGTTTAAGAGAGTATCAAAAATTGAAAGCAGAATTAATAAAACTATATTTATACTCAGAACATACCCAAACTGAGGACACCAAAGAAAACAAGACAATTCTAAAATCAATAGAATGAGAAAAAAAATCAACAATTAATGAATTCAGGAAAGACAGTAGGCTTCTGATATTAATAAGAAAATCAGATGGAAAATAAGTAACATTTTTCATATTCCATGATTTACAACTCACAGGTCCTATATTAAAGAACTATTAAAGAATATTCTATTTCAGGAAGAAAACAAACTCAAAAGAAATGTATACAACAAAATAGGAAATGATGATGAAAGAAGTACAAATGTGTACATAACAGCAAGCAAACATTTATTAAGCAAAGCAATCAAAATATCTAAGTGAAGGTAAAACTAACATTATGAACAACAAAATGATATTAGATGAATGAGAGGATCAGAATTAAGCATTTGAAGATCCTTGCATTGTAAAAGAAGAATGGAAGCATACCGAAGAAATTAAGACTGTCAAATAAATGAAGTATGTTATAATTTCAAGAAAAAACATTTAAAGAATGGAAAACAAAAAATTTACAAACTAGCAGAGCACAAAAATGAACTAAAAATATAATCAAATTGAAGGAAAGAAATATCTTTAAAAGAATCATAAAAAATGAAATATACACTAAGAAAAATATTAAGGATAAATATGGTCCTTATAGTACAGTGAAAGAAATGATTTGCTAGGAAGATACAACAGTTCTAAATTTTTATGTACTAAACAAGAAATATAATTCTAAAGTAATTCAAATTAAAAGGTATATAAAGTGGAAGAAAAAAAAAAAAACAAGTAGTCTCTGCTTCCCCCTACTCAGTTTACTTCCTGAAAAAAATTGTTTATAGTTTGATACAAATAATTATATTTTTGTTCATAGAAACATAAATACACATATATAAAGATTTAACAAATTGGAATCTTACACATTTGAAATTAGGTTACACTTAGGTTACAGGTTGATGGGAAGGGCAAACAAACATGCACACATATATGCATCCATGCTGTCATGTCCAACTCCACGACCCCATGGACTGGAGCCCGCCAGGCTCCTTTGTCCAAGGGATTTCCCAGGAAAGAATACTGGAGTAGTTGCCATTTCCTCCTCCTGGGGATCTTCTCCATTAAGGGACTGAACCCGCATCAGCTGTGTCTCCTGCATTGGCAGGTAGATTCTTTACCACTGAGCCACCTGGGAAGCACACACATCTATACCCAACCACAAAGTGATTAAGTTTAAATTAGGTTCTTGCTTTGTTTTGCTAAGAACATAGAACATAATGCAGTAAGATGGCCCCACAAAGAAAAACCAGACGTAGCTCATCTCATTTAAAATGGCTTTTACATTGACATGAATCCACCACAGGTGTACACAAGCTCCCAATCCCGAATCCCCCTCCCACCTCCCACCCCACAACGTCTCTCTGGTCGATGTATGGCAAACCCAATAGAGTATTGTAAAGTCAAATTAAAAAATAAATTAATTTAAAAATAAATAAATAAAAAAAATAAAAGTTTTTAAAAGCACTATAACAAAGGAAATCGAAAAAATTTCCCCAAATTAGTCTGCTAAATAAACAAGTCCTGAAAAAGCAGAACGAACAATTCATTTAAAATTAATTTAGTATATTTCCTATATTCATTCAACAATTATTTACTGAGTTCTCCTGGAGATACAGAGTTAAACAGAAAGCATAAGATCTCGCTTTCATGAAGCTTTCAGACATGTGGCATAATAAATACTAATAAACATTAAAAAATAATAATAATAAAATGGCTTTTACCTAGATCACTAATCCAGTGGAACACAGGGCTACAGCTGTTGGAAATGTTATTTCATGCTTCTTTAGAGGTATTCTATGCTTCCAGTTTTTTTTCTTTAAGGAAGAATTTACAAAGTCTGTACTGTTAATGTGAAGCATTTATAAACATTAGGGACTGCCTTGTTCTTGAGTCAAAATAAGTACTAACAAACCACACATCTTAATGGATATTTGGAAAAGTAGCTGACAGAGTAAGTGCTCAGGCACTCCCAAGCAGGTTGAACATTTGGCTACTTAGAGACTCAGATTTATTATCTATTTATTCTGCTGTTTCTGATGTCCTGTTTGGTATGGGAACCACAATTCAAAATCTACTTGTGACGGGACAAATGATGTGAGGTGACTGTATTCAGATGGTGGAGAACAGGCTACATGAACTTTGATCAACAAAGAGAGTCCGAAGGACAGTCCAGATTTCTGCCAGGAGGCACTCATGATGATGTCATGGTGTAGGAAGAGGGAGTCTTCAGTGATCTGAAGAAAAAGAGACGGGAGTTTGGGAAAGCTGAAAAGTTTGGAATTTGTAAAGCACAGTACTCAGAGAGAAGGAAGCTACAGAGGAGGAGCTGTAGAAATTTGCATTAGAATTCATTTCAGTCTTTGGCTGAATATTTTTTTGCACATAGTATGAAGTTCAATAAGGCAAGCTAAGAACAACCAGTACTTCAGATCTATTCCCAGAGGTCTGCACTGGGAGACATGTGAATTCTAACCAGCTAGAGGGAAGAATCTCGCTGAACATTAGGGGTACTCAGCAAAGTAAGGGTCATTCCAATGAACAGGGTACTTCAAGTCTGTGCTAACAAGGTGTTTTTATATATCTGAAAATATTTAAACTGAAATTTTAAACATACTTCTCTGGGTAAATAACAGAAAAAAATGGACGGAAATCAGTAAGGACATAAAATGAAAACTCTTCACTGAAAATTTATAAAAGTCTGTCCAGTAACATCAAAACACACATTGTTTTCAAGTGCTATGGATTTGCATCAAAATAAAACTATAATGCTGAAACATAAAACATTTTAAATAAAAATTTAAAAAACTAAATAATGCAAATTAGTTTCTATGGCCACAATATCAATACACTTACAGTAGAAATCAACACCAATTATGTCTGGAAAATCCTCAGATATGTGAAATTAAAGAAACTACTTTAAAATACTTTTTCCTCAATGAATAATCTAAGAAGAATTAGAAAATATTTGAACTTATAAAAAAATAAAACACAATCTTTGAAAATTTGTGAAGTGCTAAGGCAGTGCCTACATGCATTTATAGATCATTATATGCATATATTAGAAAAGAAGAAAGACCTACAATGACGTAAGCTTCCAAATTGAAAAAAAAACTAGTAAAAGAAGACAAAGCAATTAGAGTGCCTTTTCATATCTGGAGATAGTTCCTTTGTGAAATATTTGTTCAAATGTTTTGCTCATATTTCTACTGGATTGACAGTCCTTTTCTTATTTATTCATAGGAACTATATATTCTGGGTATTAGCCCTTTGCTAGACAAATTCCTTTGTCTTTTTGTGCTCTGACATATCTTTCTGAGCTCTGAAAGTTGACTTTTGATTAACTGAATGGTATCTTTCAACAAACAGAAGTTCTTGATTTTAACGCAGCCCTGTTTACTATATTTTAGTTTACATTTAGTCTATTCTTTAAATCTTTGTCTACTACAAAGACAAAAAGGTGCTCTTCTATGATTTCCCTTAAAAGTTTTATTACTTAATCTTTCAAATTTAGACCTGCAGTCCACCTAGAATTGATTTCTATGTACGGTAAGAATACAATATCATTATAATATATAATATATATATATATAATAATAAATTTAGCTATACAGGAAACTTTTAGCTATACAGGTATATCAACTGTTATTTTGGTTTTTTCCATTTTTCATAATTATAAATAATTCTGTAGTTAACATCCTTGCATATCTGTTGACATGTGAGATTACAATTTTTTGAGTACATACTTTAAAAGGCAGAAAGATGTGTTACACACAAAAAATTATGTAGACTAAGGCAACCAACATTAATGTACCAATTATTTAGATTTTAAAATACTAATATTATGTAATATTTAATCCATAGCTTTCATTTTTGTGAAAAAATTAAATTATTTTGTTACTGAGGATGAGATGGTTAAATGCCATCACCTATATTACTCAAAATGAAATCTGATATTTATATATGGTTACTACCATTTAATTCAGATGGTCACAAACTCAATATTTGTGATAAAACTCCGGGAGAAGGTGAAGGACAGGGAAGCCTGGCATGCTGCAGTCCATGGGGTTGCGAAGAGTTGTACAACACTGAGTGATTTAACAACAACGATTCCATTGCCAACAAAGTTCTGTCTAGTCAAGGCTATGGTTTTTCCAGTAGTCATGTATGGATGTGAGAGTTGGACTATAAAGAAAGCTGAGTGCTGAAGAATTGATGCTTTTGAACTGTAGTGTTGGAGAAGACTCTTGAGAGTCCCTTGGACTGCAAGGAGATCCAACCAGTCCATCCTAAAAGCAATCAGTCCTGAATATTCATTGGAAGGACTGATGCTAAAGCTGCAACTCTGATACTTTGGCCACCTGATGCGAAGAACTGACTCATTTGAAAAGACCCTGATGCTGGGAGGGATTGGGGGCAGGATGAGAAGTGGACGGCAGAGGATGCGATGGTTGGATGGCATCACTGACTCAACAAACATGAGTTTGAGTACACTCTGGGAACTGGCAATGGACAGGGAGGCATGGCAGGCTGCAGTCTATGGGGTCGCAAAGAGTCGGACNTGAGAAGTGGACGGCAGAGGATGCGATGGTTGGATGGCATCACTGACTCAACAAACATGAGTTTGAGTACACTCTGGGAACTGGCAATGGACAGGGAGGCATGGCAGGCTGCAGTCTATGGGGTCGCAAAGAGTCGGACACAACGAAGTGACTGAACTGAACTGAACAATTCCGTTATTCCACTTTTATTCCCTCCCTAGAAATAATCAGTACTTTACATTTTTACATACTGTATATATATGTCTGTGTATACAATTATATAGAACTATATTTCTGTGGATATATGTGTGTGTTTGTAGGTGCACACACACACACATATATATTCACAAATACAGTATTGTTCTGTGACTTAAATTTCTATATATTTAGAGAATATAGTATATATACTATTATTGAATTTTCTTCATTTAACTAAACTTGCTTTTGAGGATCTGTACGTTGCTTTATAGATCCAACTCATTCATGTTAAATGTAGCATAGCTCACATTACATTTAATATAAATACAGTATCACCAACTCAGTGGACGTGCATTTGAGCAAACTCCAGGAGATAGTGAAGGACAAGGGAGCCTGGCACGCTACAGTATACTGAGTCGCAAAGAGCTGGACATGAATTAGCTACTGAACGATAACAACATATTAATATATCATGATGTATTTATATCAGCTAATTATGGACATTTAGATTGCTTATTATTCTTCACTACTACAAAAATACTATAGTAAACACCCTTATTTTTATATCTTAGTTCATGTTATTTAAAAATTTTAAAGATTCTAAGAATCTATTTCAAAGTGAAATTTTTCTTTCAACAGTTTTTTATTTTCTCCAAATAGAATTACAAATATTGGGAAAAGATATTACTAAATAAAATGACTTTATAACTCTGAAGATAACTCCCAAAAGCATTCCTACATTGATGATATCATTTATTTCTTAAAAACCCTGCTCTGCACTGGAAACAAAGCTTTTATAAAGCCTGAAGAGTTTTTGGAGCAAGTAAACACTTTGTATTAGTCACCCATGTCACTCAAAATGATCTGATACTTATATATGTTTATTAGCATTTAATTCAGATGGTCACAAACTCAACATTTGTGATAAAATTATTTTCTCTAGAGAAATAAAGAGTATTTTTAAATAGACTGAGTTAGTATGAGTTAGCTTTAATTTTTTTTTTAATAAAAATCAAATGACTATTCACTAAACACTTAAGATTTATTATGGAAATCTTTAAGTAAACCCTGTGAAATACCTTATGTAGTTTAAAAATATCTATACTTCCTCATATATTTGGAAACAATTTAAGAGAGAAATTAAATTTAAAATTTCATATGTTGGTATTATGATCTGCATGCATTCCCCTGAAATTCATCTTGAAATTCTAATTCCTCAAAATGATGGCACTAGGATGTGAGGCTTTGGGGGAGGTGATTAAGTCATAGAGTGAAGCCCTCATACATGGGGTTAGTACAGAAAGCCCAGAGAATACCCTCACCCCTTCCACTGTGTAAGGATAAGACAAGAAGTCTGCAATCTGGAGGAAAGGCCTCACCAGCCCATGCTGGCATCCTGGTTTAGAGCCTCCAGAAATGTAAGAAATTAATTTCTGTTGTTTATAAGCTACTGAGTTTGTAGTATTTTGTTATAGTAGCCTGAATGGATCTAAGATATATGAACTCAAAAAATAAATACCATATGAATGTGATCTCATATGTATAAAAAACATTTAAGTTATCAATGTCAAAAAGCAATCTCTAGAGTTAGAAAATAAAACTCAAAAAATGCTTGCCATTTACGCAAGTGAAATATCTGCCAATAAATACTAAGTGATTTTTTCTTAGCTAATAATCTTGTTAAGTGTTCAGCAAAATACAATGAAAATGCAACACTAATATTATTAAATTCTACCAAAAGGTAGAATATCTATATCTATTAACAGATGAATAAAATGAGGTATACATAATACATACGAAGCAATTTTATTCAGCCTTAAAAAGAAAAGAAATTCTGACACAAGTTACAACTTGGAAAAAGATATTTATAAACCAGACACAAAAATAAAAACATTCTATGACTCCAGTTATATGAGATGCTTAGAACAGGCAAATTCAGAGAGACAGTAAAAATGAAGAGATTCTGAGGGAAGGAGGTAAACTAGTGCAGAGTCACAATTTGAGAAGATAAAGTTCTGAAGATGGATGGCAGTGACGGTAGCACAGCCATGCGAGTATATTTAATGGCACTGCATTTTATACTTAGAAATGGTTACAACAGTAAATTTTACGTTTTGTGTATTATACTACAACAAAAATATATATTATATTCCACGTGATTTTGATAGATTTTATAGAAAACAAAAATACAAACCATTTCTATATTTTGGACAGATGGAAGACAAGGAACAAGAAAGAAGGGGGCAAAAATGGAAAGAAGCTGTATAGCACGTCAAAGGTACTAAATGCCACTGAACTGTATGCCTTAAAATAAAACTAATATGTAATTTGCATATTGTAATTTGCATGTAATTTGTAATTTGCATGTTGTTAGTGGTTATCCATCTATGGGGTCTCACAGAGTCGGACACGACTGAAGCGACTTAGCAGCAGCAGCAGCAGCAGTGGTTATCCAAAAATATATTTGTTCTCAAAATATGTCATGATTAGCAGACATTTCCCAATCATTTCCCTAACATTTCCAAATCATGTTAAAGAAATGTAGTTCCTAAAATCCTCATTGCTACAAATGAGAAAAAAAAAAGTCTTGCTTAGGAAGACAGGGAATCTTGCTTTGCAAAACAAAAAGAGTTAGCTGAACTTTCCTACCCTGATATTTTGATTTTAACTGAAGAAATTGAAGTCTTTTATCACAAATTCTATACTCCTTTATAACTGGCCCCCAACTCCGTCTTCCCTAACAAGTTCACGACTCAGCATTAACTTGGAAACATATCAGTAATTATTTGCAAATATTTTGCATTCACATACTTATATCCATATAGGGAAAAAATGGTAAAGTAGGGAAGATAAGGAGGAGGACAAGATGTTCAAGTACATTATATAAAGAATTTTTATTTTATTTTAAGAGCAATGAAAGATATTAAAGGCTTTAAAGCAGGGGAGAAATATGCTGATTTGTATATTAAAAGATCACTCTGTAGCAGTGGAGAAGATATGACGGTGATCTGGACATGGGCACTGATAAACAAGAACGGAAAGAAATATACATGCCAGAAATATTTCTGACATGGAATTATTAAGATGTGGTATGGACTGTAATAAGAAGCTCAGATAGAGAAATAAATCAATTATAACCCCTCTAGGGCTTTGGTTTGAGCAAATGGACAATCATAATGTCATTTTCCCCATTTTGTGTCACTACTGTTTCCTTATTGGAAGTTTTTGTTCTACATCTGTTGATTTCCCTGCTAAACTGTGAGATCCCATGAAAGGGTGGCATATTATTTCTCCATGTGTACCCGTGTCTAGCAGAGTGCTTAGCTGCAGTATTTTCTACAGACTACAAGTTAGTATAAAAAGATCAAAACTACCCACTGGAAAAGGTCAGTTTTCATTCCAATGCCAAAGAATGCTCAAACTACCACACAATTGCACTCATCTCANCTACCAGGCTCCTCCGTCCATAGGATTTTCCAGGCAAGAGTACTAGAGTGGGGTGCCATTGCCTTCTCCCATCACTTTTACTAGCTCTCTCCAAATTCTTCTCTAAAACGTGTACCAGTTTATGCAATTGTTATCAACACGAATGTTTCCATTTTCTTGTATTCTTGTCAATACTTGGAATTTTAACACTTTAAAAAATTTGCTAATGTGGATATGAAATACTATTTTATTTCAACTTATGATGACTTCATTATTAGAGAGTGGGTGTCTTCTTGTGAATTTCCTGTTGGAGTTCTTCATTCACATTTCTATTATGACCCTCCAACAGCAGGCTGGCCAGCATGACCTTTATCCATGTTATGATTACTAATCCATCATTGCTCTGGTGTCATTGCTCTTTCTCTTTTAAAAAAGTGTTATCTGTGATTGACATACATACAAACAGAGGAAGTTTTGCAAATCGTGACCTTACAATGCTGTCTTGACTAGAAGTTCTGAATTTGTCTTCTACTTTATGTTGCAAATGACTTTCAAAGTAATACTTCTACAGAAAAGTGTTAGGAAAAATATTGCCCATCCCTGGGGTAATCACTGATCATTTTTTGGCATCTTCTTGCCTATTTTTTCTTTCAGGGTAAATTTTTTTTACTTAAGAAACTTTTTTTTGCATTCTGTGTATTGGCTGAGACTTAATGGACATGTTCAGTCTTTTTGTTTTAGTAAAATCCTATTTAAATAGATTTTATCAGAGAGGGAAAGCAGCTTTTTGGAACAGCAGGTTGCATGCTTCTTTCTGTTCCCTCCTTGATGCTGTGTGCCCAAGGGCAGATTGGTCCTGAGTGCATAGGTGTCCGGGAGAGCATGGCTCATCTTTCTCAGTTTGACTGGATACAATGAAAATGCAGACTGTTGCTCCAGAAAGAGTCATAGAGAGTGACTAGAGCTTTCCAAAGTGACTTCTTTGAGTCATTCGCTTAGTAGGAGAATCTGGCTGAAAACACTCTAGCATCCAAGACCCAAAGACAGCACTGTACTTCTCTTCATAGTTATAGAGTTACAGGTCCTAAGTGTGAGTGGTGGTGGTGGTGGTGGTGGTGGTGGTGGTTTAGTCACTAAGTCGTGTCTGACTCTTGTGACCCTGTGGAATGTAGCCTGCCAGGCTCCTCTGTCCATGGGATTTTCCAGGCAAGATTACTGGAGTGGGTTGCTNAGAGTTACAGGTCCTAAGTGTGAGTGGTGGTGGTGGTGGTGGTGGTGGTGGTGGTTTAGTCACTAAGTCGTGTCTGACTCTTGTGACCCTGTGGAATGTAGCCTGCCAGGCTCCTCTGTCCATGGGATTTTCCAGGCAAGATTACTGGAGTGGGTTGCTATTTCCTTCTCCAGAGGATATTTCCAACCCAGGGATCAAACTTGGGTCTCCTACATTGCAAGCAGGTTCTTTACCGACTAAGCCACCTAAGCCAAGATACGTCTTCCCCAATATGATAAACAGCGCCTCTTCCCTTCACCACCCCAAGTTCATTCTTGAGCTTGTTTAGGTAAAACGGATTTTTAAAAAGACTAAATAATTCAAATAGCTTCAAACCTTAGACTCTTTTTCAGTAAGAGAGTTATGATTCTGTTTTGAAAGTTTGTCCCCAAGCTCTGAAGAAGTAGACCAAGCCTTAGAGTATGTGTGGAACATGAATATCTTCCTTCGACTATAGTTCTTTCCCACCAAAGATGCTTCATTTCAAGAAGTTAATTCACAGGCCTATTCCACTGACACAGTCTTCTCTTGTTTCAGGCATGTGGGTTTCAGGAGTGTGCTGAACCGATTCTAGAAATGCTTGAGAGTTCTTTGCAGTCCAATGCTTCTAGGACAAGGTTTGCTTTTGATTTGTTCTTTGTGTAAAGAAATGTGACTGAAACAAGGAACTGAAACAGTTGAAAAGTAACGATTTGAAGTCTGCATGGCAGTTTTCCTGGTTCATTTTATTTGTGAAGCGAAAGTGTTAGCTCAGTCATGTCTGACTCTTTTTGACCCTGTGGACTGTAGGCCACAGGCTCCTCTGTCCATGGGATTTCCCAGGCAAGAAGACTGGAGTGGGTTGTCATTCCTGTCTCCAGGGGATCTCCCCAACCCAGGGATCGAACCCAGGTCTCCTGCATTGCAGGCAGATTCTTTACCGTCTAAGCCACCAGGGTTATTTTATTTGTTAGATTTCTGTAAATACTTTCTCCAGCAGTTACCTGCGTGCGTAATCTTGGACTCTCATTATTACTACCCACTGAGTTTTGCTGATTGAAGAGAGGAAATTTTGGAAGAACATCTAGATGTTGAGTTGTTCTCTCTTTCTTATGTTAACTACTGACTGTCCTCTCACTGAAACTTTAATTGGAAATCAATAGTTGGGCCTCAGAAAAACTTCTTTTTGGACTGTTTGGGGGCACTGATTGAGTTTCCAGGCAGCAAAGTGAAGTCTGATCTGGAGCTCATATTTTTCCAGTGGAATCTGTTCACACACAGAGCTTTTTGTAGCTTTTTTTTTTTTTTCCTGGAGTTCCCTCTCTCCCCTTTTGACTTTTTGTAAATATGTGCTATTCATTTTCCACGGGAAAATTCAGCTTTGGAGCTTGGTGACAGATCTGATTCTATATAATTGATGATGAGTATAAATTTCAGTTGCTTCTGTTCTCTGCCATGAGGGTGGGGATGGAATATTGGTGAGGACCAGACTCCCAGACTAAGGGCCTTTTGTGTTTTCTTAAGGTTTCCGGAAGTCTGAGCCGTTTATTTAGTGTCTTGCAGTTAAGACAAAATTAAATTTGTTTCTCTAAAGCTAAGACATTCCTGTGTCTGCTTGTTACTAAACCACTGAACCATCCCTGGTCCTGATAAGCTTGGGGTGCACTGTGCTCCCTTCAAGCTTATGACATTTTAACCAGGCATGGCCCAATTAACCTCTGACCTTTCTCAAGTTCATCAGGAAACAGACTAGTACTCATTGCTTAATACTAGGTTTGCGGTTAAAATTACACATTACCCAAAGAAAGTCTAGTAACAGGAAATGTGTGAGAACTAATCCACAGAAACCAAAACAAACATTTGACTTACCTACAGTTTTATTGCATTTCCCTCTTGACTCCATTTCCCTTTAAGTCAATAAAAAAACTAAGGCTGCCTGTTAAAACTTCTACAAGGCTTTGTTGGCAGCCACGTGGTGGGGCTTCTGTTCCATTTCTTTAGGGGACTTTGCAGAGTCTACTTGATCATGGGAGGACTTCTCAAAAACACCTGTGATAGTCACTATTGATGCTGTTTTCACTTTGCTTAGAACTTCCTAATGTAACTATTGTTTAAATTTAAAAATATATTTATTTATTTTTGCCCACACCATGCTACACGTGGGACCTTAGTTCCCTGACCAAGGATTGAACCCAGATACCCTGCATTGAAAGCGTGGGATCTTAACCGCTGGACCACCAGGGAAATCCCCCTAATGTAATGATTTTTGACTACGTGAATGGTAGTCAAAGCAGAGGAGCCTGGCGGGCTACAAGTTCATTGGATCACAGTCAGACATGACTGAAGTGACTTAGAACACACACATAGTCCAGGTACAGAGCTGGGCCTGTGAACAAACTAGCAGGTTACGTTTTGATATGGTTAATCTCTGGCAAAGACCAGAGTGGTAGAGAGAGAACACATACTAAAACAAAAGCAAACAAATAAAAATANCTTAGAACACACACATGGTCCAGGTACAGAGCTGGGCCTGTGAACAAACTAGCAGGTTACGTTTTGATATGGTTAATCTCTGGCAAAGACCAGAGTGGTAGAGAGAGAACACATACTAAAACAAAAGCAAACAAATAAAAATACCACGGGCATCATTGGGGGAGACAGAGGAAGGGACACAGTCTCCTATAGGAAGCCTGAGGTGACATCTGGGGACACATTTCTATCTGTGTTCTGTAATATCCCATCCCAGGGCCATTAACTTTAGGTCCCCCAAGGACTTCGTGTTTGAATTTCTAAAATACAAATAGTAGAGCATGCACAGGCTCTGTATTTGCCAGGAATTTTTTTTTAATTGGAGTATAAATGCTTTACAATATTGTGTTAGTTTCTGCCGTACAATGAAATGAATCAGCCGTATGTATACCTGTATCCCCTCCCTCTACCCAGGATGATTTGAGAGCAAGTAAAATCATAGCTTTATAAAGAGCAGTTTGTAAACACAGAGAACTTCAAAAGCATAGTTGTTTAAGATCCTAGACTCTGATTTGATTTCTTGTTATTCAGTCACTCAGATGTGTCTGACTCTCTGCTACCCCATGGACTGTAGCATTCTGCAGACTTCCCTCTCCTTCACCATCTCCTGGAGCTTGCACAAACTCATGTCTGCTGAGACGGTGATGCCATCCAACCATCTCATCCTCTGTTATCCCCTTTTCCTCCTGCCTTCAATCTTTCCCAGCATCAGGGTCTTTTCTAATGAGTCAGCTCTTCACATCAGGTGGCTAAAATATTGGAGCTTCAAATCCTTCCAATGAATATTCAGGACTGATTTCCTTTAGAATTGACTGGTTTGATCTCCTAGCAGTCCAAGGGACTCTCAAAAGTCTTCTCCAACACCACAGTTCAAAAGCATCAATTCTTCCACACTCAGCCTTCCTTATGTTCCAACTCTCACATCCATACATGACTACTGGGAAAATCATAGCTTTGACCACATGGACTTTTGTTGGCAAAGTAACATCTCTGCTTTTTAATATTCTGTCTAGCTTTGTCATAACTTCTCTTCCAAAGAGCAAGAGTCTTTTAATTTCATGGCTGCAGTCACTATCCGCGGTGACTTTGGAACCCAAGAAATGAAGTCTCTCATTGTTTCCCTATCTATTTGCCATGAAGTGATGAGACTGGATGTCATGAACTTCATTTTTTGAATGTTGAGTTTTAATCCAGCTTTTTCACTCTCCTCTTTCACCTTCACCAAAAGGCTCTTTAGTTCTTCTTCACTTTCTGCCATAAGAGTGGTGCCATCTGCTTATCTGAGGTTATTGATATTTCTCCTGGCAATCTTGATTCCAGCTTTTGCTTCATCCAGCCTGGCATTTCACATGATGTACTCTGCATATAAGTTAAATAAGCAGGGTGACAATATACAGCTTTGACGTACCTTTTTCCTAATTTGGAACCAGTCCATTGTTGTATGTCCAGTTCTGTTGATTCTTCACCTGAATGCAGGTTTCACAAGAGGCAGGTCAGGTGGTCTGGTATTCCCATCACTTTGAGACTTTTCCATAGTCTGTTATCCTCACAGTCAAATTAACTTTGTCAATGAAGCAGTAGTAGATATTTTTCTGGAATTCGCTTGCTTTTTCTGTGATCCAACAGATGTTGGCAATTTGATCTCTGGTTCCTCTACCTTATCTAAATCCAGCTTGAACATCGAAAAGTTCTCAGTTCACATACTGTTGAAGCCTAGTTTGGAGATTTTTGAGCATTACTTTGATAGCATGTGAGATGAGTGCAGTTGTGCCATAGTTTGAATGTTCTTTGGCATTGCCCTTCTTTGGGTTTAGAATGAAAACTGATCTTTTCCAGTCCTGTGGCCACTGCTGAGTTTTCCAAATTTGCTGGCATGTTGAGTGCAGCACTTGCACGGCATCATCTTTTAGGATTTGAAATAGCTCAGCTGGAATTTCATCACCTCTACCAGCTTTGATCTCTACTCCTCCCGATTATTAGCAGTGTGCTCTTTACTTTCCTAAACCTCAGTTCCAATCTGTAGAATACAGTCAGTCTTCCCCACCCAGGGATCAAACCTGTGTTTCCTGTATCGCAAGCAGATTCTTTCACCATGGAGCCACCAAGGATTCCCAGAATGGTGTTTGCTACACAGCAGACATGTGCCTGGTAGCAGGTTCATGTGTGTGTGGTGGGTGACTGCCTTGTCAGTGTGGGTGAGAGTGTTGATAGAAACAGTCTGATAAGTGTGAGTAACTGTTTGGGGTCAGCGGCATGGTCTATATCTCCCCTTGCCCCCGTCAACTGCTGCCCTCAAGCTGGGTGACTCTCTCCAACCAGCCTCTCTCCCTCCATCCCTGAAAGTTTCTCTCCAGAGCCGTAAAGTCTAGCGCTGAGCAAAGCAGCCCAAGGGCAGCGATGGCCTGCCCCTGCACCATGCTGTCACCAACTTCGTCCTTGGCCCCCAGCCCTCTCCTCCCCAACGCCCCTTCTCTGCTCCTGCCAGCACCCATCCAGGTCACATTCCTGGCAAGGTCTCACTCTCAGCTGGTTGTCAACTAAGGTGTTGGCTGATAACAAAGCTATGAACTGATAAGGTTTAATTCTTTCAAGTGGTATTTTAAAAGGCCAGGAAACCTTCAAGAGCTAAAGAAATAATGGAGTAATAACAGGCATTAACTGTGTGTGTGTGTCTGTGTGTGTGTGTGTCTGTGTGTGTCTGTGTAGGAAATATTGGTTACTTGGACTGGGAGCCTTGACTGTCATTAGAATAAACCCTGTGCCACCTGGGTCACAATAAAGCAGCTTCTTAGGTCTTAAACTGAAACTGATGGGCACGTATGTACCATTGATTTGTTGTTGTTGCTGTTCAGCTGCTAAGTCATGTCTGACTCTTTGTGACCCCATGGACTGTAGCCTACCAGGCTCCTCTGTCCTCCACTATCTCCTGGAGTTTGCTCAGATTCATGTCCATTGTGTTGGTGATGCAATCTAACCATCTCATTCATGCACAATTGATACTATGTCTGAAATAGATAACTTAATAAAAAATCCATTTTGTACCATTTCATATCAAATTTTCCAGGAGTACAACTAGGAACTGTGTACAACAAAAGAAGATAGAGTTTTGTTTTTATTCTGCACTTTGCCAGGAGCTGTTCATAAGTAATGAAAATCACTTGGTGAATGCAATGCCCTCACAGTATCTGGGTTACTAACCCTGACTTCAGTCTGTATTGAAGGCTGTCCCTTTCATGTTGGTTTTAAGACTTTCTGATTATATGAGCAATACATTTGCATACCTGAAATATATGTGGTTTTTCTTTTGTTCTTTAACGAAGTTAAACAATTATATTGATTAAATTGTGTGTATAGAAGGTTACACTACCTGTGAATTTCACTTCAGGATAATAAGGAGAATGCTGTAAAATATTTGTAGCAAAGAGGACATCGAGTCTGACTGAGTTGAGAACCATTGATGAAATGTCTGGGCATGTATGTTACTTCCTCTGGGGCACCTTCACTGCATCTGACCCACCTCCTCCCCGCCTCTGTGGAGGGTCAGGTGCTCTTGCTTTATGTTTCCATGGAAGGTCCTGTACATCTCCTTTATGATGATTGCTTTTAAAATTATGTATCCTCCCTAACAGATTGTGGGCTTCATGAGAGTTCAGTTCAGTTCAGTTCAGTCGCTCAGCCGTGTCCGACTCTTTGCAACCCCATGAACTGCAGCACACCAGGCCTCCCTGTCCATCACCATCTCCCGGAGTTCACTCAGACTCACATCCATCGAGTCAGTGATGCCACCCAGCCATCTCATCCTCAGTCGTCCCCTTCTCCTCCTGCCCCCAATCCTTCCCAGCATCAGAGTCTTTTCCAATGAGTCAACTCTTCGCATGAGGTGGCCAAAGTACTGGAGTTTCAGCTTCAGCATCATTCCTTCCAAAGAAATCCCAGGATTGACCTCCTTCAGAATGGACTGGTTGGATCTCCTTGCAGTCCAAGGGACTCTCAAGA
>SJYV01041761.1:62751-107751 GCA_006410875.1 Neotragus pygmaeus
CATGGGTTTGGGTAGACTCCGGCAGTTGGTGATGGACAGGGAGGCCTGGCGTGCTGTGGTTCATGGGGTGGCAAAGAGTCGGACATGACTGAGCAACTAAACTGAACCCACCCACTACAAGCTCCCATTTTATTTAGACAAGGATACAGAAAACAAACTGTGAATTTCTATGCATCTTCTCTTGACTTCTAGGGTTCATATCAAAGATGAGGTCGATTTGCTGTATAAGAAAAGCTTGATATCTTGCAGTACTGGAGCCCCTTTAATATTTACTACTCAGAAAGAATGTACACAAACATTTATACTAATGTTTGTTATTTAGGAGAATGTTATCATGTTTGTTTAGCAGGATGTTAACATGATCTTGTTAGTTCATACATTTAACTTAGTGTCAGTAAGGCAACATCCTCAACTAAGTGAAAAGGCTATAAGGCAACATCCTAAACTAAGTGAAAAGGCTATATTTCTGTAGGCTTTCCTTGCTTCTTTCTATCTAGCATCCCAAAGAGTGGTTTCACTTTATCAGTACACAGCAAGTGCCCAAAGAAAAACCCTCATTAGAGTTTGAAATTATTACTCTTCAGTATGCCACTGAATACGAAGTCCCTAGCTTAGCACCTAGTTCTGAATGATACTGTTTAAATACTGAATAGATAAATAAATGAAAATATGAATATTTATTAGATAAATAATGAATGAACCATCCTATTTATAGTTCATACTCTACTTAAAGTTCATAGTCTTTTGTAAGGATATCATTATGATATAATAAGTAGATGTATTTTATAAATCTAAATGAATTATTATATGAATTATAATCCATGCACATTTTTCAAATCATTAGAATGCCATACTATAGCCACAACAAAAACTCTGACCACAATTATTGGTAAAACCACAGTAATATAGGTCAGCAGTAGTGTCATTTTAATTATATTTAATAAACTAATTTAGAGTTGTCATAATTTTTTTATTGGGGCTTCCCTGATGGCTCAGCTGGTAGAGAATCCACCTGCAATATGAGAGACCTGGGTTCGATCCCTGGGTTGAGAAGATCCCCTGGAGAAGAGAACAGCTGCCCACTCTAAAAGTCTGGCCTGGAGAATTCCATGGGGTCCATGTAGTCCATGTAGTCCATGGGGTGGCAAAGAGTTGGAAAGTTAACTCAACTTTTATGACTGGATTGGATTTAGAGTTGTCAGAGAATTTCTTATTAAGGTCTTGAAAAGCAAACTCAGTTTTTAAGACTGGAGTTACAAGTACTACTCAAATCTGTGGACATTTTCTTTGACTGTTTTCTAGCCTTACAGTTTAAAAACAGCTATTACTGTATGTGCTCAGTGTCTGATTCTTTGTGACCCCATATATGGTACCCCCTGAGGCTCCTCTGTCCATGAAGTGAATGTTCCAGGCGGGAATACTAGAGTAGGTTGCCATTTCCTGCTCTAGGGGATCTTCTCAACCCAGGGATCAAACCTAGTCCCCTGCAGTGGCAGGCAGATTCTTTAGCACTAGTGCCACCTGGGAAGCCCCTATTACTGCATGAAGTGAAGTGAAGTCACTCAGTTGTGTCCGACTCTTTGTGACCCCATAGACTGGAGCCTACCAGGCTCCTCTATCCATGGGATTTTCTAGGCAATAGTACTGGAGTGGATTGACATTTCCTTCTCCACCTATCTTTAAGTTGAAAAGTCATTGTCAAACTATTGTAAATAAAGGACCACCTGTAATTGTGGTCAAAGCCTTTATATTTAATTAATGGGAAGACTAGGGGTAATATGTCTACTTGTCAGGAACCAGAAGTTTCAGCTGGTTTTTCTATAGACCACAATTACAGGTGGTCCTTTATTTACAAAAGTTTAACAATGACTTTTAAACTTAACAACAGTACAAAAGCAATATGCATTCAGTAGAAATTGTACTTAGAATTTTGAACTTTGATTTTTCCTGGGCTAGTGGCATCCTGAAAGATACTCCTGCATGATGCTGGGCAGCTGCAGCTCTCTGCAGCTCCAGCTAGTCATACAATCACAAGGGTAAACAGCCATTTACAACTCACAACCATTCTATAACCATTCAACCATTTTATTTTTCACTTTCAGTACACTAGTTAATAAATTATATGAGATATTTAACACTTTATTATAAAATGGGTTTTGCATAAGATGATTTTCCCAACTGCAGGCATATTTAAGTGTTCAGATACATTTAAGTTAAGGTAGGCTAAGATATGATATCAGGTAGGGGGTAGTTATATCACTTCCCTGATGGCTCAGACGGTAAAGAATCTGCCTGCAATGCAGGAGACCTGGGTTCAATCGATGGGCTCGGAACATCCCCTGGAGAAGGGAATGGCAACCCACTCCAGTATTCTTGCCTGGAAAATTCCATGGACAGAGGAGTCTGGCAAGCTACAGTCCATGGGGTCGCAGAGTCAGACATGAATGAGTGACTAAGCGCAGCACAGGGTAGTTATGGGATTCCCAGGTGGCACTAGTAGTAAAGAACCCGCCTGCCAATGCAGGAGACGTAAGGGATGTGGGTTCGATCCCTGGGTCAGAGAGATCCCCTAGAAGAGGGCATAGCAACCCACTCCAATATTCTTTCATGGAGAATTCCTTGAACAGAGGAGACTGGCACACTGCAGTCCATGGAGTCACAAAGAGTTGGACACAAAAGTGATTTAGCAAGCATTCAGGGTAGGTATATTAAATGCTTTTTTAACTTACGATATGTTAAACTTAGGATGGGTTTATCAAGACAGAACCTCATCAACAGCTCAGGAAAATCTGTAAATAAAACAAATAAAGGAAGACTCCAAAAGGCAAAGAAAAGGGTAGGATAAGGACCTTAGGAGTGAGGAGCAACATGAGAAGAACAAGTCACAGTGGAAAGTTCCATAGCTTTCTTCTTTCCTCCTAAAATGTCAATTTAGTACTGGAGAAATGTCAAAATACACAAACAAAATGTCTCAAGGAAAGTCTGTTCTCTCAAGCCAAAGAACCAGGAAAGCGACAGACTAGCAGGACAGAAATCTTATTGCTATAACCACTCTAGCCATATACTGCTGGAGAAAGAAAAAGAACAGCCCAGCTCTTTCTATCAATGAGACCAAATAAGAAGCCTGGACTTCCATGCCCATCAAGTGGTAATGAGGCATCCTTTCACACCACCTTCCATGTGATGTCAGCAGGGGTCAAGTTAGCAGCTAAGACTCCCACCCTTCCTGGCAGTAACAATGTGACCTCCTCCCGCAAGCATGATGTCATCACAGGTTTGTAAAGCAAAAGAGCTAAATAAGATCCATAGTCTCAAAACATAATACTACAATATCCAAGAGACTACTGAAAATCACTTCTCATACTAAGAACAAAGAAGATCTCAACTTGATTGTGAAACAACTAAGAAATGATAGCAAGACAACATACAAGTCAGAATTACTTGATAAGGATTTTAAAACAGCCATGATGAAAATGCTCCAATGAATGGTTATGTATAATCTTGAAAAAAATAGAAAATCTCAGCAAATAGAGATATAAAGAAAAATCAAACCAAAATTTTAGAACTGAAATCACAATAACTAAAATTAAAAAAAAAAACAAAAAAAAAACACCTTGCTGCATGGGCTAAATAAGAGATGCCAGACAAAAGAAGGAAGAATTTTGAAGACAGAACCATAAAAATTACCCAGTTTGGACAATGGAGATAAAATAATCTAAAAAGTAAAATGAACAAAGCTTCAGAGACCAGTAAAACAATACTAAAAGATCTAACATATACATTAACTGAGTCCCAGACTAAGAATAATATGGGGCTGAAAAAAATATATGAAGAAATAATGGCCAAAACTTCCAAAAGTTGATAAAAGGCACATATTTAGAGATTCAAGAAATGTAGAAAACTCCCAAAAGAATAAACAAAAAGAAATCTGTGCCAAAACATATCATCAAAATTTTAAAAGTTAAGAATAAGGAAAAATTATTAAAAATACCTAGAGAGAATGATGTAATACTTTCAAGGGAGCAATGATTCAATTAACAAAGTATTTTTCATCAGAAACCATGGAGGCCAGAAAGAAGTGGTATAGTCTTCCAGTGGCAAAAAAAAAAAAAAAAAATTGCCAATCTAGAACACTCTATCCAGTGGAAATATCCTTTATAAATGAAGGTGAAGACATTTTAGGTAAAGGAAAACTTAGAGAATGTTTGGGCTACCTTAAAAGACAGTCTAAAGAAAAGCTCTTCAAACAGAAAGAAAATGATAAAAGAAGAAAACTTAGGAAAATAAAAACTACCTAGTAGTCTATCCTACTGTGTACACATTGCTATATTTAAAGTAAATAACCAACAAGGACCTACTGTATAGCACAGGGAACTCTGCTCAATGTGGCAGCCTGGATGGGAGGGGAGTTTGGGGGAGACTGGATACACAAGTACATATATGGCTGAATCCATCTGCTATTCATCTGAAACTATAACAACATTGTTAACTGGCTATCCCCCAATACAAAATGAAAAGTTTTAATAAAAAATAGGCTATCCTTCTCTTAAAGTTTTAAAATAATATTTGACAGCTGAAGCAAAAAATGTAATATCAACTAATGAGTTTCTCTTGAGTGTTTAGAGAAAAGAGTTAAGACAACATATTATAAAAAGAGGAGGGTAAACAGACACAGAGAAGTAAGGTTGTTACATTTTTGAAGTGGTAAAATGTTGATGATACCAATAAACAGTGTAATAAGTTATGTGTGTAAACTACTTAGAGCAAACACTAAGAAAAGCATATTCAAAGACATATACTGCTAAACCTTCAGTTCAGTTCAGTTCAGCTCAGTCGCTCAGTCATGTCCGACTGTTTGCGACCGCATGAATCGCAGCACGCCAGGCCTCCCTGTCCATCACCAACTCCCGGAGTTCACTCAGACTCACGTCCATCAAGTCGGTGATGCCATCCAGCCATCTCATCCTCTGTTGTCCCCTTCTCCTCCTGCCCCCAATCCCTCCCAGCATCAGAGTCTTTTCCAATGAGTCAACTTTTTGCATGAGGTGGCCAAAGTACTAGAGTTTCAGCTTTAGCACCATTCCCTCCAAAGGAATCCCAGGATTTCTATCTAGGTTGGTCATAACTTTTCTTCCAANACATGGAACAACAGACTGGTTCCAAATAGTTCCAATGAGTCAACTTTTTGCATGAGGTGGCCAAAGTACTAGAGTTTCAGCTTTAGCACCATTCCCTCCAAAGGAATCCCAGGATTTCTATCTAGGTTGGTCATAACTTTTCTTCCAAGGAGTAAGCGTCTTTTAATTTCATGGCTGCAATCACTAATTGCAGTGATTTTGGAGCCCAAAAAAATAAAGTCTGACACTGTTTCCTCATCTATTTCCCATGAAGTGATGGGACTGGATGCCATGATCTTCGTTTTCTGAATGTTGAGCTTTAGGACAACTTTTTCACTCTCCACTTTCAAACCTAATTCTAAAAATAAGTACAAGTGACATATAGGAAAGAGGTAAAAGGGAAACAGAAAATAATAACATAGTAGATTTTGTTATATCAATAATGTATGATATAATGTCAACATGTAAAAATATAACATTTCTACATACTGGCAATGTACAATCAGAAACCAAAACTAAAGTCATAATACCATTCATTAAAGCTTCAAAAGTTACTTTGTACAAATCTAACAACAGTAGCTTCCCAGGTGGTGCACTGGTAAAGAACCTGTCTGCCAATGCAGGATAGGTAAGAGATGTGGGTTTGATCCCCAGGTCAGGAAGATCTCCTGGAGAAGGGCATAGCAACTCACTCTAGTATTCTTGCTTGGAGAATCTTGTGAACAAAGTAGCCTGGTGGGCTATATATAGTCCATAGGGTCACAAAGAGTTGGATGTAACTAAGCATGCATGCATGCATGCAACAACAGTATTAGACATACAGAATCTGCATGCTAAATCTATCAAACACTGATAAAAAAAATCTCAACAAATTAAGTATTCATGGAACAGGAAGACTCAATGTGATTAATATGTCAATTCTCTAAGCACAATTTCAGTCGAAATTCCCACAAGATTTTGGTAGTTCAAGCTATTTTTTAAACCTATTTTTATAGGTAAAACTTTTATGGAAAAGCAAAGCAACTGGAAAAGCCAAAACAATTTTAAAAGCAATAAAGCTGTTTGACTCACACTGAGTTCAAGGCTTATTATAGAGTTACAGAAATCAAAACAGTGTGGGGTTCACAGAAGTTTAAATTCATATTAATGGAATAAAATAGAGTCTTGTAATAGACCCACAGAAATATAGTCAGCTGATATTTGACAGCTACAAAACCAATTTACTGGAGAAGGAAGAGCCTTTTCAAAAATGATGCTGATATGACTGGACATTTATCTTTGTAAATAATGAACTTAAACCTATAATTCATACCCTATACAGAACTTAGCTAAAAATGGATTGCAGAGCTAAATAGAAAGCTTTTTAAGAGAAAACACTGCATAAATACTTGTGACTTCAGGTCAGAAAAATAGATATTAGATATGACATCAAAGACATAGTCCATAAAAGAAAATCAATTAGAAAGTTGAACTTTACCAAAGTAAACCTTTTGTCATGCAAAAGACACTATTCTAGGAATAAAAAGGCAATATACAGACTGGGACAAAATATCTGCAAATCATATATTTAATTAAGCTCTTGCATATAGAATATATAAATAATAAGTACTATTTAATAAACAATCAATTTTTTAAATAAGCTAAAGAGTTGAAGAGACATTTGTAAAAGAAAATATAAAGACAGCAAATAGGCATGTGAAAGATCATTACCATTAGTCATTAGGGAAATAAAAATTGATATCACAATGGAATAGCAATATACTCCTATGGGAATGGTCTTAAAAAAAGTGCTGACAAGAACGTGGAGCAACAGGCTCATATGAATTCCTGGGAGGAGTAAGAACGGCATAGCCACTCTGGAAAACAGTTTGGCAATTTCTTACATAGTTATAAATACATCAAAGATACACTTAGTAGGGTTACTCCCTACTATGGGTATTTAAAGAATCATAAAGCTATGTTCACATAAAAATCTATTTGCAGCACAAAACTATATATAGTCCCAAAAATCTAGAAAAGACCCAAGTAGTCTTCAAGAGACAGACAAACTGTGGTATATCTATACAATGGAATTTTGTTGTTGTCTTGTTACTAAGTCCAACTCTTTGACCCCGTGGACTATAGTCCACCAGACTCCTCTGCCATGGGATTTCCCAGGCAATCATACTAGAGTGGGTTGCCACGTCCTCCTCCAAGGAATTTTCCTGACCCTGGGATCGAACCTGTGTCTACTGCTTTGCAGAAGGATTCTTTACCATTGAAACACCAGGGAAGCCATACAATGTAAGACCAATTAGCAAAGAAATGGAACAAACTGGATGAACCAACATGAATGAATCTCAAAGGCATTATGCCAAATGAAAGAAGCCAGTTTCAAAGAGTTAGCTTATATGATTCCACACATGTCATTCTGAAAGAAAAGGCAAATCTATAGAGAGAGAGAACAAATCAGTGGTTGTCAGGTGTTAGGTATGGTAGGAGGATTTGACTACAAGTGGGTAGGACTAGGAAATTTTTTGAGATGATAGAACTAAGCTTTATCCTGATTGTGGTCATAGTTACTCAAATGTATTTGTACATGTGTGTTACAACTCAAAATACTATGCTGAACATGTACTATATATCAATTAAAAACAAACAAAAAATTCAGTCTTTATGTGCAAAGTAACTTCAAGAATAAGAAGACATGTTTCCAGGTTTCCTTTCTTATTGTTTCATATGATACTTCTGGGGCTTCCCTCCTAGCTCAGTTAGTAAAACATCTGCCTGCAATGCAGGAGACCCAAGCTTGATTCCTAGGTTGGGAAGATCCCCTAGAGAAGGGATAGGCTACCTACTCCAGTATTCTTGGGCTTCCCTGGTGGCTCAGACAGTAAAGAACCACCTGCAATGTGGGAGACCTGGGTTCGATCCCTAGGTTGGGAAGATCTCCTGAAGGATGAGGAGGCATGGCAACCCACTCCAGTATTCTTGCCTGGAGAATCCCATGGACAGAGGAGCCTGGTGGGCTACAGACCATGGGTTCAAAAAGAGTCAGACATGACTCAGTGACTTGGAGCACGTGATACTCCAAGTTTAATTTTTAACATCATATTTCATTAGAACATTTAATAATGAATATGTTTCCAAGAAAGCTCCTTGAGAGTAGGAAGTCTGACGTTCTCATTTCATTCACCAAGCAGACTGTCTGTCACACACACAGCAGTAACTCAAACACATTTCTTAACTGAATAAATGTTTCACAAAATAACCCACCCACCCCCAAAACATCATTACATGACCAAAAGTTTATACTGATTATTTAGCACTCTTAAAGGTTATCACCTCGAACTTCACTATTTTTTAATAAATTAAAACTGATCTAAAAAATAGCTATCTTACAATGAATATCACATTAATAAATTTAAATGAATTTCGGGAGGAAAAATCCACAGTTAATAACTCACCATTCAACTGATAAATGATACAAAATTTAATTTATAGAGCTACTTGTAAAAGATACACACATATTTCAGGGTGAACAGACTAGGATTCTAAAAGTTTCAAAACTTTCTTTCAAAGGCTTTATTTTTTCTTTAGTTCTATTTCATTGATGAAAAAAATAAACACCACTGACTACTAACCTCTGCTTGCATTTTCTGGATTAGATCTTGTGATTAGTTAGATTAGGTTTCACAACTAATTCATTTTATCCAAAAAGATCACTAAAGATTGTAAGAGAAAGTACTAACACATGCTACACCACAGATAAACCAAACCCTATGAAAATATTATGGTAAGTGAAAGAAGTTAGTCACAAAGAACCACATATTATATGATTCCATTTAAATGAAACGTCCAGAAGAGGTAAATCTATAGACACAGAAAGCAGATTAGTGGTTAGCTAAGGGGTGGGAAGCAATGGAGGTAACAGGTAAACTGTATGCAGTTTTTTGAAGGAGTGAGTAATAACAATGTTCTAAAATTTATTGTGATGATGAGCATACAACTATTGAATATTCTAAAAACCACTGGGTGAACTACATGGCTTGTGAATTATATCTCAACAAAGCTATCCAACACTCTCAGGGAACATATCTGGGACAACTCTATAAAAATATGCAAGATAAGAAATTTTATTATCAGCATCAATCATTTAATATTAATAGAGTCTAGTACATTTTAAGAGATAATTAGAGGTATACATTTAAATCTGATATGATCATTTCTTCAAAAGTTTATCATTACATGGAAAAGGTGGTAACTTAAGTTCCATGTCTTATTATATAATATGTAAAATAAGATTCTAATACAGGTATGACAATCCAATGATATTTAATTACATTATGCCACATGATACTAAATTCTAGTAATCTAAAAGACATCTTGTCTTTCAAAAAAAAAAATCACATGAGTATCAAAAATTAACTCTGAATAAAGAAATAGTTAAATAGCAAAAAAGGCTAATTATGTTGGTCTAACTCTTTTTTGTTTCCAAAAAAAAGTGCTCTTTCTATAGCAAGCTGAATATAATAGACTGTGAATTAGAAGATCAAGGAAGCAAACTGTATGTTTTCTAAAATATGAGTATCCTTCATCAAGTTTTATACTTAGGGTAGCTAAAAGACCTATGTGGAGGGATCAGCATTAAGCCCAAAGGACACACAGTGCACAGCAAGAAAGAAAGCAATTCCCTCGTGTCGTTTGCAGGTCACTACCAAGGACCATGTTAGCAGATCCATACCAGACCCTTAACAGGCAGTTCTGCTGCTACCAGTAATTAGCTTGGACAGCTCTGGCTCCAAGAATAGCAGCAAGGCTACACCATAATGAGCTCAGCTGGGATTAGCAGGACAGGGCAGGGAACCAAGAGAGCTCAGGCATTCTGCATCGCGTATGTATCTAGGAGATCAAACAAGGATGGCTGGCTAGGTTATCCCCTCTCCACCTCATTCCAGAAATGAAGCACGGCAGTGTCTAAAATACAGGCTAATGAAGAGCGACACCTCCAACAGATGAGAGCCACATTAATTAACACAATCCCTAGATCATATAATACAGTTTCGGCAAGAGCTAGCAAATGTGCAACTTGTTATTGCATTATACATACATATATATTAAAAAGTCAATCTTTTTTCTTTACTTTTACTGGCAAACCAGATTATTTCATTTTCCAAATTTTATAAGGAATTTCTCTCATGGCCTTTAAGATAGAAAACATTTCTCTCAGATGTTTACCTAAGTACACATTATTAAAAAAAAAAAAAAAAACTCACTTTTGAATCATTAGCTCCTGGTTCTCCCTTTTGAAATAGGCCAGTTCATTCCATACAGCATCAGAATCTTCTTGTTGAAGTTGTTGAGGATCTGCTCTCTTTACTTTCCTGATTTCCATCCTATTTTTAAAATGAAATTGCTTTCTTACTTAACATGTTCAAAGTGCAATAAAATTCATTTATATATTCCCTAAAACTGAAAAATATCTACTAACCAAGTATCTTTTTTTTTGGCAAAGATATGAGACTTTTCATTGAAATTAACTTGCTAATGATATTCATGCCATAACTTCAGGGTAATCATTTGGAATTGAGACTTCTCACGAAGTACAGCTAGTGTCGCATAGCTACCCGATTTCTATTGAGGTACACTATGGAATGAATTTCCTAAAAACTAAGCATGTAGAAATTAAAATCCTAGATCATGATTTCTTAAAAAGCTAAACTGCTACTATGGAAAGTAAACTTTTAAGTGGACACATGATATTCTCTGGTCTTATTCTTCTCATTCATTCTACTAGTAATAAAACATACATTGCAAAAATGTCAGTTTCTAAAAAAGGACTATAAGCAATCAACACATCTAGAACTTGCTGCCAACCAGTCTGACTTTGGTTTATGTGTTTTGTCTTAAAACAAGCAGTTATCAGTAAACATCAGATAGTTAGCAACCCTTCTGGTGACTACCAAAAAGTTAAGTGCCTGCTAAGTCGCAGAGGCTAAACCCAGGACAGACAGATTTAACATTGGTTTACTGACAAGCGATATGAAACACTTTCTGTTCTTCAAAGAAAAAACTAGATGTGACAATTATCTACAAAACATGCCAAATGCCCTTTATGTTCTCATTTTCTGTACATAAAACAAACTCTTCATTTTTATTTTGTAAAAGTGCTGTACTGGCCAATTTAGAAACAGTATTTCTCTATAGAACAGACCAATGTGTATCATCAACATTGCCCTAAAGGATCCATCTCAGAAGATGAGAGGGTAGTAGATTTTTCTGTACTCATTCAGTCCTTTGCCCTCTGTTGATACTGTTAACAGGGGAGCCACTTACGACTAACCAAGATCTGAACACCTGTTCAGAGCAATTGAACTGAGACCGCCCATTCATTCAGATAAGCTGCAGAACTAACTGATGGATAGTAAAGATTTTCAAACTGCATACTAGGTTGAAATAGTTTTAAGACAGTTAACTATACATGCTAATTTCACATTTCTCATATATTTCAAATAAAAAGTAAACTGAGTTATATACATTGTAACATCAGCATTTTATTTAGAGTAGTTTTTCAAGCACACAGATATGAACTATTTTTGCTTTAAGATATACTTTTATTAAGTTATTCTAAGATATTAAAAGTATATAAAATAATTCATCATCTATGCTCCTGATTTCTGCAAATTATAGGAAAATGCATAGTTATTATAAACATATTTCTGTTTTCATTTATTATATTCTCTATGTAAAAATTCTCACTATAGCTCTGACTATGAAATGATTTCTTTAAAGTCAAACAAAAGCTATTAAAGCACCTATATGATGCTACTCCATTCCATTTAATATTTAGGGAAATGCCTTTATGAGCTATGTAACTCACATGCCACTGCCTTCTTCCCACTGTTTTAATTGCTCTTTTACTGCTCTGTAGTTGGTCTGTAACATCTGTAGCCTTTCTTTGCGTTTTTCATGGGCATCTCTTAGCTCATCATTTTCTTGGTTCTGTAGAACACAAAAAAGCAAGTATACAAGTTTGAAGAATATAATAAGCATAATGTTACAGATAAAAGGCTACCAATCTAAGTATAAAATTCAAAAGAAAATAGCATGTAAATATAAATTAATTTGTAATAATCATTTAAGCAGAAATAAATTTGTGATTTATTTATAATTTATTACAAATAAATTAATGTAATGATCATTTAATCCTAAAGTCACAGAACAGGTTTACTTGATAAATTTGAGATGCTCACTGCATTTTGAAAAATCAGTTAAGTNTTGTAATAATCATTTAAGCAGAAATAAATTTGTGATTTATTTATAATTTATTACAAATAAATTAATGTAATGATCATTTAATCCTAAAGTCACAGAACAGGTTTACTTGATAAATTTGAGATGCTCACTGCATTTTGAAAAATCATTTAAGTAATCTCAAAATTCTGGCATCAAATTAATTTCATTCCTTTCCTTTTTGTTAATTAGTATATATACACATATTTCTGTATCAATCTTACATATTAAATTTTTTTTCTTTTCCAAGATTTGTCCATACATAAAGCATGACTATTTTGTTAGTTGTAAGTGCACATATAATTAGTACAAGGACACTAATCATAGTAAGACCAGTTCTCTAACCCATGGATTCATAATTAGTTTGTTAAAATGCACAAAGATTACACAGAAGAAAGAAAGTCAGTTTGGACCTATGTTAAAAGTGACCCAGTTTAACATTTTGGGTTGAAACATAAAGAACTGAAATGGAAGAGTTGGACTTAGCACTCTTGAAGAAATCAGAATAGACAGTTCAAATGTTACTAGGGTACACAGTTATAGTCAATGACTTCTAAATGTTTTAAATAAAACACATGCATAAATCTTTACTTTTCAACATGACCACAAAATGAACATATATGTAGGCCAAATTGTCAGTCCTCAGGGGATGTATTTATGTTACTCATGAACTGTGTTTCTCCAAGTAAAATAAGTAATGTGATGAGTCTTTTATTTTACCCTTGGTCATTTCAAATCTGTTTTTTAAACTCTTGATTTTCTGTATGAAAGAACTTGCATATTTATTCAGTGCACGTAACTGGGACTCTCTAATATTATAGTAAGCTGAGAGGAGTGGGGACATGGCAGCCAGAAAGATCTGAATTCCATTCTAAAAGTTTTCTCCTGGTAGCTGCATAATCTTAAGAACACTATTTAAATAATTCAATTTATTTTACTATAGAATGTGGAAAAGAACACAGAAATTTATACCATGATAACAAAATTAAATGAAGTAACATATAGGTAAAGCTCCCAGGTCTGTTCTTGTCCAAGAGAGGCACAAAGTAAGTGAGTTTTTTACTCTGTCCTCTTCCCAAGAACTAACTCTGATGCCCTTATCATTTATAAGCTAAATGTATGGTTCCACTGACTTATCGGTCTCTCATTCCAACAATGAGATAATATCTTACAGAGTCTGCATTATTTTATTGCAATTCTACCTGTCTCAACAGTATAGATATGTTGCCATTATATTCTGAATATATATCTAGTAGGATAACTTCAATGATTCTCTTAAGTAGTTACTAGGAAGTATTTGAGCCATGTGTGTACCAAGTGGTCTGTACATTATATGGGAATGCAAGTGCTTGACAAAAATGCTGTCTCTTAACAGGGGAAATTAGAATAAATGTTATCCTAAAGACTTTTAGGAGATATGAATCACAGTCACTGCAGAGTTACTTGCTAAAAAGTAATACGGTGTAATACCATGTTTAAAAATTCAAGACACTGAATTCAATTTTGTTTTAACTGAAGAACGGTTATATTAAGAACATATTATATGCGGGGTGGTAAGTGCTGCTAAGAGTACAACACCTGCTGCTCAAATTTACTAAATTTTACCTTGACAATCTATTTAAATCCAGTGTATTTCAATTTCTCCAACTTCAAAATAGAAGCTACTGATATCTCTTCTTCTAAGACACAAAGAATGATATAACTTTGATCTTGAGTTTCCCATACTGTTGGTAAACAATCTGACCTCTTTGACCAATAAACTTCCCATTTTTACAGATGGGAAATAATTTAAGTTAGCCAAATATAAGAATGATAACCAATAATCTTTTCTCAAAAATGAATAAAAGTTAAATATTCTTTTTAGGATTCTTTTTATGAATGAATATAATTTATCAGGCATTTAAATAAGATACATTATAATATAAATAAAATAATTTAATTATAAGAAATTTACATACATTAGATTCATGTCAAAACAATTTTCAAATAAGCATATAAACTGAATACTTTGTTAGACAATTCTAAAAATAGTTTTGTGTGATTCTTCTTCATCGACTTAAAGTCCCTCCCTGTAAACTCTTATTTTACAGTAAACTTCTTAAAAGTTATTACAAACAAATGCACAGTTGTGGAATTAGTATGTCTGTGCTAGAATCCCTAGAAATTCTGAGTAAATAGAACCTAAAAGATTGACCAAGAGTTAAATATTAATATAATAGGATATCCAAATTTTATATTACCTTTCACAATAATCTTCTGTTGAATTATTGGAACAAGTTGAGTTTCTTATTCAGAGTACTGTCATTATTTTAGCATTTTTAAGTACTGCCTCAGCTACCATTAATCACTGAAACTATATCCAATATTTTCCCTAATTCTTAAGTAGAAATCAACTATACTATGACTCAAAAAAGAAGGCTGAACACTGAAGAACTGATGCTTTTGAACTGTTGTGCTAGAGAAGACTCTTGAGAGTCCCTTGGATAGCAAAGAGATCAAACCAGTCAATCCTAAAGGAAGTTAACCCTGAATGTTCATTGAAAAGACTGATGCTAAAGCTAAAGCTCCAATATTTTGGCCACCTGGTGCAAAGAGTCGACTCATTGGAAAAGACCTTGATGCTGGGAAAGATTGAAAGCAGGAGGAGAAGGGGGTGACAGAAGACGAGATGGTTGGATGGCATCACTGACTCAATGGACACGAGTTTGCACAAATTCCAGGAGATAGTGAGGATAGGGAAGCTGGTGTGCTACAGTCCATGGGGACACAACTTAGTGACTAACAACATCGCAATAGAAATTTTCTGAGTTCTACATATCAATCACCATGTACCAGGCTCTGTACTAGGTATAGCAGTTAATCAAAGAACCTGATGTGGCCACTTCTGATTCCTATAACTTTAGCATAATATACCCACTATCAGTAAATAGTTTAGGTTTTCTTACAGTAACTGAAATAAGTGATTCCTTCAATTAAGTAGTGATTATGGAAAACAGTTTTATTGATAAGCTTTCTCTCCTTTAATTTTATATGAAGTGAAGTGAAGTCGCTCAGTAGTGTCTGACTCTGCAACCCCATGGGCTGTAGCCTGCCAGGCTCCTCTGTCCATGGGATTCTCCAGGCAAGAGTACTGGAGTGGGTTACCCTTTCCTTCTCCAGGGCATCTTCCCAACCCAGGGTTAAAGCTCAGACGCTTTAACCTCTGAGCCACCAGGGAAACTGCCCCTAGAATGTTTATATAATTCTTATAATTCTTAAAAATTTGTATAAATTATTTTATTCTTACAAAATTTTAAAAACATAATTCTTATAAAATTCTTAAAATACAAACTATTAAAATCAAACTAAATATTATTTGGTAAATTGATTTGATAGACAATTTAAAATAATAATTATATTATATTTTTCTGCTTTGAGAAAACTTATCAAATTATAATACATGGGTTAAATTGGTCCTAGAGACTATCATTCCTTTAGCCGACTTCAGAAACAGACAGTAAAATTTTATAAAAATGTAAATATAAGATAGAGTATATATATAGCTCAAAGAAAAATGACTTTACCAATTTAACTGCAAGAGCAGATTCTGGCTGAAATTATCAGTCAAAAGTTGGATATCTCAAAAGAATTATTTAAAAAGAGTGATCAAATTAATATTTTTCTTATTCTAATAAATTCAAGTTTACTCTAGCTTGCAATATAATTCTTAAAGTCCCATTGGCCGTATGATAGCCTAACTCTAAACAACAATACATCAGTTGAGAAATATCCTAAAAGATCTTAGAACCAATACAGTATACTAACACATATATATGAAATTTAGAAAGATGGTAATGATAACCCTGTATGCAGGACAGCAAAAGAGACACAGATGTATAGAACGGACTTTTGGACTCTGAGGGAGAGGGAGAGGGTGGGATGATTTGGGACAATGGCATTGAAACATGTATACTATCCTGTAAGAAACGAATCGCCAGTCTATGTTCGATACAGGAACAGGATGCTTGGGGCTGGTGCACGGGGATGATCCAGAGAGATGATATGGGGTGGGAGGTGGGAGGGGGGTTCAGGATTGGGAACTCATGTACACCCATGGCGGATTCATGTCAATGTATGGCAAAAATAATACAGTATTGTAAAGTAAAATAAAGTAAAAATAAAAATTTTTTTTAAAAACTGAAAAATACATTTAATATCACTAATTACTACATTTTCCTTTGAGGACACATCCCAAAGTTCCCCATGGACTGTTGCTGAATTAGGTCCACTTATTAGGTCATTCAATAAAATGTTTACAGATACCTTCTTGTATATTTAGCAATCAAACTAGCTAAAATAGACTTCTGTGTACAAACAAGTTGTAATGGCTAAAACACTAGAAAATAGCAAAGCTGTATTAATTTAGTTTCTTTAATGATGTTTATAATTCTACTTTTGAGTTGGTAAGAACATAAATGATTCTTGATCGAATCATCTAGTTTGCTCAAAGGCTTCTTGACACTATACGGCAATAAGAGCATGAACATTATTAACAAAACAGTGGGTCAATCTTCAGGGTATGACAGCAAGGTTTTTTAAGTTAAAAAAAAACCACTTTTATAAAATACCAAGGAATCAATGATGTTTAATTTCAGCAGAAAGTATAAACTTAATGAATATTAGAGCATTGAAAAATAAAAGACATAAACTGTACTCAAAGGACATCAGTTCAGTTCAGTTCAGTTCAGTTGTTCAGTCGTGTCTGACTCTTTGGGACTCCACGAATTGCAGCACACCAGGCCTCCCTGTCCATCACCAACTCCTGGTGTTCACTCAGACTCATGTCCATCGAGTTGGTGATGCCATCCAGCCATCTCATCCTCGGTCGTCCCCTTCCTGCCCCCAATCCGCCCCAGCATCAGGGTCTTTACCAGTGAGTCAACTCTTTGCATGAGGTGGCCAAAGTACTGGAGTTTCAGCTTCAGCAGCATTCCTTCCAAAGAAATCCCAGGGCTGATCTCCTTCAGAATGGACTGGTTGGATCTCCTTGCAGTCCAAGGGACTCTCAAGAGTCTTCTCCAACACCACAGTTCAAACGCATCAAGTCTTCGGCGCTCAGCTTTCTTCNCATTCCTTCCAAAGAAATCCCAGGGCTGATCTCCTTCAGAATGGACTGGTTGGATCTCCTTGCAGTCCAAGGGACTCTCAAGAGTCTTCTCCAACACCACAGTTCAAACGCATCAAGTCTTCGGCGCTCAGCTTTCTTCACAGTCCAACTCTTATATCCATACATGACCAGTCTTGACTAGACAGACCTTTGTTGGCAAAGTAACGTCTCTGCTTTTCAATATGCTATCTAGGTTAGTCATAACTTTCTTTCCAAGGAGTCAGCATCTTTTAATTTCATGGCTGCAATCACCATCTGCAGTGATTTGGGAGCCCCAAAAAATAAAGTCTGACACTGCTTCCACTGTTGCCCCATCTACTTTCCATGAAGTGATCAGACCAGATGCCACGATCTTTGTTTTCTGAATGTTGAGTTTAAGCCAACTTTTTCANCCCTGCAGTGCTCGGGGTGGTGGGGGTGGGTGGGGGGCGGATGAGATCAAAAAGGCTGGAGCCGTGGTCATGGGGGAGCTGGAGTGGTCAGCATAGGCACGAAGGAGGCCTAGGCATAAGAGGAGCAGCCCCTCTTGAGTTCAAAGCACACCTGGAGAGCATCTTGAGTGAGCTGAAGCCAAAGCTCAGAGATAGCCCCTGTGATGTCTGGGTGCTTCAGGAAGGTGGCCACAGTCACTTGAGCTCTGGGCTCCGGGATCTTGATCTTGTCACATGGAACAGAAAGCAGCCTGGAGGAGGCTAGCTGGACCAGCCAAGTGCCTAGAGTCTGTTTGCTAAGCCACACCCACCAAGGGCAGTGACTGGTTTGCATTATAAAAATATTAGGCATCTATCTGCAAGCTATTTTGATATTTTTTAAAGTGTTGGGCTGCATGGCTAACCAGAGTGTCAAATTTATTCAAAAAGAATCTGTTGCGGATTGAAAGGAAAAATGCCAACATGTGTGCTTTGGGCTGAATTGGACTTAATTTGGGTTTTCGGTAGTAACACAGGCTCTCTCCCTCTGATCAGAAGCTGTCATCGGCCATACAGCCAAATAGCCAGCCTTCAGGGAACACTTGCCTTGTTCCAGGATTGGGCCTTACAGGATTGCCTTACAAGGATGAACTATTTTAGTTCACTCAATAGCTCTGTATGTCAGGTCCTATTATTATCCCCACTTCACAGATGAGGAAACTGAGCCTTTGGGAGGTTGTATAACATTCCTGAGGTTACCCAGCTTCTAAATGGCAGACTCAGGATTTGGACCCAACTCATGAGACGAGGCCAAGCTCTAAGATCCTGCTTTGTTAATATAGAACAGGGGAAGATTCATTATTTAGTACTCATTACAGTCAGTTGTGTTGATTGGCACGTTCAAAAACATGACTTCTACATTAGGGTGGGCTGGAGGAGATCAGTAATAAAAAAAATCTTAGAGTTGAGAAGCCTGGGGATGATTAGTATAAGAAACGCCTGCAAGAACTCACCCATTGCTGACCATCCAGGAAAGGATTTAATACCTAGTAGCCTTCACTGGCAGAGAAGGCAATGGCACCCCACTCCAGCTGTTGCCTGGAAAATCCCATGGACGCAGGAGCCTGGAAGGCTGCAGTCCATGGGGTCGCTGAGGGTTGGACACGACTGAGCGACTTCACTTCACTTTTCACTTTCATGTATTGGAGGAGGAAATGGCAACCCACTCCAGTGTTCTTGCCTGGAGAATCCCAGGGACGAGGGAGCCTGGTGGGCTGCCATCTATGGGGTCGCACAGAGTTGGACACGACTGAAGCGACTTAGCAGCAGCAGCAGCCTTCACTGGGGGCTTCCCAGGTGGTGCTGGTGATAAAGAACCCAGCTGCCAATGCAGGAGATGTAAGAGATGCCGGTTTGATCCCTGGGTTGGGAAGATCTCCTGGAGGAGTCCATGGCAACCCACTCCAGTACTCTTGCCTGGAGAGAATTCCTTGGACAGAGGAGCCCGGCAGACTACAACCCATAGGGTTGCAAAGAATTGGACATGACTGAAGCAACTTAGCATGCACACAGGCAGCCTTCACTGGTTATTTACACATACTGCTATTGGGGTTATGCTTTGCCCAGGGATTCTGTCCTGGGCAGATTGGGGAGCAAAGGCTTCCATTATGTGTGTACCTTGTGATAATCACAGGAAGAGGAGAGAAGACGGCACTGATGCAGTGCCCACTCTGGCCAGGCACTACTCTCACCTAACAATCCCGGCTTACACACCCTGCTGATCTCCACTTCCCAAGAGAGGGACGGGGTCTGAGATGCCCAGGGAAGGGACAGAATTGGAAGCCACAGATCTGAGGTTTGAATCCAGGGTGTGGAGCTCCAGGTCCTCAAGGCTTATAACCTCTGTTTGGCACTGCATTCTCAGTCTGTGGAGGCCGGGGGTGGTTTTTGGAGACGGCCCTATTCCGTTTGACTCCCAGGGATTATTTCTTGCAGCTGGAAGCTGAGGCTGTGTTCCGCGCCATCACCATTGCTAGCCAAACCAACTGTCCTCTCTACATCACGAAGGTCATGAGCAAGAGTGCGGCCGACCTCATCTCGCAAGCCAGGAAAAAAGGTGATTTGGGCTCCAGAGATCTCAGAACCCCTAACGAGCCACGTGACTCCTTCCTCCCAGCTGTCCTGTATCAGCAGTGTCTGTTTGGCTCATTGCCCTACTGTCTGAGAAGCCCCTCATCCTTGTTAGTCCGTTGGATCCTTTCTGCATCCTGTGTGCATGGCAGGATCTCAGGGTTTCTTCTACTTGGCAGATGAGTAAACTGAGGCTCAGGAAGGGTAAGTGGTCTGCCCAAGATGATACAGCTTGAATCTGTTCTTTGGAGAGTTGGTACATCTTTTTTCTCCCTGTGTTCTTTCACTGTCAGTTCGTATTATCTGAACTTTATAAATGGACATATTAGTCAGGATTATATTGAGTGCAGCAGTCAGAATCCCAGCCAAACGGATTTAAACAATTATTGCCTGAAGGTGTTTTAGGCGTGGCTGGATCAAGGGATTTAAAAAATTCTGTTATAGCTCTGTCACTCTTACGCCTTTCTGGACTCTGCTTTCTTCTCTTTTGGCTTTATCTTCAGTATGAACAGTGACAAGAATTAATGCTAAAAGCTGCTGTTGTCCTCCACAGTTGGTGGGGGCATGATGAAGGAGTGGAGAATGTCTTCTCCAACAGCTCAAGCAAAAGTCTCCAGAAAGACTGCCGTTGCCTTGGCTTGGGATGTGGGTTCATCTCTGAACTGGTATCTGCTCCCGAGATGGGTTGAGGGGAGGGAGTGCAGGGGTGCCCGCCCCCTGAGCCATGCAGGTCAGCACAGCTTATTCAGAGCAGGTGTTGAATGGGTCTCCACACGATATCCAGCTACGGTATGGCTGTCCTGACCCCAAGCTCTGTAATCCAGACCTTCTGATGTCTGCTTCCTTCCTCCATGGCTGTTAACTTCGCTTCCTCTGCTCACCTTGTGCCAAGCTCAAGTTTATCTTCATTTCAAAGCTTGGTTCTTGCTCTCCGTTGTTGTCCTCAGTGGCACCTTAATGGGCCCACTAGTGAACAGAGTGGGTTGAGACCTAGGGGCTGTAGGGGTTTGTGTTTAGTTGCAAGGGAAGATTTCCTAGGCCTGGCTATACGATCATGTCTGCTGTGTGCCTGTCGGGAGACCCACGATGAGTGACTCATTTCCCAAGCTCAGAACTGGTCTGTGAAACTCCACATGTGAGTGTCTGAGGGGGATAAAAATAGTGCCAGCTGATTGACGGCCGAGTGTGTGGCTGCCCGGCCTTCCGGCCCAGGAGACCCTTTTCTTCTGGGAGGGGAAGCTTCCTAATTGCTCCGACAGCCTTTCTAGCTGGCTGATTCTGGGGCATCGCCTGCCTTACCCTGCTCACAGGAAGCCTGCTGGTTCTCCCTCGGCTTCTAAGTGTCTCCATAGGAGACGGCGTGGCTGCTTCGCTGGGTGTGAGTCATCGGGACAGAACCAGGAGAGCAGTCCAGTGCTCCTTACCCAGTCTTCAAGAAGGGAAAAAAAGGAAAAGGGAGAGGGGATCCCTGGTAGTGCTTCCAATGCAGGGGGAACAAGTTCTATCCCTGGTTGGGGAACTAAGATCCCACCTGCCATGGAGCCAAAAAGAGAAAGGAAAAGAAAAGTTCATGGAGGACACACACACACCTCTCCCCCAGGTCACCTACCATCCTCACCCTCTTGTGCCTTCTACTGATGGCTACATCCAGCCTGGGACCCATTCTTGGATGACCTAGGGGCTTCAAAGACAGGGTGTTTCAATTGTATGCTGAGTCTTGTCTTAAGTTTCATGTGGAAAAGTTCTTCACCCTTAGCCTTTTGGATCATGACTCTAGCAAGGAGAACGGGTACAGCTTGGTCTCCAAGGTGGAAGGAAGGCATCACTTCAGTGATGAAAGACTGGCTGCTGAGATTGAAGCCAATAAACATGTCATGAACTGTCATCCTCAGGGAAAGTCAGGAGCATTCAGAGCGAGAAGACAGAGCATGGCAGGATTCATTCTTCCCTCTAGACCAGAGGAGTTTAAGTCCTAGGGTGTTTAATCCCCAAGTGCTCTGTAGCATGTCTGCCTGGCTGCTCAGAATCAACATTAGGAATTTCAGTTAGAGAGTGCCAACGCTATGCCTTGCACTGAGAGAACTACTTCAAATGTATTGCCATGTAGAACTCACGAAGGACCCTGAGAATTTGGCATTTGTTGTCACCATTTTGCCAGTGAGGAAACTGAAGCCCATCTTGTCCAGAATCTCCCAGCTGGGAGAGGTAGACTCCAAAGCCAGTTGTAGTAAATGACAATCTTTGCTTATTCTAATCTTCCGTCTAAAGATAGTCCAAAGGGAGAGGCGTCCACATTTAAGTTTTTATTTCTCTTAATAGTATTTGAGGGCTTGCTTTTCATTTTTTCATTTCTTTGTTGCTTTAGTTCAGTAAATATTTTGGGAGAGCCCTTGAAATTCTCATTGGTCCTGTGTGGATCCTTCTCACTACCATCCCAAGGAGCAGGACTATCTTGTGGAAATCATTGCTGTTGCTTCCTTATTTTGCACGTGGCAGACATTGCAAGGCAATCATGAGTGTTCTCTAGTGAGACCAGAGCATATTTAGAATTCTTCCCAATACCGGCAACCAAAACCATTTGATTGGAGTTGAAGCAAGGCAAAACCTATAGTTTTGGCCACAGAGCTTTCTTAGATGTCCATTTTGTGGGGAATCTGAGTGTGGAAGATGGAGCACCAAACTTAAAGAAGCCGAGGGCTGCACCAGCATCTTTAGCCCAAGAATCTGGCACAAAGACACTTGGTACCAACCCTCCCTCTATGAGATGGCATTTCCCTTCTGTATCACCATCCCTTCTTTAAGAAGCTCAGCTTAGGTTAGTATGTGTTCCAATATCCTTCCTCCTGTCTTCCGGTTTGGGCATTTCAGCCCCACTTTCCAAAAACAGGGTCCTAGAAGCCAGCTTCATCTTTGCTGTGTCCCAGGTTGTTGGGTGTCCTTGAGCAAATTCCCTTGTTGCCATAGCTTAAGGAGTAGCAAACAGGATGGAAAAAAGATCATGAGGCCTGTCATCCTTGGGAATGGGTTTTACTTTGTGGAGCCAAAGCGTGTCCATGCAGCAGCAGAATCTAGCAGTTCCCAGTGATGTGGGCACATATGGGGCTTTGGACTCTACAGTGAAAAGGAGTATGAGGTGTAAAGAAATCACTTTTCCTTAGCATCTCCCAAGTGCCAGACACTCTGTGTGTGCCAACCCCTTCATTTTCACAAGGCTGGGAAGTAGACATTGTCTTATGTGATCAATTCCAGGACTGATTTATTCCACATTTTCACATTCCTGAAATGGGGATGAATCTTACAGTTAATGTATATATTTTTTCTTTTGCTTCAAATTTTAATTTACCTCAAAATTGAGAAGAAATGCTGCATTTTGTGGGGCTTCCCAGGTGGCTCAATGGTAAAGAATCTGCCTGCCAATGCAGGAAACATGGGTTTAATCCCTGGGTCTGAAAGATTTCCCTGGAGAAGGAAATGGCAGTCCACTCCAGTTTTCTTGCCTGAAAAATCCCATGGACAGAGGGGCCTGGTGGGCTACAGTTCATGGGGTCGCAAAGAGTCGGACACGCCTGAGCCATTGAGCAGGAGTGCACGCTGCATCTTGCAACCAGTGGCTTCTACCAAATACAGATGGTTCCCATTTAGAAGACAGAAAAGCAAAGGCTTAGGAAAGCTGGGAATGTGCACTTGAACCTCCTCTGCCTGACTTCAGAGCCACATCTCTGAGAAGGCTAAGTAGGGGCCATGATTATCTAAGCCCGTCCCAGGGCAGCACATATGTTATGCAAATCCATTGCCTCTCACTCACCCCTTCCAGGAAACGTGGTCTTTGGTGAGCCCATCACTGCCAGCCTGGGCACGGATGGGACCCATTACTGGAGCAAGAACTGGGCCAAGGCAGCTGCGTTTGTGACATCCCCACCTCTGAGTCCTGACCCAACCACTCCAGACTACATCAACTCCTTGCTGGCCAGGTTGGTGCAGAATGACAAGCAGTGGGTGTTGCGTGGAGACGTCTTAGGGCCAATGGAATGAAGACCAGGGCCACCCATTCATCAGCAAGACTAGAGTCTCCAGTGAGAAAAGCACATTGGAAATTCCCCTGCACTGCTGAGCACAGACAATGGGCTCTCCACCATTGTATTTTAAAAGATACTCTAGTAATCATTTTAGTAATGGTAATAGCAGTTAATACATATTGTATGCCAAGCACTAGGGTGAGATTACACATGTGATCTCAATGTTCCTTACAACAAACATCACCCTGAGTGAGGAACTATCATCACTATTTTACAGATTGAGCAATTGGAGGTCTGGGAGACAAAAAATCACCTCCCTAGTTTTAACAGCTGGTCATGAGGACCACCAAGCCAAAATTATGGGGAGCCTTGTCTGTTGCTGCCCTCTATGGATAAGTCCCATCACTCGTCTGGGTCTCTTTTTTACTGGTACATAAGAAGTGATCTAATCCACTCCCCTCGTTTTCCAGATGGGGTAACTGAGTCCCAGGGAGTGGAAGAAATCACCCAAGTTCACAGTTGGCAAGAGGGAGGGGAAGGATTCCAAACTCAATGCACAACACTCTACATCCTTACCCTAGACCCTCGTTTCTGGGCCCCTGGGAGCCTCTAGTCTCCTTGTTCACGTGGATCTCTTTCCTCCGCCAGTGGAGACCTGCAGCTCTCCGGGAGTGCCCACTGCACCTTCAGCACTGCCCAGAAAGCCATCGGGAAGGACAACTTCACCGCCATTCCCGAGGGCACCAACGGTGTGGAGGAGCGCATGTCTGTCATCTGGGACAAGGCTGTGGTGAGGATGGAGGTCACAGGAGGGCAACTGGGGCCAGATCAGAGTGTCCCACTCCTTGCTTCTCTTCACCCCTGGGGGCGCTGGGTGTGCAGATGAGGCCTCATACCTGCCCAGGTATCTCTGGAACCAGGTGGTTTGTGAATGTCCTTTCTAGAGTGATGAGTCCCGAGGGCTGGGTTCTGAGGAGGCCTCCTAGATTGTGAAGGACTATGAATCAGATGGTGCTAGTGGTAAAGAATCAGCCTGTCAACACAGTAAGAGATACGGGTTCAATCCCTGGAGAACAGCCTGGCAACCCACTCCAGTACTCTCACCTGGAGAATCCCATGGACAGAGGAGCCTGGCGAGCTACAGTCCATAGGGTCGCAGAGAGTCAGAGATGACTGAAGCAACTTAGCATGCATGCACACGAACCAGAAACACATCCTTCATCTGATGGTACCAATAAAGGATTGGCTGTAATCCTTTGACATGATAGGTGAGGGGTCTATGACCAAGACTCAAGTCATTTGCTCACCAAGAACGCCTTGCACTGGGCTGTGTGGTCATCTAGAGTGTACAGGTAATTGTCAAAGTCTTCTGGCAAAGTGGTGTGGTTTTACTTTCCTTGTTAACATCATAGAAGCTGACAAAAAACATAGCCATGCAAATGAAGTCACTTCCTAAGATTTGACTGACCTTTATAAAACTCATTATTAAGTTGATCACTTCCCTCTGTTTTATTTAAAAAATCCTAGACACTCATTTCAGAGCCAAATAAAATACACATCTACACCATGTAATCCAAGTTTCCTTTTTTTTTTCCCCCCTCTTGGTTCCCAGGAAGGTCAAAACTAGATTTTAAACTAAATTCTTCTTTCCTTACCCAAGCTTTCTGTTTTGAAAAGGGGGAAAGTACAAATATTTTTGTCTCTTCTCATATAAACTTAGGTTTTTTCATCTTTTCTTACTTTTTTTGTATTTATGAGTGTATGTGTGTATAAATTTATTTTGGCACTATCTGGAACTGCTAAAAGGTAATACATATCTTAAAATTACTCACATGATACCTGCTGAATAAAGAACACTTGGAAACCACAGAAAAATTCACCCATAAAAAAAAAATCACTCAGAATTCCAGAACCCAGGGATAATAATTGTTTTCATTTGGGCAAGGTTCTTCCATATTTATTGGGTGCCTATGCAAATAGAAATATCTAAAATATGGGCTCACAGTTACATTTGCTTTTACTTTGAAATCTCCATAATCCCTTTTGGAGTTAGAAGGGATAAATAAGTAAGTAAATGTATGTACATATCTGGAAAAAACATGCCTACTTCCAGAGCAGTAAATTCCATCCTAAGCCATGCAGCCATGCATTTGTCCGTTTTGTCTGGGTGATCCTGACAGCCCAGAGCTACAGCTGATTCTTTTGTGGCTGGGGTGGACTTCTGTGCTCACCACTTCTGAAACCCCTCTTTGTATTTCTGGGCCTAAGCCCACCCAGTGAGCTACAGAATCATTGGAAGAACTGATGTTGAAGCTGAAACTCTTANCCTGACAGCCCAGAGCTACAGCTGATTCTTTTGTGGCTGGGGTGGACTTCTGTGCTCACCACTTCTGAAACCCCTCTTTGTATTTCTGGGCCTAAGCCCACCCAGTGAGCTACAGAATCATTGGAAGAACTGATGTTGAAGCTGAAACTCTTAATACTTTGGCCACCTGATGTGAAGAGCTGACTCATTTGAAAAGACCCTGATGCTGGGAAAGATTGAGGGCAGGAGGAGAAGATGAGATGATTGGATGGCATCACTGACTCAATGGACATGAGTTTGAGTAAACTCTGAGAATTGGTGATGGGCAGGGAGGCCTGGCGTGCTGCAGTCCTTGGGGCTGCAAAGAGTCGGACACAACTGAGTGACTAAGCTGAACTGAACTGCGGTCACCCTGCTCTGAACTCAGAAGCCCTGGAAGGACCATTTTGTGTGTGTGTATTTTTACAGGCCACGGGGAAAATGGATGAAAACCAGTTTGTGGCCGTGACAAGCACAAATGCTGCCAAGATTTTCAATCTGTATCCTCGCAAGGGAAGAATATCTGTGGGCTCTGACAGCGACCTGGTGATCTGGGATCCAGATGCTGTCAAGATCGTCTCTGCCAAGAACCACCAGTCGGTATGGCCTGAGTGGATGGGCATGGAGTAGGGTGGGGAACAGGGACAGGAGAGATGTGAGTTTGTGGTGAGCCAGGATTATCGGGTGAGGTTGTGTTGCAATAACCAATCATCCTGAATTCCCAGGGATATAAAAGTTCAGCAGTTTATTTCTCACTTCTGCTTTGCAAAATGGGTGGGCAGAGAAGAGGGGCTCTGCCTGCCCATCACAGTCACTCGGGGCAGGGGCCTGTATAGGCACCCTCTCTACCTGCGCTATATGACTGCTGAGCCCGGGGACCAGGACGTGGCCCTGAAAGCTTTCCCAGGACATCACTTCCTCTCCCCTGGCACTGGCCAAAGCCAGGCCTGTGGCCATACCTCACTCCAGGAGGGCCAGCAGTGAAATGATACCTGGTGCCCAGAAGGAGAAAGCACAGGAAAAAATCAGTCAACGGCTCTGATAACTTCCTCGTGAGGAATTTCATGTGAAAGATAATAGTTAAAGCCTAGTATTCTTGTGGCTCAGTGGATAAGAATCTTCTTGCAATGCAGAAGATGTGGGTTTGATCCCTGGGTCGGGAAAATTCCCCTGGAGAAGGAAATGGCCACCCACTCCAGTATTCTTGCCTGGAGAATCCCATGGACAGAGGAGCCTGGTGGGCTACAGTCCACGAGGTCGCAAGAGACAGACGTGACATATCACCACCACCTGATAAAACAGGGCATAAAAATATTTGTTAGGAAAATGTATTTTCAAACACTTATGTTTCAAGCACTGTGTTTTTAATTTAATTTTTTGTAACACTCTTGTCCAGGTGGCGCTCTTATTATCCCCACTTTTTAGATAAGAAAGGAGAGATGCAGAGAGATTAAATAATGCAGCAAGTAAATGTGAAGCTAGGATTCAAACCCAGATAACTTGACTCCAAACTGATATCCTTAACCACTTTGCAACAGTGCCTTGCACTTACTGGATAAATGAGGAAGGTAGGGGGAAAGCCCATTTTAGGTGGTAGTGGCCTTTGCTTAAACATTGTGTCAAATCACATTATTGAATTTTGAGCTAATAGGGACATAAGGGTTGTATAACCCATCCACCCAGTACAAGACAGCATATACACCATTGCTGCCAGTTACTCTCCTCTTTGAACACTGCCAGTGACAAAAATTTACTTCCATGCAAGGACCCTACAAAAGACTGGATGCTTCTCTTCAGCAGGAAGCCCAGTTTTAGCAAGCATTTGTCTCCCGAGGTCTCTGCCCACTGAAAGGTTGCAGACAGTTTGTAAGCTGTTCCCAGCTTACCTGTTGAATCACTTCCTAGGGATGCTAAAGGCGGGATCCCAAGCCCAGGAGAACTGTTTCTCTTTCTCTCCCCACTATACCCATAATCAAGGCTTTGTCCCTCGCCCCTGTCTCTAGGCTGCAGAGTACAACATCTTTGAAGGCATGGAGCTGCGTGGGGCTCCTCTGGTGGTTATCTGCCAGGGCAAGATCATGCTGGAAGATGGCAACCTGCATGTGACCCAGGGGGCGGGCCGCTTCATCCCCTGCAGCCCCTTCTCGGACTATGTCTACAAACGCATTAAAGCCCGGAGGAAGGTGAGAAGCAGGTGGAGCCCAGAGGTGGGGGGAAAGGGCTCTGTGACCCATTCCGCACAGGTGTAGGAACCACTGGATGGGGAGGGGTTTGTGTGCTCTGCTGCTGCTAAGTCGCTTCAGTTGTGCCCAACTCTGTGCAACCCATAGACAGCAGCCCACCAGGCTCCCTCATCCCTGGGATTCTCCAGGCAAGAACACTCGAGTGGGTGGCCATTTCCTTCTCCAATGCGTGTAAGTAAAAAGTGAAAGGGAAGTCGCTCAGTCATGTCTGAGTCTCAGTGACCCCATGGACTGCAGCCTACCTGGCTCTGCTGTCCATGGAATTTTCCAGGCAGGAGTACTGGAGTGGGGTGCCATTGCCTTCTCCACTGTGTGCTCTAGATCCTCCCAAAGAAATTCACAGCAAAGGTCTCTTCCCAAAGGACAATTGTACAGATTTAATGGACTGAAATCCATTTTATAAAAGGGGGTTTCAAAAACTTTTTTAGCTAAAGAAAGCTTTTTTCTAACGATTTCTCCTCATCTTTAAAGTGCTTTTTCTCAAAGTAGTATTGAAATATTTTAATAATTCAAAATAATTCTGTATATATTTTTAAGAAATAATTTACTCTTTAAGGCTTATAACAAGAACCAGCAGACCACGCCCACCCCTCCATGTCCCATCTTGTATCTACCTGGTGTCGAACCATCCATCGGGGCAAATGTTTATAACTCTTTCAAGTTCTGTAGTTCAAATAAAATCTTACGTACGCCCCTGATTTCACAAATAAATAGGTAGGTAGGTAGGTAGGTACACACACAATAGGTAGGCAGATACACTCATGTGTACATGTTTATGTATATGTCCTCCTGCCCCCTACCTCCCTACACACTACAGACAGGGTAGCTCTGGCTGATGGAGGGATGAGGCCCAGAACTCTGTTCTGCTCCCTTTCCTATCCCTGCACCATCCTCCCGGTCACCTTCCTGTAGGGAAGCCTTAGGGCTCTGGGATTGTGAAATCTGAGCCCTAGTCCTGACGACCTTGCCTTATAAAAGGGATAAAGTCATCTGTGCACACCGTGTGTGTAGTGGGGGGAAGATGGTGGGAGGGCAGGAGGCAGGGGGTTCACTTTGTAAATCAGTGTGGGCCAGGCTGGACCCAAACTCACTTCCATGCCTGGACCCATGCAGGGGTCTTCAACCTACCTGCAGAGCACATGGCCTGGGAAACAGGCTCTGAGAGGGGGGTTGGGTATTGCTTTCGGTTCGCACCTTGTGACGGCGTAAACAAAGCAGGACAGGACAGAGGGATGCCAGAATGCAGTCATAAGCAAGGCCTCAGCTGGACCAGTCTTGAAAGGGATCTGGGCCTCATAATCACTCCCTTTGCTCCCTCACCCTCCCACCCTGGCCCCAGGCAGAGGGTGAGGCTTTGGGCCAAGCGGCTCTCTTCATCTGAGGGCAGTTCCTGGGTGCGAGTCCAGTGAGACCTTCCTGTTGCCAGAACCCCCAGCAGCTGGCAGAATGTGGGGTGGGGCTTGGGGACAGGAAGTGAGTGCCCTTCATGATATCATTAGAGAGAAGCTCACAGAAACTCGGTATGTCAGTGTCCTGCCCGACTCCTAGACGCCAGTGAGTACAGTAATCGGTCATCTAACCTTGTGTGGACGTTTGTAGCACCAGGGGCCTCCCAATCTCATGAGGCAGCTGGCCAGCCTTGTCTGGAAGAACCGATTTCTTTTTTTTCCTGTTTTTATTTTTACAAAAGTAATGTTTTATTGGAAGGTGAACCAATAATCCAACCAGTTATAAAAGCAAAAGCAGAGGATTCTAGAATGATGGAGATATAAGCATATATTAAAATAAATAAATCAGAATTCTGAGAAGCTAGCTACTTTTGTGCAGATAGCCCAGCATGATATTAGTTGTCCAGTTATTGAGCTCAGATTTGGGGAGTTCCTTCTAGTTTCAGACACAGAGTTACTGAGGCAGTCACTAAGTAGAAGCCAAAGAGAATCCATTTTGTCCAGAGCCCCGCAGGTGGCAGCAGCCTTATCCACAGCCGCCATAGGAGCCTGCTGGGCTCAAGTCTGCCTCCCTGAAGCTCACTTCTGCTCCAGACACCTGCAGAGAATGAGCTGAACCCACCTCTGAGCATCTCTGTGTTCCCAAAGTCATCTGCCTTTCATTCTAAATATCCCTGCAGCCTTTCACTATTCATTAATGATAGTGCTCTCAGTCCCTTTCCCATCCTTCTCTATGGGTGATCGTTTTGAAGGTAGGTAACATGGAGTAGAATTCTATAGTCCATTTCTGGCCTAACAGAAAAGAGAAACACACTCAAACATCCTATATATCAGCTTTGTATTTCCATGAAAGTGACTTTGGCCTCTGGACCCCAAGAAATGTTGATGGAATACAGTTATTGGTCAAGGTTTTGAAGGAGTACAGATGTAGTCAGCCTCTTACCGGAATCCTGCGCATCTGCACACTTGATGAGCTCTGCCTCTGCACTGCACCTGAGTCACGGGCGGCTCTGCGTGACTTCCTTGGAGTCTTACAGTGGGCCGTCCTGTGCTGTCAGGCTCTCTGGTGGCCTGTGCTCATTGCCTCACCTCTGGCCAATGATAAGAAATAGGTGAAGGTTGCATGCTGGCTGTTATGCTGCCTTGGGTGGTCTTGCAATGTTTGCATAATAGACTGTGAGTGCCGTTAGGGGAGGCACTGTTTCATGTGAAACCATGAGCCCACGTCACACCATGCCTGCAGTTGGGTGGTGTTGCTGGTGGGCTCCATGGTCCCAGGCCATGCACAGCCACAGCCAGAGGCCAGTGGGTCAGACCCCCTAAGCTGCTGCTTCTGATCTGTGCTGAGGAGCATGAGGATGAAGCCCCCACGGGGACACATCCCTGCCAGCAAGGACCTCTTCTCAAACTGCTTCCCTTCCCACCCGCTCTGCTCCGCCACCCAGGTGACTCTTCTATTCATTAATGTTCGCACTGTCAGTTTCCTTTGCTGAGAAGTCTGCCATCGGGCGCCACTCTGCCTCCCCAGCCTCCTCCCTTTAAGGTCCCACACAAGCACCTTTGAACCTTTAGCTAGAACCTTTAGCTAGAAGCGGCCTTCACCCACCACCTCCGTGGTCACTCTATCACAACACCCACTGTTTTATATTGCTTTTCTTTTCCTTAAAATAACCTCTTAATTTTCCCCCAGTTTCATTGAGATATCATTGACATGCAGCACAAACATAAGGTTGAGGTATACAGCATAATGGTTTGACTTACATGGAATGATTCCCACACTGCAGTGAACTGTTTAGTGAACACCATTATCTCATATAGACACAAAGGAATAGAAAAAACAGTTTCCTCTCTTAGGATTTACATTCTTAACAACTTTGATTTTTAATGGATAGCAGTGTTAAGTACCTTTATCATGTTGTACACTGCATCCCTAGTATTGAAAAATAAAATGATTATTTTCTAGCTCTCATTATAGACACTCGATTCACTGCCTCATCTGTGCTGCCTGGAACAGACCCTTGTCTGTTGAGAGACTAAAGGGTGCCTTCTCTCTCTGCTGCAGATGGCGGACCTTCACGCCGTGCCAAGGGGCATGTACGATGGGCCGGTGTTCGACCTGACCACCACGCCCAAGGCGGGCACCCCCGCCGGCTCCACCCGGGGCTCTCCCACGCGGCCCAACCCGCCGGTGAGGAACCTGCATCAGTCCGGATTTAGCCTGTCAGGTGAGTCGGGACAAGTTGATGGTTTGCTGAGCCAGACAGAAGTCCTGGAGGGAAAGGAAGCCAAGGTTCAGCCAGATAGAACGTCAGGATTAAAAGATGACCAGTTCTGCTTAGAGAACACACCTGCTGGGGGCGGGGCGAGGGCGGAGCGAGGACTGGGCGAGGGCGGGGCCAGACAGCATCGTTTCCTAATAAACTGGGCATGACTGTCTGCCTTAGGTTGGGTGAGCTCCGCAGTGTATTTTGTTTCCATTGCGCAGGTTAATAGATAATTTTTATGCTCAAATTACAACAGTGTCTTCCAACCTAGGATTTTATCTTCTCCCTTTCCTTGTCATAATAATAATGCTAGTAACAGCTACCACTAACTGAATATTTACCATGGCTTAGCTATATCATGAATCTTTAAGAACTCTGATATTCTTAGAAAATGTTCAACTGCTCCATAACCAGTAGTGTAGATACCCAGTAAGTGTAGGTTGGCATCTCTCTGATGAAAACTTTCAAGTGAGGGAAGTGAGATAATAAGAGAAAGACACATGTAAAGAGACAATAATTGTGTGGGGAAGAAGTGGGCGAAATGGGTAAACAGGGAGGAAAAGCTATAAGGGGGGCAGGGGGCAGAGGGGAGGAAGACAGGAAAAATGCTAAAACTTGAGGTGACAGTATCAGAGATCACATACACTAGTTGCCTGAAATTTTTCAGTGTTTTTGCTATGTTCCATTGCTCCCTGTCTACTGTCATGCCAAGCTTTTTTTTTTTTTTTTTTGGCTGCTTTCTGAAAAGGAGTGCGTATCAGTGTTTCATTTTAGTTGTATCCCCAGGTCAGACCATCACCACTCCAAGTTGTGAGACCCTCACAGGCACGTTGCCTGATCTCGCACAGCCTCAGTCCCCTCTTCTGTAAAATGGGGTAATAACAGTACCCCCTTCCAGGATGGTGATGAGGACTGAATGAGATGATCTGAGAAGCACTTCAGAGTTGCTTATCACCGTGCACATGAGCAGCTGTTTTTCATATCACTCCCGTTCTTTTTACTGTCATTGTATGATGCAGAGGGTCCGACGAAATCCAATAAGAATCTGGCTTCTCCTGCAAAGGGTTGTTTTCAGGAGAGTGGACTACCTGAGTAACTGAAATCGAAGTTTCTTGGGAGATGAGGGGGGCATTTAATATCTTACACTCTACAAATTAATCCATTTTCTCTTTTGTCCACACCCCCACCTCCCTTTTTACTCCCTGGGAATTTTTTCTCACCTGCAGGCACCCAAGTGGATGAGGGGGTTCGCTCGGCCAGCAAGCGCATCGTAGCGCCCCCGGGAGGGCGTTCTAACATCACATCCCTGAGTTAAGCGACCCCTCCCCCAAAGAGAGGGGCAGAAGCAAGAAGAGATTCTTTTGAAGCCAAAATGGTACACCAATATTTAAGAAGGAAAGCGAATCCAAACAGTTTCGATCTAAAGAATCAATAAGCCTCAAGCCTTATGTTTCTCCAATGTTAACGCTCGCTTGCCTAGCTTTACGAATATTGCTTTGATTTCTGTTGATGCATAGCCTGGATTTGTTTGACGCCCCTCCCCCCATTTACATGCATGCAATCGGGCCACTAAGGCAAAGCGTCTGCTATATAGTGTTGAGAGCGTGTGTAGTGCTGCATCTTACGACAAGGGGACAGAAAAGTGGGGACGGCAGGAAAATGAACAAAAGGGACGCCAGTTATTTGGGGTGAGTGGGTGGTGGGAACCCAGAGCAAGGCGGAGGGCTCAGAGGGGCTGGGGTAGGGTGGGCCCAGACAGTGAGAGATGTGCGGCCAGCAGGCTCTCCTCCTGGCTGTGCACACCTGGCTCCCCCATCCACCTCTGGGGGCATGTGGAGTACTGTTGGAGTACTGTTGACTGANTTGCTTCTATCACCAGTCACATCCACAGCTGGGTACTGTTTTTGCTTTGGTTCCATCCCTTCATTCTTTGTGGAGTTATTTCTCTACTGATCTCCAGTAGCATATTGGAGGACATACTGATGTTATTAAATGGCATAGAAAAGTCCTAAAAGAATAAAATTGCCAATTGCATGAAAGTCAGTAAAGCAGAGATTCATGGCACTAGTAATTTAAGGACAGTAAGCATTTCATAAAGCTCTGATGCTTTGTTTTGCAAATTATATTTTATAATTCACTATACCCATGATATCAGGATTTGAAAATGGATAGTATTTTTATAATAATAGCTTACATCTCTATTACTATTGTCTCTACAATTACAACATTGTTTGCCCCGCTTGAAAACAGGTACAACTAGCCACAAAAGAGAGCTTAGTAAGACAGTGTGTTAATAGCTATATAATATGCAGTATTAAAATAATATGCACAAACAGCATATCAATGTATCAGAGTTTATATGCATATGTAACACAGGCTTCTGAAACTTTTTTGACCTTCCCTTCCTCCCTTCAATCCACCACAGTGATCCACTTGGGACCCTAAAGCTACCTATCATGCCATGGAGCACGTCTTTTATCTTTAGTGTTTCCAAGAGTAATTTCCATGGAACAACAGTCCTTGAGGAAATATTAATAGGTATAAAGTAAATCTGGGAAACACTATATCCCTACCTTCCTATAGATTCACAATGCACATTGACATGTTCAGTTCAGTCACTCAGTCGTGTCCGACTCTTTGTGACCCCCAAAGTATTTTAAAAACTGCAAGACACTGTTATGGGTTGAAATAAATCTCTCCAAGAAGTTATGTTGGAGTGCTAACCCCTACTATCTCAGAAGGTGACTGTGATTTTGTGATTTTGTTTGGAGATAGAATCTTTATAGAGGTAAGCAAGTTAAAATGAGAAAGTGAAAGTGCTACTCATTCAATCGTGTCCGACTCTGCAACTCCATGGACTATAGCCTACCCAGCTCCTATGAATACGGGATTTCCCAGGCAAGAATATTGGAGTGGGTTGCCATTTCCTTCTCCAGGGAATCTTCCTGCCTCAAGGATCAAATCCAGGTCTCCTGCATTGCAGGTGAACTTTTTACAGTCTGAACCACTAGGGAAGCTCCAGAATGAGAAAGTGTGGGTCCTAATCCAATACGACTGGTCTTCTTCATAAAAAGGAGAAATTTAGACAGAGAGAGAGACATTAATAGAGGGAAGGTGATGTGAAGACATAAGGAGAAGGCCAGCTATCAGGAAAAGGAATGGAATAGATTCTTCCCACACAGACTTCAGTAGGAACTAATAACTCCGTTGACAGCTTGATTTTAGACTTTTCTAGCATCCAGAACTTTGACACAATACATTTCTGTTCTTTTAAGCTAGCCAGTTTATATTAATTGTAGATTGTCACAAACACAAAAACATCACCAATTCCTATCTTATACTCACATGTACATGAGTAATAATGATAGTATTAGTAATATTCCCTAATACGGGAGAAATAGAAACAGGTCTTCTGTCTTCATTAAATATGAGTTATACTCACTAAAGTCAGGTTGTAAATTAAAAAGTGCCCTGTTCCCAGCTACTTATCTTAGAGTTGCTTTACTATACATATTTTATTTACCCAAGATCTTCCCTGGTGGCTCAGGTGGTAAGGAATCCGCTTGCAATGTGGGAGATCCAGGTTCGACCACTGGGTTAGGAAGATCCCCTGGAGAAGGGAATGGCAACTCACTCCAGTATTCTTGCCTGGAGAATTCCAGGGACAGAGGAGCCTGGTGGACATTTTGCTAAATGCCCTTAGAGTGCCTTTTTCATTTAATTATTTTGCTCTATTAAATTGAAAAATTATTTCCTCTAAATGACAAAATACAAAGAAACAAAATTTTTTCACATTTTTTTGCTTATTTTGCAAATCTGAGAAAGAAAACAAACATTTCAAATTCAAGATTATAAATTAACTTGAAAGAAGATACAGAAAAATATAAATGAAAAAGAAATTATATGAAAAATAATTTTACTGTAAAAATAAGCTTGAGGTCTCATCCCAAAGAGCTATTGTTAGAAAAAAAGAATGAGGAGATAAATTAGTATGTTTCTGAGACTTTGTGAAACAAGAAATTAAAGAAGTGGAAGAAAATAGATCTAAAAATGTCTGAAACTGCTCTACTCATTTCTGGCAAAAACAAGAAGACTCAGACTTTTGGGGGCAAAGTGGAGGTCCTCTATTACTAAATGGGATATGTGATGGTTATATTTTTATGTTATCTTGATTGCCTAGGTACTTAGTTAATGACTATTTCTGGGTGTATCTGTGAGGGTGTTTTTGTAAGAAATTAACTTTTGAATCAACAGACTAAATACAACAGATTGCCCTCCCCAAACTGATGGGCTTCATCCAACCAACTGAAGGCTTGAACAGAATAAAAGAATGAGGAAGAAAGGATTCGTCCTTTCTGCTTGACTGTCTTTGACCTGGGATACTGGTCTGCTTTCAGTCTCAGAATGGGGCTGGAACTTACATCATCAGCTCTCCTGGTTCTCAGGCCTTTGGTCTCAGACTGGAACTATAGTATTATCTCTCCTGGATTTCCAGCTTAACATTTACAGATCCTGGATCTCTGACTCCATANCTGGTCTGCTTTCAGTCTCAGAATGGGGCTGGAACTTACATCATCAGCTCTCCTGGTTCTCAGGCCTTTGGTCTCAGACTGGAACTATAGTATTATCTCTCCTGGATTTCCAGCTTAACATTTACAGATCCTGGATCTCTGACTCCATAATCAAGTGATCATATAAGCCAATTCTTGTTAGAGTAAATCAGTCAATCCTTCTATCTATATACATACACACACACACACACACACACACACGCACACATATATGTATTTCAGAATAATGGTATCTCATTTAGGGAAGACTAAGGACTATATTTTATTGCTTCTATTTTTTTAGAGAATCAGATTATCAGAGGATCGAAGAAGGTTTCATATGTGAATTTCAAGAATTATGCAAAAGAAGGATGATGGCATCATAAATCTGCCCATAATATCCTGTGAATACCTACACATTTACACTAAGACACTAGATTCTAACTATTCACTCAGCATTATTATTTTTCGCCTGTTATAAAAGTGACTGCACAATGCTTAGCTAATTGCATAAGCCAATACATTACAAATGAGTAAACGAATGAGCAAATAACTGCAGGGGTATAAATTTCAAGTAGGCTAAATGCTAGTGAGTTGATGTCATCTGATCATTTTGTTAGGGGAAGCACAATGACTGAAACTGCCCACCCTTGCATCACAGTAACTATCTCCCTGAGTTATTTTATGACAGGAGGTCCTGGAGAGGAACGTGGAACTAACAAGCCACCACTAACCAGAGGAGTTCCGGAAAGGTCAAAAGAAAATAACATATGTCCGACCATCTCCCAGAATCCTTCTTACTGGTACCATCTTGGCTGAGCAACGTGTACACCATCAGGAAGGACTCTGAGTCAGAATGACTGGCCAAAGACATCACCATAAAACCAGAGACTTTGAGCCACTTGGCAGAACAGTTCTTCTGGGTTCCCTTACCCTACTGCTCTCCACCCAGGCAGCTCTGCCCAGTAAAGTCTCTTTGTCAACTCATGTGACTCCTCAGACTATTCATGCTCACTGTAGGGCAAGAGCCCACTCTCAGGCCCTGGAAGGGGTCCCCTTCCTACAACAATTTTATCTTGGAGAGTAACAATATATGATAATTTTCATTTGTTTTCAAACTAATAGTTTAACTCTAAATAAATATAAAACAATTCTTTGGGAAAAGCAGAAAAAAACTGTTAGTTGTGTCTTAATGATTAACTATTCCTCTAAACTATATTTTGCTCTATTGCACAAATAATGTAAGTGAAAACATTTCCCTAAGAATCATTTATATGACAAAGAATCTAAGCTTTAAATATATGGATTCTCATCGTGTATAAATTGGCCTTTCCATAGAATATTATAAAACTATTTGAGATTCAGTTAAATGGCTAAATCTCAAATAGTGTTGGTTTTCCAGTAGTTGTGAATGAAGAATGACAACTTTAGCCATATTAAATTCACAGAAAAATTAAAGCCCTCAATATAGTCACATAGAAGCACTTCCCTACACACAATCACCTTCTTCTGAGAAAAATAATTCACAAATTATGAGTTGGAGAGTACTCTTATAGATAGAACAATAAAGATTCATGATTTTTAAAGACTGGTAGAACTCAAACATCTTATATTTTGAGACAAATACAGTTCAAATGGAAAAAATAACATTTATTTGTCACTCTGACTATGTAATTTTTCTATAAAGGACAATTTTAAGTAGTCTAGGCTAGGTCACCATAGTTGCTAACTCACATTTCTTACAGGAAATTCTATTTCCATTTGCTNGGTAGAACTCAAACATCTTATATTTTGAGACAAATACAGTTCAAATGGAAAAAATAACATTTATTTGTCACTCTGACTATGTAATTTTTCTATAAAGGACAATTTTAAGTAGTCTAGGCTAGGTCACCATAGTTGCTAACTCACATTTCTTACAGGAAATTCTATTTCCATTTGCTATAGTTCTCTTTTTTTTTTTTTTTGTCTCTGAGAAACTATAAGAAACTTATTCCCAATATTGAGTCAAAATATCCCCTGTAATTTTAAAATAGTGAATATATATTTAGTTTTCAGCTAGTAAAATTTTTATTACTTTATGATCCTCAGAAATACTAAGAACTAGACACACTGATGATACATTTTTATATATGTAATTAAATTCAGGAAAATTAAATGATAACCAGTAATTTGTGAAAAGAACATTTACTTTGGTATATTCTTACCTATGCAAGGTTATTACTAAAGAAATCATTTAATGTTCACCTTTAGTTGTAGTGCCTTCTCTAAGTTTTCAATCTTTCTTTCAGCTTTTCTCAGCTTCTTAAGTTCCTCTGAGTCTGCAAAAGAGCTCTTTGGGGACAAAGACCTTGAACGTTTCACAGGTGGTTCCTCGAGAATAAAACAAGGACATGGTTGAGCTAGTTGGAACACTGGATTATGAAAGACATGCAAAATTAAAGAACAAGTAATTTTGAATACTAATAATGAATTATAAAAAAAAAAAAATCCTGCATGGAATACCAGAGAAATAACAAGCGGAATTACCACAGTGCTACCGCTAAAGGTTTCTCTGTGACTCGTTAATGAGAATATTCATTTACATTTACATTGTTTCTTTCAGAATAATGATGTCCCATTAGGGAAGACTAAAGGGTTATGGACTCAGAAATGCAAGAAGCCTCATTACAAAGGAGGGGATGGAGGCTGGTCTAATTGCTCTTCGAGGGTCCAAGGTTACACTTGATAGGACAACCTGAAACAAGAGGGAAAGGGTTTCTTTCCCTTTGAAATAGTTTAACACACTGTGAAGTCGAAGGAACAATATGCTTGAGGAATATAAATACAACAGACAGTAGATCTTACACCATAATGACCATATGGTCATTAACTATAATGTGGCTAACTAGAGACGAGAATGTGTGTTTATATTATGTACAGCTTCATATACCAATCTGGAGAAGGAATATGTGAAAGCAACTATTAAGCTGGGCAACATATTGCTCATACTTACTGCATGTCCTTATGAAAAAGAAAGAAAATTCTGTTCAAAATATCACTCTAATTTTCCTGATATTTTTAAAAAAGCAATGAAACATCAAAGCAGTACATTTTTAAAGTTCAGCTATATAGCACAAAATCAAATTAGATTCTATAATGTATCTCAATTTTAGGATTTTTTTTTTCGTTTAAATTAAGCTCAATGTGTGAAACTATTCCAAAATTGCAAGAAACATATATGCAGTTATGTTTAAATATATACATACATAGATAATATATATAATAAAGCTCATTCTTCTGAAAGTTACTAATATTAGAGGTAGTAAATAAGAATACCACATAAACATGAACCTCATTTTAAATATTTCTTTTACTAGGACAGTTTATCTTACTCATAGGAAAATTCAAAAGAATGAAAAAGAATTATCTTGAAAACATGATTTTCTACTTTAAAAAATATTTTCTATTGATGAAGTAAAAAGTGTGAGAAATATACCTCTTAAACTCCTTATTTTTAGGAAAAGTTTATTTCAATTCACATATATCCGATATTCTTGACTTTTTATACCAGTCAATGTTCATAGAATCTTTTGTAGCATAACAAGAACATGCAATAAATACTATGAAAAGGAAAAGCTGAGACATTAATAAATAAGAATCATGGTACAAAAAATTTACTTATTCTCCACAGTTATACCTTTAACTCTGAAAATATGTAACTGCACATATTAATATTATATTTCAATTTATAATTTATATTCCACATGGGTAGTATTTTAAATATCACCCAAATGAAATAGAAACATTAAGATATATTTTTCTTCTGAAAATTGGAAAATCGAGTTAAGGGCTAATACCACATTAAAATTTCTACTTAGATTAATTTATCTACAGATTAGATAGATGAGGCATATTTAGCAAAACTTTTTAACATAAGAATCTTAATTTACTGCAAAAGAGGCATATCACTACTAATAAATTTAGTTAATTAAATTAGGAAGATATTACTCAATCTTCAAAAAGGGAAAACTTGCCAGTCCCAATCATGATTTTATAAAATATCTGATACATGATATTTTTAAAAAGCTTTCAGAAATATAAACAGAGAAGTAAATGATGCTGTTCATTTTTTAACTTCATCACTTGCCTTGCTAGCCTCATCCTGACAAATTCACAAAATGACTAATGTCCCTACCTTACGTTTCCCTTCAGTACTTGTCAAGATGCTCTTCTCTGAGGAACCCTTGTTGGTAGATCTGTTCTCTGACAGTTTTTCATTTGCTATTTTCAGTTTCTCCTGTAAATACTCAATTTCAGACTTCTGTGAGACCATTAAGGTTTCTAAGCTTGATAAAGATGGCTGTTGAGAAACCTGTTTTAAAAAAGTATGTTTGTATCTTACATTATTTACACATTCATGCAAATATTTATGTTTTTATGTTATATAAATCAGAAATATTCCAAGAAAGAATATTTCATTTCAAAAATAAACTATAAACCTGCATTGGCTAAGCTTCTATCATCCTTATAGAATGGCATTTTTCAATAAAATAACCAAGAGTCTGTATACAAATTTTTAAAAATATGCCTGTCATGCAGATTTTTAGAAGAAAAAATTTAAAGCATGGATGCCTGATATATACAACTTATCTATAAAATTATTTCAAATTAATGATTATACATATTTTATACATATACATATACATATGATTATACATATACAGTAAATACTCAATGCAATACCACTGAATACAAGCCTCAGAAAAGTGAACCAACAGCACTATAGGCCTAACTAGCTTTTAATGCATTACAATTTATTAATAACAACTCAACTGAGATTTTTTAAAGTCAACAGAGTTTACATTAGTCTCCTTTGAAACTCATTCCCATGTCAGATAAACTGTTAATGGTAATCACCACATTTTAGCAACAGAAATCACAGGAAAATTAAGTTTGTAGGAAACCTGTTCATGAAAACTAACATTCCACAAAACTGTACCACCATCTTAACCAAATATATTTGAGACCATTAAAATCCATGCACACACATTATTTCAAATTAACCATTCGCCCACACATACATGCAAAACAACACTAGATCATAGTGAAACAAAGTATTTGTTGATTTCTAGGAAAGAAAAGTCAGTACTTATGATTTTAATATTATCAATATGGATCCAATAGCCCTGAAAAAGGTTTCATTTAAAATATGGATAGCCCCATCCTTCCTAATTGATATTTCTAAGGATTTTAAGAAAAATATATATGCTTAACTTTTCCAAACTAACAATGAGAAATATTATTTTTTTCTAAGTTTGATTACTTTTTTCTTTTTTGGGGGGATAGGCATATTTTTCCTAATTCTAACCTATATTTTTTATAAAAATAAGGATCATCTCAGTATACTATTATAATCTATTATATACATAGTATAGATATATATAGTATCTATCTATACACTAGATATAATATAGCATACTATACTATACTATTACATTATACTATGTTATATGATTAACATACTACTGTACTTTCCTCATACAAAAGTGACATAAGTCACCTGATATGTTTCCCAATCTTTATTCTGTCACAACACTATATATTTTTCTGAGAATGTTGTTTACGTTTTATGTTTACCACACTTATAACATTAATTTATACTCTATTAGCTTGCACTGAACATCAAATTAAAATAGCTTACACACCTTTTTCCCAAATTCTAAAAGACTTTTGACTTATTCTTTCTCTTCCTTTAAACCATTGTACATCTTTTATTTATTCTTTCCTCTTTTGTAAACAAATCTGTGATGCTTATAAATATTTCCTCTGATTGGCCTGCCAATCTGAACAAAGGCTACCTAAACTTCAGAACAGGAGTTCTGGCTTTATTAAATAAAATTATAAAGAATATATTAACATTCCATTATTTACCCAAAGACATTTAAAATAAATTTTTCAAAGTCAAACAAAAATTTAGAAAAACACAAGAAAAACAGTACTTTATTGTTATATCTAATAAGCAATCCTGTGCTCTTTAACAAATGAGTTTTCTAAGTCATTAGTGGGTTATAATACAATAGATAAGAATGTTAAAAAAAAAAAGAATGTTTGGTCAAGAAGGTGCAATCAGAAATAATTACAATATTTATCAAGATATTGAAAAAGTCCGACAGTGGACATTGCTAATAATAAAAGATTTCTTATTTAGGCAGCATTCCTTTAAAATTCCTCAGAAAACAGTAACAGAACTTCAAAATTAAAAAATACTATTCAAGCAGTACTTAAGATCACATAGGAGTCATAATGTAAATAGAAAAGTAAAATGAGTTTGTTTTTAAATTACAGATTTAGAATTCCTTCAACAGGGACACTTTGTATTCATGTTGAATATACAGATATATACTTTACTTTGACAAGGAAACTTATGCATGTTCCCAGTTTTTCACAAATGTAGTCTTTTCTCTCTTTCTTGTCCTTTATCCCTTTTGCTAAGGATACATGCACAAGAAGTATTTCACTTTTATCATAATATGACCACTTTTAAAATAATAAGTAAAATGAAATATCAAGTCACAGTCACTTTCATTTCTGAGGGAATAAGGAGGGTATTTGTGGTAGTAGCTATTTAGCAATAGCCAGTTGTTTTCATAGAGAAATGTGGTACACTAATGCCAGATTTACTGACTTTTCAAAAGACTGCTGCTGCTGCTAAGTCACTTCAGTCGTGTCCGCTTCTGTGTGATCCCATAGACGGCAGCCCACCAGACTCCCCTGTCCCTGGGATTCTCCAGGCAAGAACACTAGAGTGGGTTGCCATTTCCTTCTCCAATGCATGAAAGTGAAAAGTTAAAGTGAAGTCACTCAGTCATGTCCGACACTTAGCGACCCCATGGACTGCAGCCCACCAGGCTCCTCTGTCCATGGGATTTTCTAGGCCAGAGTACTAGAGTGGAGTGCCACTGCCTTCTCCTGGAAGAATTTAAATTTCTAAGAGAAATCAAATTTTAAAATGTGGGCCAGACTCAGTTTGTGACTGTTGTAGCTTGAAAGCATGGTGGTGGGACTATAAACAGGTACACATTTCCTGTGGAAATTTTGAATATGAATCAAAGAACACAAAATTGTACCAAGCTTTTAACTTTGTTCTAATTATGCTGAAGATTGATAAAGATACATGATAAATGCTGAGTGAGGAAAGTACATGTTATAGAAGAATACATATAGTGGTACAGAAATAGATTTCACCAAACCCTGAAATTTATAGCATTATTTCTGAATGGAGGTGAATTTTCATCATACATATGTAAATTTTCTTAATTTTTAACATTGAACATGGAATGTTTCACTAAATAGTTTTAAAAATGTATTTTTCTGCAAATAAAATGAATAAAAAATTCAGTGTAAAAATTTTAGTACAGATAGGGGAAATATAAATGAAAGTCTCTCCATAATATCATCTCTCAGAATTCACTAATGATAAATTTGGAATATACTTCCCATACTTTAAAGAGAAAAGGAAAACTGTTTTAATAAACACTTTAAATTTCTTTTTTATTACTAATTTTATTTTTTAGAACAGCTTTATATTTACAGAAAAACTGAGCAGATAATAAAGTGCATCCCGCTCCCACCCACCTACTTTCTCTTATTATTAACAACTAAAATGAATATGATATATTTAGTAAAATCAATGAACCAATTTTCATATATTACTTTGACTAAAGTCATTAGTTTATTCAAATTTCCATAGTTTTCATCTAATATCCTCTTCTGTTCAAGGATACCACATATATTTCACCTGTCATGTCAGCAACTCTTGGATGGGATAGATTGTCAGACTTTTATTTTTGCTGACACTGACAGTTTCACAGAGTACTATTCAAGTTTATTGTAGGATGGCCCTATATCGGAGTTTGTCTATGTTTTTATCATGATTAGACTGGGGTTATGAATTTGGGGACGGAATCAAGGGTACACACTTTCAACATGATTTGACTAATGACATAACCTGATTACACTACCAAAGTAGTGTTTGTCAAGTTATTCCACTATAAAGTTACTCTCTTGTCCTCCATACT